>CM060929.1:760539189-761124189 GCA_030765085.1 Allium cepa
TTCATTTGCATCAACTACGACACTTACAAAGTGCGGTAATATCCCTTACAATAGTATTTAAGTAAATTAAATTTTTGACTTAAATATAAATTTATCAATAATTAAACTTAAATTTAACCAATTTAACTTATAAAATCATATTTCCACTTTTAAAATAGTCATTTAAATTTCTCAAAATTTATGATTTATATAAGGTAAATTTCACAAATAAATATCAACTTCTTAAGGCTTCACTTATTAAAGTCAAATCAAATTGTCTATTCTTTGCATTCAAAATTTACTTAATAATTAAATTTGATTTATTATTCCAAAATATAACTATTTTTCAATTTATTCCTTAACTTACCCATTTTCTTAAACTAAACTCCACTTCTCCTAAGTTTAGTTATATTCAAATTTTTATCTTATGTATTTATTTTATTAGCCATTTAATAAAAAAAATAACACCTTATTTATCCATTTAAATTCAAGTACATTGAATGTATTATACTTTATTTACTTAACTTGAATTTCATTCCTTTACAAAAATCAATTTCCAAAACAAATATATATTCCATATTCCAACTTACCATTTATTTCTATATATATATATATATATATATATATATATGTAACAGCCCTAGTTTTTAGATATTTATTTTATTATTAATTATTTAATTCTAAAAATGTATTTATATAAATTGTGTTTAACAATATAGTTAATTATTTAATTTGAAGATATATTTTATAAAATTGTATATGTCAATAAAATTTAATATTAACTGTAAAAAAATTTAAGCTATGTTTAAACTGTAAAATTTCGCGTTTAAAAGACGCGTCAAATTTTAGGGTATAAAGCAACGTAATAAAACGTGTGTTTTTAAAATGTTATTTTACAGAAATTTTTGATATTTTGACTGCGTCTGTTTAACGTAGTGTAAAAAAATCGTGTTTCCAAATATTTTGGAGAGAAACATCAGTCAGTGATTTTATACCAAACATTATTTTATTATTCGTTAACTGACCGATTGATAAAATAAATTGTATTACATACGTTCATCCCTACATCAGTGCAAAATCAACCCCTGTGTACAAATCTTTTTGTTACCGTTCACATCTAAGAAAATCAACTCTCCCTCTTTTAAATTTCCGTTTCAGTTTTGATTTTTAAGTAACGTTCAAATCCCTCTCTGATATTTTTCCTTTGCACTTATATCAGCCATCAAACTTAAATCACGCATACATTAAATCCAGTTGTGTAACTGCCTAAATCTTATATCACACTGTTTAGTTTGCAACAAATGGGATATTAAAAGTTTGCATGTCTAAAGATAAATCAACGTATGCCTTAAACCAAGCTTTTGCGTTACAGCCAAGACATATTATTGGAAGCAAATTCCAACCTTTCCCATTTTCTGCTTGCAAATGGCTCTACCTTAAATCACGCATATAACACATTTACCTTCCTATAAACTAATAGCTCTCTCTCCCTTTGACCGTGCAACAGTTTAAAACATTCAAGTGCAAGGTTAGAAATTGTTAATTATTTGAAACGGTTAACATTTACCATTCTTATGTGACATGCTAAATCAGGGGTTTCCTTAATCACGTAATATACTCATTTACACTTGCCTCCGCATGTCAGTTTTCTTTCATAAATTAATTCTTAAGTCTGGCCATTTCATTTATTTTAATCAAACTAAATAAGGGATTTAAAGCATGCTGAAATCACGCATTCATATTTACATATTTTTAAACTTTATATGTGGTGTAACTCTCGGTCCCTCCCTTTATTTCATTCCTTTTGTAACTGATGTCATAAACCACTGATTGCTCTTCCTCTGATCTTGCCACAGATCATATTTTTCCAATTTTGCAACGTCCAAATACATTTGTAAACATATTTAATACAAATCAAAATTTATTTAAAAATAAATGAATCATCACACACGTATTCATATTTACACAGTTAAAAATAAAACTGATACTTAAGAAAACAAATAAAACTGAGACAAATCAAATGCATGGTCCAAATATTTGTCAGTATAAAAATCAAGTTTTCTACTAGAAACGTTCGAACCTCTTACCTATTTTTAAAGAATAACTGATGCACTCCTTCCTTTCAGCCATGTAACTCACTGACTTTTGCATTCACACATATTTTCATACAAAGATTTAAACCACTATTTATCAACAAATCAAGGCTTGCAATTCTGGCATCTCGCATAAATTATAACTATTGATTTATCTCCTCCACTGATGTAGCTCATCAGTTACATTCAAACCACTATATATCTATCCCATTCCTTAAATCACGTAAGTAAAAGAAACTGATGCCTCAAAAATTAAGTTTTACTATATAACGTTCGAACTATGCACCTATTCATAGCCTATATACATATCAAAAGTACAATCACACATGAAAAAGCTCTTTAAAAACTGATGCGTTATCTACACTTATGATCCCCATGGAACTTCACAAACATCATCTATATTTACACCAGCTCTTTTTCCCTTCCACTATTCGCTCTGCCTTGCCTCCTTCTTGAGCCCGAGATCTATCAGGTAATAGCATTTTTTCCTTTCGTCCAGATTTGCTTCTTCTTCATTTTCTGATTTTCTTCATCACCTTGCTCGGCCTCCCCATGTTGTACGAGTTATGTCCATAATTATTGTGTGTAGATCTGTGACTTGTTGTCTAGGCTAGGAAGTTTGGCAAGTCTGCATATGATTATGATATAGATGTTATTAGTTTTAAGTTTTAAACTGGTAGGAACAGACAGTAATTGCGATTTGTTTTAAATTGATAACCACTAATACTTTCATAACTTTGTTCTTTTTAAATTGATAATAACAGATACTATTTGGGTTGTTTTAAAATTGTCAAGAACAGATACTACTTGGTTTTGTTTTAATTCTAATAAGAACAGATACTATTTGATTTTTTTTTTTTTTGTTTAAACTGTTAAGAACAAATGATATCAATTTTTGATTTAAACTGATAAGAACAGCTGCACCAAGTTTTTGTTTTTAAATTGATAAGTTGGTAAGTGCAGATGCTACTAAAATATTTTGTTTAACTAAGTAGTTGAAGTGCATAATTGTTCTTGTAATAAAGATATGTACTGAGTATTGCATGCCTCATGTTGCTCCAGTCTTCATTTCCATTTTGTTTGCCTATTTGTATTGCATTTTCTTGGCATTGACTTGTATTCAGTCACATTGCACTGTCCATGCATGATGATCCTCACTTTGCACTTTGAATTGTTGTATGCATTTGAGTTCACCCTCATTCGAATTGTTGCAGTCTTGTACAGGTATTAATAGCTTGTCCCTTATAACCTGGTTGCATTATTGATCCATTTTTTTTGACAGTCTGCATTAGTTGGTTTATTTGAGTTGGGTATTTTCACTTGAATTGGTCTTGTGGCAGTTTGCATGTCAAGTTGCACACTACTGTCTTATATTACTTTGATAAAATGTGAAATGTTACATGTTGCTTCGTACCATGCTTTAGTTGTCTGCATCCCATATCTCTGCTCTTACAATATGAACAGACCCTTGAAACCATATGTTATCTTGTTGTTTGAATCATAGCTTGATGTTATATATGTATGTAGATAGTGTGTCTGCTTGTCTGCATTGAGGTTGTATTCATATATACCTGCTACTGTTGCATTATTTGCTTCACTTGAGTTTTGTAACTGTAGCCTATTGGGTTCATTTTGAAACTTTGTATTTTCAAAATTTTTGATATGTTCAGTCTTCATATCCATTCCAGTTTACATTATCTAATATGTTTCAGTTTCATATCTATATTGCATCCATAATGTTGCACTTTGGTCTGGTCATTGTTTTCCTGGGTGTTGAAGTCTTCATCTCCATTTTATGTACTGTTAGTACTTCATCCCTGTTGTGCATGTCTGCATATTTAGTAATACATGCCTGCATATTTAGTTAGTATCAGCCTGGGTAGAAATGGGGAACAACTAGGTTTTAAAAAAAAAAAAAAAAAAGAAAAAAAAAAAAAAAAAAAAAAAAAAAAATCTGATGGTGAAGCTGAATTCTAGAAGTAAATATGAGTTAGAAGATAGTTGGGCAACACAAACATGGGCATCTGTAAGTATTCGGATAACAGAGAAATAGGGATAAGTGTTCACCAGTTTTGCATATGACCCGTAGATTTGACATATTTAACTCGAAGCAATATAGGTGCTGACTCGAAGCAACGACTTGCTTGGCCCGAAGCAGTTGAGTTTTTCTCAGGGTAAAAATTTTGGACACAGGGAAGTGTTATGTTCTATTCATGGCGTGAGTTTGCATGGGATACGAGTGTGCACATGTACAAAGTATAGAGTAGGAAAACTTCACCTTCTGTCAGTCAGCCTTTAGAAATTTTGTCGTAGTTTAGTGTTACCCGGTTCTCGTTTAGGGTATGTTTTGGTCACGGTACACGGTGGAGTGGTCGAGCAAAGCAAACAAACCCCGTTCTATTCTCATTTTCTTTGATCGTAAATTTTTAAGTCACGTATTCCATAATTGAAATTTTGTTCTAGATTTGAATCTACGTCAGAAGAATTTGATCGTTATTCTCTGTCGTGCTTTATCGGTGAATCATCGTTTTGTATTCAAATTTTCTGCAACTTTCAGGTGAGTTTTTCTCACCAGACATATGTACATATATTGTGTAAATTATCGCAAGTGTATGTGTAAACATTCTATTTAGATATTATCTGTCTGTAGTATGATGTAGAATGATGAACCCATTTAAATTGACATCTCATCAGTTATTTATCTGTTATATTATTTCTGCAGTTATATTATTAATTGTTATTTACTGCTTAAATCACCACTGCAAGTTCCCTGTTAAAGTTGGATTGTTATGGGTTGAAATAATGATTATTGTTAAACTAGTCTGTTAACTGCTTAACTGATAACTTGGGATTGCGGGTTTGAAATGATAGAACCCGGGGTTTTGTAAATTACGGGTTGAAATGATATAAATCCGTATCACTTGACCTAGGCTAGAGAACTATATACAGGCCCGTGGTTCTTATAATATTTTCTGAAATATTTAAAATTATTTTGGAAGTTAAATATTTGATTTAATATCTTTAAAGGATTTTATATTGATTTTGAATGAGTTATAAATGTTAATAAATAAATAAATAAATATTTGAATAAAATTTTGGAATATAACTTATTTTGGAAATTCTGGATTTTTGAAAGGATAAGATTTCAGTTAAGAAATATATATATAAGTTATATTTGGAAATATTTATTAAGTTAAACAATCTACTAAAGCATTTAAATGCTGTCTTTTGAAATTGGACTAGTTTTACCCGTAACTTTAGGTAGCATTTCCTAAGTGCTATAGAATCTGGAATTTGATTGTTTTGAAATTTAAGGAATTTGATAAATTATATTTATGTTTAAGTTTTGGAGACCTTTAAGATATGAGATTTATAACTGGATTTTTCTTAATAAATTTAAGATGAACATTCTAGTGTTAAGTAAATTTTGAAATTATTTAATGGCATAATTTTGGAGTTTTATCTATGGAATTTATGGGAATATTCAAGACGAAATAATAAACACTAATTTGTTGAAAGAAAAAAATATCCAACCTTAGTTTTGAATATTAATACTCCAATTGGATATATATATAGGAATTGAAATGGTCTTGGGAACATGAAGTGATATTTAAATTATGGTTTAAAATAAAGAAATATATTTGTAAAGCTATGTAAATTATCTTCTTTACAAAGTAACCATAAAGTTAAACCATTTATATCCAAACCATTTGTGTTTTGGGAGTTATGTTTTTTTTTAAAGAAAAATTTCCAATATATTATGGTTTAAAGGTATAATTCAAATATTTGGTTTCCAGATATTATAAATTTTAAGCAGTATGGTTTTGGAAAAGAATTATATTTGAATATAACGATATCATGTTGTTTTGGGTTTTAAATGATATCGTATTTATAGTTTTGAAATGGAAATGTTTATACTGGTTTTAAAGTATAAATTGTTTTTAAATGACCACGGGTTATAATAACGATGGGTTGGCAAAGAGACCGGGATCGGATATGGACATACTCTCTGTCGATACCGAAAACCACTTTGACCAACCGTGTACGCGGTGGAGATTCCAGAATGAAGTAGGTCGGTGGTGGCGTTTCCTGTAAGGTAAATACGTGGACCCGACTCCCGTGAGTTGGCATAAGGTGGCTAAAACAGGAGCAATTCCAGGCCAATGAGGTCATTCCTCTGATCGGACGCTCCTCTTCGATATTATACTATGATTTTGGATTGATTCGGTGGCCACCTCTATATTTTGATTTTGGGGAGTTAGTCCGAGGTGGGCGGTAACTGCGGCTACGCGTTTCCACCAGCCTGGATAGCAATTGGTATATCTACCCTGGCATTGCCTAGTTGTGCCGTGTCATCTACCATACCGAGCCTTGTACGAGTTTAGATTTCTCCCGTAGCCCGTGTGGTATCCTCTAGTTGCTTCCCGATCAGGAGGAGCTATGATATTGGATGGACTACTGGGACTATTACGTGTTAAGGTGGAAAATGTAAAGCCTTAATGCTATTTAAAAGTATGTTTATTTTATAAATAGACACTATTATAATAGCGCAATATACTACATAGTAAATAGTTTGACGGATCCTTAGAGGATGGGCGGTCCCAAGCATCCTTTAAGTTACTTGCTCTATATTACAGTACACTTGAATTAGCTTACATTATATAAGTATGTATGTCCTGACTCGAGTGTTATGTTTTATTTTACGCTCGGGTCAGCCTGAGTTGCGGTTTTCAGTTCTATCTGGAGCTAGGACATCCCGTAGATCATTCGTGCTGCTGGAAGCCTTTTCAGTCTTTATCTTTTTGCAAGCAAGGCTTTGGAAGACTCTGTTCCTATGTATGTCTAAAGCTGTATTGCAGATTCTAAACTATGTAAATTCTGTTGATCAAAGATTTGTAGTGGCTTCATGAACCACTGAAATTTTATTTCCGCTGTAAGTTCTGATATCTGTGTATGTGATTCTGTGATTTTATTTACTGCATATTCTGAGTTTTGCCAAATTTATTCTACAACGCAGTACCTTGAACACTTCAAGTCCGACATGAGCGGATGCGAAGGGTTGAAAATATTGGGTCGTTACATTTGGTATCAGAGCTTTGGTTCTAGGCAAAACTTAGAATGTATGGTAAATTTGATTTACAGAATCACGTTCATTCGAGATTGAACCACTCTCTTTTCGAATTTTGGAACATTCCCTACGGTTCCAAAGCTCATTCGTATCCCTCACTTTTTCATCTGCTTTAGATTCTGGAGTATCTCATAACTCCACTTCGGATGATCTTTATTGTAAATTGGCGGTCTCGCCATTATTCTAATAAAGGGGTGAAACTCCTTTACCATTAGCATTGATTCACCGGAGATTTATATTTATCATTGGTTTATATGCTAGTATCTTTGGTTATTCCGAACTCTACCTCTTCGGATCAAATGTAGATTTACCCCAACCACATCGATCCGATTCTTTAAGTCACGGTTGACCCGGTCAAGGTTGTCCGCGATTATATAGACTTACCCAGTTTCCTTATTCTGATTTTTAATCACTGGATTTTCTGATTTCAACTCATCTTGAATTCTATTTGATTTGAGTTCATCAAAAATTTGAATCACTATCCTTGACTTGAAAGTTTTATTTCTGTATTTGAAAATAAAATCTAATATATATATAAGTATAATTTTCAGAACTCTATAATTAATTTGACTAGTTGTCAAGAGATAATAGTTTTGATTTTATATATGAGTTTGTAAGCCATGTGTTTTGTCATATATAAATAATTGAACTATAAAACAATGGTTACAAATAGAAATGAAGTTAAAACTAGAACTTGAGAATTAAACTTCCGATGATTTCAAACCTTGTATTTAAAGTTTAAAAGGATATAATAAGTATTTTCGAATAGAAATTTGTTTCCGAAATTTTTTAAAATCTAGTGCTTTTCTCTTTGTCGCTGGAAAATAATTTCGGTGATGACTGCAGCATCATCGACTTTCATTTTCGAGTTTCGAAGTGAAGGGACCACCCTGTAGTCTGGCTACAGTGTACCTTGAGATTTTTGATTTGAATTTCTAAAGTATGACTTAATATATATAATTTATATTTGATTTGACATATTATGTATATATATTTATTTATCTCTAAATGGTTTGAAGAAGAATCAGAAATTTAATTCTTAAGTTTTATCTTGAGGAATAATTTAATAAAAATAAATTTGAATAAGAAATTCCAACAGGAAATAATTGAATTTGAAAGTTTAGTTGTATAATACTCAATTCCATTCAATATAACTTACCTTGAGTTTCAAAAGTTAACAATGTAATTGGATAATATACATTATAAAAAGGGGATTTTATAATTAAAATTTAGGTGGTTATAATAAATGTTATACACTAAAATTTTAGTTGTAAAAGATAAATAGAGGTAGATATAGAAAAAGGAATTTAAGAAATTTATTCAAAGGAACCTAATAATCAAAGTTGATTTAACATGGAACCTTAAATCTAACTAAGAAATTCTAATTAAAGTTATTCCCTAAGTGAATAATTATGATTTAAATAGTTAGGACATATTCTAATATTGCTAAATTTGATAATTGAGATTTTGGGTTTCGGATAAAAATTTTTATTGAAGGAATATCTTATTTTTTTAAAATAGGTATTTCAAATAAAGTGGTTAGGATATTTGTTAAGAATTTAGAGTTAAGAAAATAATAAACTGATTAGGAATACTATCATATCTACTATAACATATTATCAGTGCTGCTATTCTAAAAATATAATGTTTGAAAATTTATAATTGAATAAATGAAGATTATTTTAAAAGGGTTATGATTTTAGTAGTATGATTTCCAAATGATAATATCTATAAATCGTAATGATTTTCAAAATATTATGATCTCAAATTTATTATCTTATTTTGTTTTGAACTATCTTTAAATGTCCTTGGTTTCCTTATCTGCTACGGATTGGGATGCTATCGCTTATACCAGTCTATTTAGAAATCTTTCTATAATCTTTGAGATCTTTGTTACTCATCGGGACCTGAGCACCGCTGAGCACCCATAGACTGACAGTCAAACTGAAGGGGTAAAACCAATTCTAGAGAACCTTCTTCGTGCTTCAAATCCGGAACTATCCGTTTAAGATTCTTGTCTATCTAGCTTATCTTCTTTGTTTCTCTTCTTTCGTTCCTTTTCGAGGACGAAAAGTTCTTAAGTGGGGGAGAGTGTAACAGCCCTAGTTTTTAGATATTTATTTTATTATTAATTATTTAATTCTAAAAATGTATTTATATAAATTGTGTTTAACAATATAGTTAATTATTTAATTTGAAGATATATTTTATAAAATTGTATATGTCAATAAAATTTAATATTAACTGTAAAAAAATTTAAGCTATGTTTAAACTGTAAAATTTCGCGTTTAAAAGACGCGTCAAATTTTAGGGTATAAAGCAACGTAATAAAACGTGTGTTTTTAAAATGTTATTTTACAGAAATTTTTGATATTTTGACTGCGTCTGTTTAACGTAGTGTAAAAAAATCGTGTTTCCAAATATTTTGGAGAGAAACATCAGTCAGTGATTTTATACCAAACATTATTTTATTATTCGTTAACTGACCGATTGATAAAATAAATTGTATTACATACGTTCATCCCTACATCAGTGCAAAATCAACCCCTGTGTACAAATCTTTTTGTTACCGTTCACATCTAAGAAAATCAACTCTCCCTCTTTTAAATTTCCGTTTCAGTTTTGATTTTTAAGTAACGTTCAAATCCCTCTCTGATATTTTTCCTTTGCACTTATATCAGCCATCAAACTTAAATCACGCATACATTAAATCCAGTTGTGTAACTGCCTAAATCTTATATCACACTGTTTAGTTTGCAACAAATGGGATATTAAAAGTTTGCATGTCTAAAGATAAATCAACGTATGCCTTAAACCAAGCTTTTGCGTTACAGCCAAGACATATTATTGGAAGCAAATTCCAACCTTTCCCATTTTCTGCTTGCAAATGGCTCTACCTTAAATCACGCATATAACACATTTACCTTCCTATAAACTAATAGCTCTCTCTCCCTTTGACCGTGCAACAGTTTAAAACATTCAAGTGCAAGGTTAGAAATTGTTAATTATTTGAAACGGTTAACATTTACCATTCTTATGTGACATGCTAAATCAGGGGTTTCCTTAATCACGTAATATACTCATTTACACTTGCCTCCGCATGTCAGTTTTCTTTCATAAATTAATTCTTAAGTCTGGCCATTTCATTTATTTTAATCAAACTAAATAAGGGATTTAAAGCATGCTGAAATCACGCATTCATATTTACATATTTTTAAACTTTATATGTGGTGTAACTCTCGGTCCCTCCCTTTATTTCATTCCTTTTGTAACTGATGTCATAAACCACTGATTGCTCTTCCTCTGATCTTGCCACAGATCATATTTTTCCAATTTTGCAACGTCCAAATACATTTGTAAACATATTTAATACAAATCAAAATTTATTTAAAAATAAATGAATCATCACACACGTATTCATATTTACACAGTTAAAAATAAAACTGATACTTAAGAAAACAAATAAAACTGAGACAAATCAAATGCATGGTCCAAATATTTGTCAGTATAAAAATCAAGTTTTCTACTAGAAACGTTCGAACCTCTTACCTATTTTTAAAGAATAACTGATGCACTCCTTCCTTTCAGCCATGTAACTCACTGACTTTTGCATTCACACATATTTTCATACAAAGATTTAAACCACTATTTATCAACAAATCAAGGCTTGCAATTCTGGCATCTCGCATAAATTATAACTATTGATTTATCTCCTCCACTGATGTAGCTCATCAGTTACATTCAAACCACTATATATCTATCCCATTCCTTAAATCACGTAAGTAAAAGAAACTGATGCCTCAAAAATTAAGTTTTACTATATAACGTTCGAACTATGCACCTATTCATAGCCTATATACATATCAAAAGTACAATCACACATGAAAAAGCTCTTTAAAAACTGATGCGTTATCTACACTTATGATCCCCATGGAACTTCACAAACATCATCTATATTTACACCAGCTCTTTTTCCCTTCCACTATTCGCTCTGCCTTGCCTCCTTCTTGAGCCCGAGATCTATCAGGTAATAGCATTTTTTCCTTTCGTCCAGATTTGCTTCTTCTTCATTTTCTGATTTTCTTCATCACCTTGCTCGGCCTCCCCATGTTGTACGAGTTATGTCCATAATTATTGTGTGTAGATCTGTGACTTGTTGTCTAGGCTAGGAAGTTTGGCAAGTCTGCATATGATTATGATATAGATGTTATTAGTTTTAAGTTTTAAACTGGTAGGAACAGACAGTAATTGCGATTTGTTTTAAATTGATAACCACTAATACTTTCATAACTTTGTTCTTTTTAAATTGATAATAACAGATACTATTTGGGTTGTTTTAAAATTGTCAAGAACAGATACTACTTGGTTTTGTTTTAATTCTAATAAGAACAGATACTATTTGATTTTTTTTTTTTTTTTGTTTAAACTGTTAAGAACAAATGATATCAATTTTTGATTTAAACTGATAAGAACAGCTGCACCAAGTTTTTGTTTTTAAATTGATAAGTTGGTAAGTGCAGATGCTACTAAAATATTTTGTTTAACTAAGTAGTTGAAGTGCATAATTGTTCTTGTAATAAAGATATGTACTGAGTATTGCATGCCTCATGTTGCTCCAGTCTTCATTTCCATTTTGTTTGCCTATTTGTATTGCATTTTCTTGGCATTGACTTGTATTCAGTCACATTGCACTGTCCATGCATGATGATCCTCACTTTGCACTTTGAATTGTTGTATGCATTTGAGTTCACCCTCATTCGAATTGTTGCAGTCTTGTACAGGTATTAATAGCTTGTCCCTTATAACCTGGTTGCATTATTGATCCATTTTTTTTGACAGTCTGCATTAGTTGGTTTATTTGAGTTGGGTATTTTCACTTGAATTGGTCTTGTGGCAGTTTGCATGTCAAGTTGCACACTACTGTCTTATATTACTTTGATAAAATGTGAAATGTTACATGTTGCTTCGTACCATGCTTTAGTTGTCTGCATCCCATATCTCTGCTCTTACAATATGAACAGACCCTTGAAACCATATGTTATCTTGTTGTTTGAATCATAGCTTGATGTTATATATGTATGTAGATAGTGTGTCTGCTTGTCTGCATTGAGGTTGTATTCATATATACCTGCTACTGTTGCATTATTTGCTTCACTTGAGTTTTGTAACTGTAGCCTATTGGGTTCATTTTGAAACTTTGTATTTTCAAAATTTTTGATATGTTCAGTCTTCATATCCATTCCAGTTTACATTATCTAATATGTTTCAGTTTCATATCTATATTGCATCCATAATGTTGCACTTTGGTCTGGTCATTGTTTTCCTGGGTGTTGAAGTCTTCATCTCCATTTTATGTACTGTTAGTACTTCATCCCTGTTGTGCATGTCTGCATATTTAGTAATACATGCCTGCATATTTAGTTAGTATCAGCCTGGGTAGAAATGGGGAACAACTAGGTTTTAAAAAAAAAAAAAAAAAAGAAAAAAGAAAAAAAAAAAAAAAAAAAAAAAAAAAAAATCTGATGGTGAAGCTGAATTCTAGAAGTAAATATGAGTTAGAAGATAGTTGGGCAACACAAACATGGGCATCTGTAAGTATTCGGATAACAGAGAAATAGGGATAAGTGTTCACCAGTTTTGCATATGACCCGTAGATTTGACATATTTAACTCGAAGCAATATAGGTGCTGACTCGAAGCAACGACTTGCTTGGCCCGAAGCAGTTGAGTTTTTCTCAGGGTAAAAATTTTGGACACAGGGAAGTGTTATGTTCTATTCATGGCGTGAGTTTGCATGGGATACGAGTGTGCACATGTACAAAGTATAGAGTAGGAAAACTTCACCTTCTGTCAGTCAGCCTTTAGAAATTTTGTCGTAGTTTAGTGTTACCCGGTTCTCGTTTAGGGTATGTTTTGGTCACGGTACACGGTGGAGTGGTCGAGCAAAGCAAACAAACCCCGTTCTATTCTCATTTTCTTTGATCGTAAATTTTTAAGTCACGTATTCCATAATTGAAATTTTGTTCTAGATTTGAATCTACGTCAGAAGAATTTGATCGTTATTCTCTGTCGTGCTTTATCGGTGAATCATCGTTTTGTATTCAAATTTTCTGCAACTTTCAGGTGAGTTTTTCTCACCAGACATATGTACATATATTGTGTAAATTATCGCAAGTGTATGTGTAAACATTCTATTTAGATATTATCTGTCTGTAGTATGATGTAGAATGATGAACCCATTTAAATTGACATCTCATCAGTTATTTATCTGTTATATTATTTCTGCAGTTATATTATTAATTGTTATTTACTGCTTAAATCACCACTGCAAGTTCCCTGTTAAAGTTGGATTGTTATGGGCTGAAATAATGATTATTGTTAAACTAGTCTGTTAACTGCTTAACTGATAACTTGGGATTGCGGGTTTGAAATGATAGAACCCGGGGTTTTGTAAATTACGGGTTGAAATGATATAAATCCGTATCACTTGACCTAGGCTAGAGAACTATATACAGGCCCGTGGTTCTTATAATATTTTCTGAAATATTTAAAATTATTTTGGAAGTTAAATATTTGATTTAATATCTTTAAAGGATTTTATATTGATTTTGAATGAGTTATAAATGTTAATAAATAAATAAATAAATATTTGAATAAAATTTTGGAATATAACTTATTTTGGAAATTCTGGATTTTTGAAAGGATAAGATTTCAGTTAAGAAATATATATATAAGTTATATTTGGAAATATTTATTAAGTTAAACAATCTACTAAAGCATTTAAATGCTGTCTTTTGAAATTGGACTAGTTTTACCCGTAACTTTAGGTAGCATTTCCTAAGTGCTATAGAATCTGGAATTTGATTGTTTTGAAATTTAAGGAATTTGATAAATTATATTTATGTTTAAGTTTTGGAGACCTTTAAGATATGAGATTTATAACTGGATTTTTCTTAATAAATTTAAGATGAACATTCTAGTGTTAAGTAAATTTTGAAATTATTTAATGGCATAATTTTGGAGTTTTATCTATGGAATTTATGGGAATATTCAAGACGAAATAATAAACACTAATTTGTTGAAAGAAAAAAATATCCAACCTTAGTTTTGAATATTAATACTCCAATTGGATATATATATAGGAATTGAAATGGTCTTGGGAACATGAAGTGATATTTAAATTATGGTTTAAAATAAAGAAATATATTTGTAAAGCTATGTAAATTATCTTCTTTACAAAGTAACCATAAAGTTAAACCATTTATATCCAAACCATTTGTGTTTTGGGAGTTATGTTTTTTTTTAAAGAAAAATTTCCAATATATTATGGTTTAAAGGTATAATTCAAATATTTGGTTTCCAGATATTATAAATTTTAAGCAGTATGGTTTTGGAAAAGAATTATATTTGAATATAACGATATCATGTTGTTTTGGGTTTTAAATGATATCGTATTTATAGTTTTGAAATGGAAATGTTTATACTGGTTTTAAAGTATAAATTGTTTTTAAATGACCACGGGTTATAATAACGATGGGTTGGCAAAGAGACCGGGATCGGATATGGACATACTCTCTGTCGATACCGAAAACCACTTTGACCAACCGTGTACGCGGTGGAGATTCCAGAATGAAGTAGGTCGGTGGTGGCGTTTCCTGTAAGGTAAATACGTGGACCCGACTCCCGTGAGTTGGCATAAGGTGGCTAAAACAGGAGCAATTCCAGGCCAATGAGGTCATTCCTCTGATCGGACGCTCCTCTTCGATATTATACTATGATTTTGGATTGATTCGGTGGCCACCTCTATATTTTGATTTTGGGGAGTTAGTCCGAGGTGGGCGGTAACTGCGGCTACGCGTTTCCACCAGCCTGGATAGCAATTGGTATATCTACCCTGGCATTGCCTAGTTGTGCCGTGTCATCTACCATACCGAGCCTTGTACGAGTTTAGATTTCTCCCGTAGCCCGTGTGGTATCCTCTAGTTGCTTCCCGATCAGGAGGAGCTATGATATTGGATGGACTACTGGGACTATTACGTGTTAAGGTGGAAAATGTAAAGCCTTAATGCTATTTAAAAGTATGTTTATTTTATAAATAGACACTATTATAATAGCGCAATATACTACATAGTAAATAGTTTGACGGATCCTTAGAGGATGGGCGGTCCCAAGCATCCTTTAAGTTACTTGCTCTATATTACAGTACACTTGAATTAGCTTACATTATATAAGTATGTATGTCCTGACTCGAGTGTTATGTTTTATTTTACGCTCGGGTCAGCCTGAGTTGCGGTTTTCAGTTCTATCTGGAGCTAGGACATCCCGCAGATCATTCGTGCTGCTGGAAGCCTTTTCAGTCTTTATCTTTTTGCAAGCAAGGCTTTGGAAGACTCTGTTCCTATGTATGTCTAAAGCTGTATTGCAGATTCTAAACTATGTAAATTCTGTTGATCAAAGATTTGTAGTGGCTTCATGAACCACTGAAATTTTATTTCCGCTGTAAGTTCTGATATCTGTGTATGTGATTCTGTGATTTTATTTACTGCATATTCTGAGTTTTGCCAAATTTATTCTACAACGCAGTACCTTGAACACTTCAAGTCCGACATGAGCGGATGCGAAGGGTTGAAAATACTGGGTCATTACAATATATATATATAACTTGTATAAATCACTAAAAATCATTTTAATTCATTTCAAATCAAAATAATACTATACCAATTTAAATTACTTAAATTTTTCCAATATATATATATATAACCACGGGTCTGTATAATGTTTTCTACCTAGGTCAAGTGGTACGAATAATATATCATTTAAACCCGTAATTTACAAAGAAAAATCCGGGTTCTATCATTTCCAACCCGCAATCCCAAGTTAAATAAATAACTAAATAAATAAATAGATATCGTTCAGGCCTATCATTTCAGCCCATAATGATTTAATTCTACAGGGAACTTGCAGTGATAAACAGTAAATAAATAAATAGTGTAACATCTTAAATATAACAGTACAAAATATGACCGATGATGTGTCAAATTAATAACAGGGTTTTTAACATCATAAATTTATATCGCAGGCAAAAAAATAAAATATAAATATTCGACAATTACACATGTTATTAATTTACAGATCTATAAGTACGTTTGTCTGGTGAGAATACTCACCTCTATGCTGCTGAAGATTAGATTCAAAACTACGACAACCACACCGAAACAGCATAGAAAGCATGATCAAATATTGGAAGAGGAGACAAACTGATTTCGATCTTGAAACAAGATAAATAAATGAAACTGAGTACGTGAATTCCAATTACGGACAAAGCAAATTTTTAAATAAAACAAAATTGGAACGAGCTAAAATAAAATGAAAATTGACTCAAATTGTTCGACCACTCCACCACTCGACTTGACCCATTAAAACAAAAGCTCAACCTGCCCATTTATTTTTTCCAAATCAAAATTTACAAAATAAATTAATACTACTTTTTTTTACCCTTTTTACGAAATATTATGACGTGTTAATAAAAAGGTGACAAATCTTATGTGGGCAACATGCAATTCACGGCAGTGATACATAAAGACGGCGCATGAAATTTTATTTATTATATATATATATTTCTTTTTTCCTTTTTTTTCTTTTTTTTCTTTTTATTTTTTTCCTTTTTCTTTTTTTTCTTTGTTAGGAAACAAGTAAAATATCAAAATCTCCAAATCAAAAAAACTTTATACTGTTCTTACATATATCATATATCCTCATACGTAATATTTCTAAATTTTAAAACATAGGTGACCAACAAAAAAAGCGTACGGTCTGCAAATACTTCTTCCCTGAACACTCGCGTAAACAAAGCAGTGGAATTATCTAAAAATTTGTAGGCTGGGCTAACCTTAGGTAGCGTATGCCTTTTATATTATTAACCTTATAAAAAAACTGAACGCAATAGAGGACATTGAAAAGAAAAAAAATGGTCTGGGCTAACCCAAAGATCGCACGCAATATTTCCTCCCAGATCACAATTCATGGCGTGGTCAAGGTGGTGCGGAGGGTCGAGTTTCGTGGTGTTGCAGTAAATGAAACAGGGAAATAAAAGAAGAAGAAAGAAAAAAGGAGGAAGGAGAAAAGATATTCAGCCATACCTGATATGTGAAGCTCACGCAAAGAAGAAGAAGCTGAAGCTAATATGAGATGGATCCAATTGAGGTGATGAGAAAATTTGGACGTGTTAGTGTGTTAATATAAAGGTTGCGTAAATGGGAACGTGAATCATAGCATGCAGATTTTTTTCTTTAGGCAGGGATAAAGGGATTTGGTATTAAATCGGTTGTAATGACCCGCCATCCGACTCCACAGATTGACGCATCATTAATAAGAAAGAAAGGGATAGAAAATAGAAAAGAAAGAAGAGAAAGAAGAAACAACATCAGAATCTCAATTGCGGAACAAATAAATTATATTAATAACATAAAAATTACATAGTATACAACACTAATCAGAGTTACACAGAATTTACAACACATACTAGACAGTTATAAACACATGTCTAGTTATACAACTCAATACAACTCAACAAACAATACTAACACGGAGAACGCCCGGCGGAACCAAATATGTCTACACGCAGAAGCCTCCTGCTCCATTTGATCCTCCAATATTCGTCAAAGCTAACCTGAATCCCTTGGCTACTCGTAAAAATTTGAGTACCCAAGAGTTTAAGAAAACAGAAAATAAACTCTGGGTCAGACATGGGTCTGGTGTGAGTAACTGGCTAAAGTTTCTTAACTTTGAAAATCCTTTGAAAAGAAAAGGTATCACGTAAGACTTCCCACACATAAACATGGAAAAGTTTTTACCTTACGCTAACCAAAACAATTGATAGGAAATCCGATGATATTATAATAGGGTCTAGGGTTTTCAAATAAATATGAAATAGCTGAAATTGTTACATTATTAAATTCCAGCTACTAGCCACAAAAGTGGGTAATACAATCAAAACCGTTGGCACTTATTGGATTGTGGATTCCATCAATGGCAGGGCTACTGGGGTACCGCCCGTCACAGTACGTGGCCTAGATCAACGTACCGAGGAGTACGCCTGCTCCCTTGCAACACAAGACCGAAACCATCCCTTACTGGACAGTCCTGAACAAGACAACCCCGCAGTTGGCGTACGTTCCAACTGCCACACAGCCGAAATAAAAGGGACCTCTAGATAGGGAAAAATCTTGCTCTCCAGTGGGAGCTATCCACGAAGCCTTGCTGCACCTCCCCTGTTTTACCATTCCCGGTTGATGAGGCTTGAGGCTACGATTACCTTTAAAGAACACATCTCTTAGAATGCTCATCGTCCACCTGACGATGTTCTGAAAGCATTCAATCCATACAAGTTCATTTCGGGTTCGAACGAAATCGAAGGTATTATCTCGTTACACTCATTTTGGAATCACCCTCAAAGTTAACGACGATAACCCTTGCTCTCTAAATTACCATCTCGAACCTATAAGAACTAGTTCCGTCAAACTCATTACGGAATCACCCCTAGAGTTATACTGACGTATAGTCCTTACACCTCGAGTCTTCACTCTTCTCAAGAGATTCACGACCTATCGTTAATTTGGATCGATGTGGTTTTCGGACATCCAAATATGGAAACCCGATCCCGGTCTCATCGAAATCCAAAGAGTGTCTTTTAAGGCCAAGTTATTTTAAAGGTTTAAAAATAATTCAATTATCTATATATCCAATAGATAAATCACAGATTCACAACAGATAATCAACATTATCATCGCATCAGATAAACCATATTATCATTATCCAATAAAGATAATCTATATCAACATCACAATGCAACCAATGCATCCAAATCACTCAACATTATCTATCTCATATTTGAGATTCAAACCATCTAGGCAAACAACATTACCCATCCATATAAGCAATGATTTAATATCACACCAAAGATAATTAATTTAAAATGAATTAAATTAATTACATCATCCAAATTAATTTAAAATAAATTAAATTAATTACTTCATCATCACTAATCTTGCTTACATCATTATTAATTAATTATCAATCAATTAATTAATCATCCACCAATTATTTATTTTAATTAATCATCCCTGATTAATTAACCTTTAATAACATTTAAGTAATTATTCATAAATTAATTTCTTCAACTTAATTATATTTAACCAAATACTTTAATTAATCTTTAATTACTTCTTATTTAATTAACCACAAATTAATTACATTACTCCTTAATTAATTAATTACATAAATTAATTCCTTTTCATTTATTAATTAATTCTAATTAAATCCATTCTTAATTACATCATTAATTATAATAATTAATGATCTCTAATTATTTTTTTAATTAATTACATTAAGTAATTAATCCTTCAATTAAACCATAATTGTTAATTACCCTTAATTAGCTCTATTCAGTAATTAACTACCCTTTATTACTTCCCAATAAATTAATTACTTCATAATTAATCATCTCTAATTAATCACTTGATTAATTTACAAAGTAATTATACTCAAATTACTTTCATAAATAAATCAACTTCAATTAATTACATTCGGTAATTACCCCTTAATTACTTCCCTAAGTAATTCTCTTCATTAAATTACATTAGGTAATCATACTTCACAATCCTCAATTTATTAAATAAATTAAACTAAATTAATTAACTTAATCTAATCAAAATAAACTCAATTAATTAAAATAAGTAATTAATTCCTTAATTACTTCCATAAGTAGTTATACTTAATAACTTACACCAATGATTATCTTTAAATTAATTAATCTAATTAATTATTAAAATTAATTACATTAATTAATTATATAAAAAAATCCTTAGTTAATGACCTTCATTAACTATTAAACAATACATTAATTATTTTTCTAAAATAATTAACTTATTCTAATCATTTTTAATTACAAAATTAATTAATCATTAATTAATCCATTAATTAATCCCAAATTAATTAAATAATTAAGAGTTAATTAAAACTTAATTAATCCATTATTAATTGATTAATTTTTCCATTAATCATTAATAAAAAAATCAAATCTTATTTAATCAATTATTCTTAATCACAAGTCAATTATTCTAAGAATAATTAATCTTAAACTTTTAAGTTTAAACCTTTAATTACTTTAAGTAATTATCCATTCATCAATTTATTAAAATTGATTAACTATTCATTTAATTACCCTAAAAATTAAATGCATAATAAATCATTAACTTCTAATTTAACTTTAACAAGTTTTAAATTCAATTTAAATATTTTTCTTATAAAAGAAATTTTACAAAAGTTAAAACAAAAATTTTATTTAAAATTCAATCATTCTCTTTGTCACTCAAATTTGTTAAAATACTTAGATTTATAAAACTTAAATTTAATTTGTAAACAAAGATTCAAATCCAGATTTTGAATTAAATTTAAACTTTGTTTAAACATTCTTTTATATTTCAATTTCAAATTTAAATTCAAATTTCTTTAAAAACATTTTAAAACAATAAATTCTCTTTTATAATTATTTAAAACAAATTTGAATTTAAATAATTAATCATTTCCAACTTAAGATTCAATTCAACTTGAATCCATAATTTAAATTGGATTTAACACTTAATTTAAATCTTTGATTAATTACATTTTCATTTGAATCACTCAACTAAAAACTGTCAGGTTTCAACATCTAAACATGTATCAACCCAATTACCCGAGCCTACCACACGAAGTCTTCGAGTCCACTGACTTTCAGCTCCGAGCAAAACCAAAAACACCCCGATACATTCGTGAGTTCCTTCTTCCCCAAACAATCAGCAGATCCACTAAAACCTCGTGCACCTGCACCACCATGCCCATCACCTCCGGCCTCTTGCGACCTCACGAGCAAGTCGCTGACCACCCTCCAACTAATTTCCGACCACCCAATAAGCTGTAGAACCCCAAAATCGAATTTGAGCATTCGAGCTCAAAAATACAGCAATGTCAAAACCTGTAATTTGCTACAACACTAAAATCCGATCATCTGGAAAACTTTACCTCCGGCCTCGAACTCCTCCCTACCCCAACTACCTCCCACTTGAACCACGAAGAACTCGATTGCCTCTAGAAACTTCGGCGATCAAAATTTACTGACGAACAGTAAGCTAGGTTTAAAAAAATTTAATCCCAAATTTTTACTGTCCCACTGCATTAATCCCATAATAAATATTTTTCCCCACATCTTAGTTCACTAATCCAGCACCATAATCAAAATTTGCCACTCCGATCACCCAAATTGTCAGATTTAACCAAAAACACAATTTACAGACAATCTAGAAATGCCCCTTCAAATTTAAACTAAATTTTCTGAATTTAGTTTTAGAATTCAAGTTTTTATTTATGTAATTTGTAACGACCCAGGATTTTTAGTAATTAAAATTTGAATATTTAATTAATTTTAAATATTAAATAAGTGAATTTATAAGTCAAATAAATTTTTATTTGAATTATTGGATTTAATTGAATAATTAAATCGATAATTTAATACGTTAAATTATGGAAATAATTGAAAATTGAGTTAAATATGATTGAAAATGATTTGGGAAATTTTATTTTATCATATTGAAGTCAGAACGATATTTTAGAACTTTTAAAATCGAATTAAGAGTTAATTTGTGAAAATTGAATATTTTAATATTAAATCGACTAGTGAAAATAGTCAATTTTTGGACTGTCTCAGAATTGAACGAAACCAGTTCCATTGGATCCGTAGTAGTTAGTTATTACCGGATTTCAATTTTCGTGTCAATCGGAGTTATCATTTGATCGTGGCAGCTCGAAACGCATCGATTTATTTTTAATTTTAATTTGGCGAGTTAAAATAGCCATTTTTCAAAAAGTCTCGGATTTCGACGAAACCAGTTTCATCGGATCCGTAATGTGATATTATTGTAAGGTTTCAAATTTCAAGTCAATTGGATTTACCGTTTGTCCTGTACAAATTAAAAGGCCTTGAAAATCGTTTAAATCGGTTTAATTTAAATTGAACGTTTGTTGCCATAACTCGCACAGATGTCCGAATTAGCTTTCGAAACCCGTTCCATTGTGTCCGGAACGCGGGGTAAACCTAAGAAACGCTGGTTACGGCGCGTAAATCGGAGTTCGGAATTTCCGGGATGAATAGTGTCGTTCAAAACTCTATAAATAGCACCCTTCTCTTCATAAAATTAAAAAAAAAAAAAACCTAATTTTCTAAACCCTAGCCGCCAGTCAACAGACCAATGGACGAAATGTTCTTGTCTTCTCCCTCAATTTACTCTTCATCCACCAATAATTACAAGAAACGTTCAACTGCAATGTTGTAGAGGGGAGTGTGCTCTACAAGATCAACGGTTAAGATGTGGATTGGAGCTATAAATTGGGAGATATGGGGGGCCGACCGTGGCGACTTGCGCACGAGATTCAAAGCACATCAGGTGGCCGAGCTTCAAAGCCTTCTGGCCGAGCATGGAGGAGATGGAGGCGCGCGACATGGCGCTACCTGATCAAGCTAGAAGTCGTTGTGGTGATCGAATTTATTAACCCTAGTTTTGATCTATGGGTTCGAACGTATCTGTAGATGGAACGTGATGTAGGAGATGGTAACGTGTGGCTATGGTGGCATGATGAAGGATCCAAGGGTGATGAGGGGTTGTAGGTTTATAATTTAATTTAAGTTGTAAATTATTTATATAAAAACTCGTGTAACTTCAAATATGTATAACTTTTTCATACGAGGTCGAAAATGCGCGAAACCAGTTGCGTTGGAATCGTATGGACGAGCACTACGCGATGAAATTGGATTGGAGTCGTTTGGAGTTAGTGAGAATTTTGGGTAAAATTAAACGTCCGTTTAATTTTATTCGAAATAAATCGCTAAAACGAAATTAAAATCAAGGTGAGAACTTCTCACTCAATCGAATCAGTTTCGATTTTATTTTAAATAGTTAGATTTAAAATATTTGAATGCATGTTTGAATGATGATTGATATCTATTGATTGTTAAAATAGACATTATGCGCCGTTAGTAAGCGGAGGTTATTTATTAAAAACATATACCGCGAATATTTCATAAACAGTGAAATTGGTATTATATATAATAGCAATATATATATATTGGCATATGTATATATTGGAGTTATTGATTTCCCGTATTTGTTTAGCGGATGAGACCCTATTGCGCCGTTAGTAAGCGGATAATATTTAATAAAAACATATACCGCGATAATTTCGTACTGGAGCGAAATTGGTATTGTGCTAATGTTTGTGGATGCAGGAAAATAGGTTGGAGGGATCCAACTGGATTCCTCAACAGTATTTATTTGAATTCAGATATTTTGATATTTGATGGACTATCATATACGATATATGATGTCGTTGTTGTCGTGATTGACTATTTGATATGTAGCATCATTGGACCAAGTTTTGGAATTTTAAAATGATTTATAAAGTGATTTTTGAAAATATACTATATGTTTGGAATTTGATCTATTTTAAATAAATAAACGTTATAATTTTATAAGTTATAAAAATTATGATTTTTGAGAAATATAGTTAAAAACTGATTTTTGAGAATATGATGCTATTGATTTTATAAAATAGTTAAATCGGAATTTTTGAATTTATTATAAAAAGTTTAAAAATAGGATTTATAAAATTTGATTATTTTATAAATCAAAATGGTGAAATTATAAAGGAGATTAAAGATGTTTTAAAATAATAGTATAAATTGATTTTTATAAAGGATTTATAAATTGATGTTTATAAATTAAAACATTTGAATTATAAAACGAGTTTTTATAAGTGTTTTAATGAAGTGAAAATGGATTGCATAAGTGAATGGAAATTATAAAATTATAAATGGTGAAGTTATAAATGAAATTTATAAATAGTAAGATTTATAAATTTTGTGAACCTATTAAAGAATATATTTGGATAAAAAATTGAATCTTATAAGTTATAAGATTTATAATTATGAAGTTCAAAGGAACGATTTTTGCAAACAAATAAATTATAAGTATTTGACTTATAATATGAATTTTTAATATATCATTTAGATATGAAATTGAATAGATTAATAAACGAAATTTATAAAAGGGAAGTTTTGATAGAATAAATAGAAATGGAATTTATAAACGTTGTTTTATAAATCCGCAAACAACTTATTTTGATAAGTAAATTGTTGAAACCTATTAATGGAGTTATATTCACATTTTTGACTGTGAATGATCCTTTAAAATAAAATGAATAAAAGGATGAAATTTGTTAACGTAGTATATTCACGTTTTTGAATAGTGAATAATATGTTAAATAAAATGTTTAAAATGTAATATTTTAAACAGAATTAAAATGACCTAACGATGATTTAAATGTGTTGAGATTCGAAACCCTAGATTTCAACATTTATTGTTGGAATAGACGTTTTCGAGAAATAAAAGAAAATAGTGGACTATAACACTGTTGTTATAGTAAATGATTTCCGAAAGGAAATGTTTTGTATAGTATTGGGATTTATATATCTATTTTAATTTCGAATCCCTATACTAGTGATTTTGGGTTGTCGTAACAATGTTTTACGCAACATTCGTTTTGGCCCAAATAAATATGTTTAAGAGCATGATTTCCTTAAAGAATGAAATATATACTTAATTTCGATTTAAGTATATTGAATATTTTCCAAGTGTTGAAAATAAATGGATTTGTGAATTACTTATTAATAAATAAGTATCGAAATGTTTTCCAATATGAAGTGAATATTTAGAATTTATCTTTTTGGAAGATAAATTTAAAATGGTTAATTGAAATCGTATATGCATGAATATTTTGGAATATAAATTCACTATTGAATTGATAAAAGGAAGTGGAAATTGTTTAAAAATAAATATTGATTTATTTTTGACATATTAAAATTATATATCTTGTAAAGATATTTTGGAAAATAAATAATTTGGAAAATTATTTGGAAACTGGTGATGTGTGCATATCCATTGATAGTTCAATAACCGACTATCAATATTTCCCTTTGAATGGGTAATTGATGTGATTTGTTTGAATTTGAATGCCACACTTATTTTTGAATAAGCGCTCACTATTCGGGTTAACCGGGAAAGGACCATGGGGTCGTATAACCCATTCCGAATATGTGATACGTCGTTGTGAATTGCATTTGAAGATCGGTGTTGAAGACCCGGTATTTGCGAGAGCGATAGGATGACCTGTCGATTGTCTCTGCACTGAGTTGCAACGGTATAGAGACTCCCTAAGTGATGGGAAATCCGATCAGGATTGTGAATATCCGGATTGCAAGGACTTCTTTGTAAGTGCCTTCGGTTCTATTCGAGCCCGGAACAGACTTGTATGGATTGTATGTCTGACATTACAAATTGAGATATAAAGCCGATTTCTTTCAAATATATTTCTTTTGGTGGCGGAGAATTTATTCTTTTAGCTTAACACCCTTCTCTGAGACGTACGAACTCAGAGGTTATGTAATTGAATGTTATCAGCGATATATTCCCAATTTGGTAATGTGACATGCTGAGTGTTGCTGTAAATGATCATTGTGTTGATTATTTGTGATAGGATCATTTGTTTGATCGTCTATCCTGGTGATTATTTCTATGATCATTTGTTGACCCAAAGCATGGCTTTTGTATAAAGTATGTTTTTGTGGACGTGACTTCGTCGAGCCTCACACCCCGTGAATGGTCAAAACAGGAAAGATGCGGCAAGGTTATGAGGGGTAGCGCCCTTTAGGATGTGTGCATTTCCTTCTGGAAAAGGGTGGTATCATGGTATGGAGCCCAAATACTTACTCATGTTGAAAACACTTTGTTATGATTGTGTGAATTGATTACGAGCGCTCGGTTAAAAGGTCCCAAAGGACCGAGGGATGGCATATTCGGTCAGTTGTTACTCAGTTAGGGGTAACCCGGCCTTGTGTTGGTAGAGATCCGGTTTGGTTCTCGGGGATGTCCATCCAGAGGCATTCTCATATGGCAATGGGAAGTTCCTTGGCCTGATCATTCGTTGGAAATCCAAAGAAACAATACGAGACTTGTACGGTTTTAGTTGTATAACCTGCTATGGAATGTGGCGGTAACCTGCTATTGAACATAGTTAGCTATAGTAGGCATACGATAATAGTCGTATGTTGGCTAAGATTTATATTCTACTTTCGAAATGAATTTTCTCTACACTATGCACTAGTAATAATATCAAATGTTCTTTTAAATGCGTATCAAGCATCTTTGACTATCATAAGGAGAAATCTCCTCCGATTCTGCGTTTGCATGTGTGTGTGTGTGGGAGGCCTTATGGTAGTCTCATTTTTAAAAGCATTGCGAATTGACTTTAAAAATATTCCTCTATTTTGGTTTAAAAGATAAATAAACTGTTTTGAGTTCCTACACCAGTCTTGCTAAGCTTTGGGCTATGTGATGGGGGGTTCTCGCTTCGCGGTTAGGTGGCGAACGGGAGACTCTTACCCCTACACGTCCTCTTTTAGGGGGTTGGTTAGGTGTAACCTGAGACAGTCAAGAGGCTGGCCGTAAAAGCAAGTTTGGGATACCAGTTGTTGCCACGGTGGGGCTGGGATGGTTGAAAAGCCTACCGGTTGTGACCGCTACCTCCGGGACGTTACATTTGGTATCAGAGCATATGGTTAAGCGACAACCATGGTTCTGTTGGGTATTACTCATTAGAGATAGAGTCAGTAGTACTCTAGAATGAGTTTGGGTGTAATAATAGCTAAGAGTGCGTATTTGTTAGTGAATATAAATTGTTTTATATTGTGATGATTGGTTTGTTGAGTGGCATATGAACTTTCGTCAGCACGGTCTGTACAACTATGCCAAAGGGGTTTCTAAACACTTGAATAGAACAATTCGGCACAATATTGATTTTAAAATTGGGTAAATAAAATAATTTTTTCCTTGAGTATATTTTATATATAAAAGAATAATTTTTCAGAATTATTAAAGTGTATATAAGTTGATTGTTTAGTTGTTTGAATAATCTAAGCAAAAGGATTATAAGAATTGAATTATAATTAAAGTAATTTACAATTGAGAAATAAACTTATATATATAAGAAGTGAAACTATATGAATATATTTATGAATATGAGTTGTAAATAAAAGTGAATTTAAAGTTAAATGGAAATTTACTTTAGAATTGAAATCTGAATTTATTTACAAGTGGGAATTTAAGTTATGTAAAACTAAGTGATGTTTAAAATGGAAGTATAACTTAAGAGATGTTGAATGAAGTTGATATTAGTATCGAAGTAAATAATCAAGTGGAGTAAATGAATTTGTTGAATGCTAGTTGGTTGATGGTTGCATTTGTTGCTTTTGTTTCAATTGCTATGTTGACATATATAGTTATTATGTTGCTATATGATGTATATTGAGATTATTTTCATATATGCATGTTCTCATGTTGTTTGTTGAGTGATTAGTAGGTGCGGATCGCGTTTGCTTCGCATTTGGAGCTCGCTTTCGCGCTATATTAGCCGTATATGCTTGCTAATAAAATATAAGGTACATATCTCGGATTACATACCGTACTTTTATACTTTTTCCCTTCGGGATGCCTCATTACTTGATGAGATGTATATTTGTGATATATATACTGTCATTTATTTTTTCGGATCGAGCCGCGCAAAGGAGACTATGGCGAATTTTTTCGGAAATTTAAGGCGTTAGAAAAAATTTGAGAAAATTGGAATTTTTTTTGAAAACTTTAACTTTGATTTGGAATTGAAAGTTAAACAATAGTAGTTGTTTTTGAAAAGATAACTAAGAATGATTTGAAAACTTAGTAAAGTTATTGTAAGAAGTTTAACTATGGATTTTATGGAAAGTTAATAAATTCTATAACTTTTCTTACTTAATAATTTCGAGGACGAAATTCTTTTAAGGGGGGAAGATTGTAACGACCCAGGATTTTAAGTAATTAAAATTTGAATATTTAATTAATTTTAAATATTTAATAAGTGAATTTATAAGTCAAATAAATTTTTATTTGAATTATTGGATTTAACTGAATAATTAAGTCGATAATTTAATACGTTAAATTATGGAAATAAATGAAAATTGAGTTAAATATGATTGAAAATGATTTGGGAAATTTTATTTTATCATATTAAAGTTAGAACGATATTTTAGAACTTTTAAAATCGAATTAAGAGTTAATTTGTGAAAATTGAATATTTTAATATTAAATCGACTAGTGAAAATAGTCAATTTTTGGACAGTCTCAGAATTGAACGAAACCAGTTCCATTGGATCCGTAATAGTTAGTTATTATCGGATTTCAATTTTCGTGTCATTCGGAGTTATCATTTGATCGTGGCAGCTCGAAACGCATCGATTTATTTTTAATTTTAATTTGGCGAGTTAAAATAGCCATTTTTCAAAAAGTCTCGGATTTCGACGAAACCAGTTTCATCGGATCTGTAATGTGATATTATTGTAAGTTTTCAAATTTCAAGTCAATTGGATTTACCGTTTGTCCGGTACAAATTAAAAGGCCTAGAAAATCGCTTAAATCGGTTTAATTTAAATTGAACGTTTGTTGCCATAACTCGCACAGATGTCCGAATTAGCTTTCGAAACCTGTTCCATTGTGTCCGGAATGCGGGATAAACCCTAGAAATGCTGGTTACGGCACGTAAATCGGAGTTCGGAATTTCCGGGATGAATAGTGTCGTTCAAAACTCTATAAATAGCACCCTTCTCTTCATAAAATTAAAAAAAAAAAAAACCTAATTTTCTAAACCCTAGCCGCCAGTCAACAGACCAATGGCCGAAATGTTCTTGTCTTCTTCCTCAATTTACTCTTCATCCACCAATAATTACAAGAAACGTTCAACTGCAATGTTGTAGAGGGGAGTGTGCTCTACAAGATCAACGGTTAAGATGTGGATTGGAGCTATAAATTGGGAGATATGGGGGGCTGACCATGGCGACTTGCGCACGAGATTCAAAGCACATCAGGTGGCCGAGCTTCAAAGCCTTCTGGTCGAGCATGGAGGAGATGGAGAAGCGCGACATGGCGCTACCTGATCAAGCTAGAAGTCGTTGTGGTGATCGAATTTATTAACCCTAGTTTTGATCTATGGGTTCGAACGTATCTGTAGATGGAACGTGATGTAGGAGATGGTAACGTGTGGCTATGATGGCATGATGAAGGATCCAAGGGTGATGAGGGGTTGTAGGTTTATAATTTTAATTTAAGTTGTAAATTATTTATATAAAAACTCGTGTAACTTCAAATATGTATAACTTTTTCATACGAGGTCGAAAATGCGCGAAACCAGTTGCGTTGGAATCGTATGGACGAGCACTGCGCGATGAAATTGGATTGGAGTCGTTTGGAGTTAGTGAGAATTTTGGGTAAAATTAAACGTCCGTTTAATTTTATTCGAAATAAATCGCTAAAACGAAATTAAAATCAAGGTGAGAACTTCTCACTCAATCGAATCAGTTTCGATTTTATTTTAAATAGTTAGATTTAAAATATTTGAATGCATGTTTGAATGATGATTGATATCTATTGATTGTTAAAATAGACATTATGCGTCGTTAGTAAGCGGAGGTTATTTATTAAAAACATATACCGCGAATATTTCATAAACAGTGAAATTGGTATTATATATAATAGCAATATATATATATATTGGCATATGTATATATTGGAGTTATTGATTTCCCGTATTTGTTTAGCGGATGAGACCCTATTGCGCCGTTAGTAAGTGGATAATATTTAATAAAAACATATACCGCGATAATTTCGTACTGGAGCGAAATTGGTATTGTGCTAATGTTTGTGGATGCAGGAAAACAGGTTGGAGGGATCCAACTGGATTCCTCAACAGTATTTATTTGAATTCAGATATTTTGATATTTGATGGACTATCATATACGATATATGATGTCGTTGTTGTCGTGATTGACTATTTGATATGTAGCATCATTGGACCAAGTTTTGGAATTTTAAAATGATTTATAAAGCGATTTTTGAAAATATACTATATGTTTGGAATTTGATGTATTTTAAATAAATAAACGTTATAATTTTATAAGTTATAAAAATTATGATTTTTGAGAAATATAGTTAAAAACTGACTTTTGAGAATATGATGCTATTGATTTTATAAAATAGTTAAATCGGAATTTTTGAATTTATTATAAAAAGTTTAAAAATAGGATTTATAAAATTTGATTATTTTATAAATCAAAATGGTGAAATTATAAAGGAGATTAAAGATGTTTTAAAATAATAGTATAAATTGATTTTTATAAAGGATTTATAAATTGATATTTATAAATTAAAACATTTGAATTATAAAACGAGTTTTTATAAGTGTTTGAATGAAGTGAAAATGGATTGCATAAGTGAATGGAAATTATAAAATTATAAATGGTGAAGTTATAAATGAAATTTATAAATAGTAAGATTTATAAATTTTGTGAAGCTATTAAAGAATATATTTGGATAAAAAATTGAATCTTATAAGTTATAAGATTTATAATTATGAAGTTCAAAGGAACGATTTTTGCAAACAAATAAATTATAAGTATTTGACTTATAATATGAATTTTTAGTATATCATTTAGATATTAAATTGAATACGTTAATAAAGGAAATTTATAAAAGGGAAGTTTTTATAGAATAAATAGAAATGGAATTTATAAACGTTGTTTTATAAATCCGCAAACAACTTATTTTGATAAGTAAATTGTTGAAACCTATTAATGGAGTTATATTCACATTTTTGACTGTGAATGATCCTTTAAAATAAAATGAATAAAAGGATGAAATTTGTTAACGTAGTATATTCACGTTTTTGAATAGTGAATAATATGTTAAAGAAAATGTTTAAAATGTGATATTTTAAACAGAATTAAAACGACCTAACGATGTTTTAAATGTGTTGAGATTCGAAACCCTAGATTTCAACATTTATTGTTGGAATAGACGTTTTCGAGAAATAAAAGGAAATAGTGGACTATAACACTGTTGTTATAGTAAATGATTTCCGAAAGGAAATGTTTTGTATAGTATTGGGATTTATATATCTATTTTAATTTCGAATCCCTATACTAGTGATTTTGGGTTGTCGTAACAATGTTTTACGCAACATTCATTTTGGCCCAAATAAATATGTTTAAGAGCATGATTTCCTTAAAGAATGAAATATATACTTAATTTCGATTTAAGTATATTGAATATTTTCCAAGTGTTGAAAATAAATGGATTTGTGAATTACTTATTAATAAATAAGTATGGAAATGTTTTCCAATATGAAGTGAATATTTAGAATTTATCTTTTTGGAAGATAAATTTAAAATGGTTAATTGAAATCGTATATGCATGAATATTTTGGAATATAAATTCACTATTGAAATGATAAAAGGAAGTGGAAATTGTTTAAAAATAAATATTGATTTATTTTTGACATATTAAAATTATATATCTTGTAAAGATATTTTGGAAAATAAATAATTTGGAAAATTATTTGGAAACTGGTGATGTGTGCATATCCATTGATAGTTCAATAACCGACTATCAATATTTCCCTTTGAATGGGTAATTGATGTGATTTGTTTGAATTTGAATGCCACACTTATTTTTGAATAAGCGCTCACTATTCGGGTTAACCGGGAAAGGACCATGGGGTCGTATAACCCATTCCGAATATGTGATACGTCGTTGTGAATTGCATTTGAAGATCGGTGTTGAAGACCCGGTATTTGCGAGAGCGATAGGATGACCTGCCGATTGTCTCTGCACTGAGTTGCAACGGTATAGAGACTCCCTAAGTGATGGGAAATCCGATCAGGAATGTGAATATCCGGATTGCAAGGACTTCTTTGTAAGTGCCTTCGGTTCTGTTCGAGCCCGGAACAGACTTGTATGGATTGTATGTCTGACATTACAAATTGAGATATAAAGCCGATTTCTTTCAAATATATTTCTGTTGGTGGCGGAGAATTTATTCTTTTAGCTTAACACCCTTCTCTGAGACGTACGAGCTCAGAGGTTATGTAGTTGAATGTTATCAGCGATATATTCCCAATTTGGTAATGTGACATGCTGAGTGTTGCTGTAAATGATCATTGTGTTGATTATTTTGTGATAGGATCATTTGTTTGATCGTCTATCCTGGTGATCATTTCTATGATCATTTGTTGACCCAAAGCATGGCTTTTGTATAAAGTATGTTTTTGTGGACGTGACTTCGTCGAGCCTCACACCCCGTGAATGGTCAAAACAGGAAAGATGCGGCAAGGTTATAAGGGGTAGCGCCCTTTAGGATGTGTGCATTTCCTTCTGGAAATGGGTGGTATCATGGTATGGAGCCCAGATACTTACTCATGTTGAAAACACGTTGTTATGATTGTGTGAATTGATTACGGGCGCTCGGTTAAAAGGTCCCAAAGGACCGGGGGATGGCATATTCGGTCAGTTGTTACTCAGTTAGGGGTAACCCGGCCTTGTGTTGGTAGAGATCCGGTTTGGTTCTCGGGGATGTCCATCCAGAGGCATTCTCATGTGGCAATGGGAAGTTCCTTGGCCTGATCATTCGTTGGAAATCCAAAGAAACAATACGATACTTGTACGGTTTTAGTTGTATAACCTGCTATGGAATGTGGCGGTAACCTGCTATTGAACATAGTTAGCTATAGTAGGCATACGATAATGGCCGTATGTTGGCTAAGATTTATATTCTACTTTCGAAATGAATTTTCTCTACACTATGCACTAGTAATAATATCAAATATTCTTTTAAATGCGTATCAAGCATCTTTGACTATCATAAGGAGAAATCTCCTCCGATTCTGCGTTTGCATGTGTGTGTGCGGGAGGCCTTATGGTAGTCTCATTTTTAAAAGCATTGCGAATTGACTTTAAAAATATTCCTCTATTTTGATTTAAAAGATAAATAAACTGTTTTGAGTTCCCACACCAGTCACATGACTGACTTGGAGTTTATTGTTTTCCTTCCTAAACTCTGGGTGCCCACCAATTTCCACACGGGCAGTCAAGAGTTAAGGTTTATCAGGATATTCTGGATATTCTGGAGTCGCTGGAGGCAAGCTGGATGGCATGGCGTATTACTAGTATATAGTATTTCTTTTCCGCTGCACTGTTTGTTGTTGTTGTTGTACACTCTGATGATATGATGTAAAGTATAAAATGTAATAACTGATATAGTTCTTTGTTTAAATATTATTCATTTATTATTATATGTTGTTCCACTGCGAATTGTGAGATTCTATTGTCGTTCTGTTGTTTTCTGTTCCGTTCTATGTTCTATTTTCTTTTCCCTCTATATTTTTCCTCTCCATCTTCTATCTTTTTCTCTTCTCTTTTCTTAAATTCTTTCTTAAACCATAACATTTCGGGTTTCCGTCCTTCGATTTCTCGGCAGTCGATAAAGTGAGTATCGATGTTGAATTTTCGAAAGTCGAAAATTTCCGGGCATTACATAATTGATTTAATATCTTGTAACAACCCCCATATTTATCGATTTTATATTTAAATATTTTATCGTTAGTCGGATTTTAGTCCGAAAAGCTACTTTTTGCATACGGTCGAATTAGGACTCGGGACCACTCCCATTGAGTTTAAAATGCCGTTTGCGACCTTTTTGAGTATAAGCTTCGATATGTTTGGAGAAAGTTGACTTTTGCTACTTTTCACTTTGGGTTTGGTTTGGGCTCAGCCCTATGTTAACTTATGCTCAAATCTGAGCCACTCTTCCCCACTCACCCTCATTCTCTTCTCATTTCAGTTTTTAGAGTATTAATGGTGGGAGAGATAGGAAATTAAAACTCCAAAACCCTAGTTCCTCTTGCAAATCAAATTCCTAGCTCCAAATTCAAGAAGAACCCATTGGTAAGCTTCTCTCCTTCTTCTCCAACTCATTCTCTCTTTGAATTTCAGAAATTTCCTAAACCTAATTTGGGAATGTTCTTGTTTTGAGCTTAGATTCAAGCTCGTTTGGGTTGTGTTGAAGAGAGGTTGATTCTCCATTTGCTTTCAAGCTTCTTCTTGTTCGATTTTGTGAAAAGGTGAGATTTTTATCTCACATCTATGCTTATATTTATCTTCGAATGTTAGGTATGAATTCCTAACACTTATTCGTGTGCATTTGCTTTTGGTTTGGATTGAATTGGTGTATATTCCAATTTTTAGTGTTTTGAGTTCAATTCCTTAAAAATCAAAGCTTTGATCTTTGATCGTGTTTTTGATGATGCATCGAGGAGCCAATAGGGCCGGGTAGTCGTTTGGCATAATTCCCTTGCGTCCATGCTCGTTCGGTTGCGAATTCGTGGAGATTGCATATCAATTTATGGGCATAAATTTGCAGAGCATCAGGTTCGGCCGACCGACCCCCCTGGTCCGGTCGACCGACCTGATGCCAAGTGCATAAGCACTTTCTGTTTTAGGGTCCGGTCGACCGACTACAGGGGTTCGGCAGACCGACCTGCTTTCCCAGGAGCTTTTCAAAACAAGGTTCGGTCGACCGAGCACTGTATTCCGGCCGACCGACCTGATGATTTTTGCCTACTTAGCCTAGTTGCTTGAATTTCCAACTTTAATCAATTCGTGTTGTTTCCTATTTATTGTTATCAATTATTATGACTTTGATGACTCCTTTTTAGGGATTTTTGAATATCCATTTCGATGGATTATTTATCGGTTTCGTTGGATTTTTATTCACATCGTTGTGTGTGAATTTTAGTGATTGATTGTTCCTACAATCTTCTTTGTGATTTGTCACTTTAAAAATATAAAGGTTTTCTATACTAGTAGTAAATATCAAGACTCTTTCCTCAAACGATTTCAACACTATTTTATTACAAAGCTCGTTTTTTTAAACCGTTTTCCAATCTATTAGTATATACAAACTTTTACCTCACTCGTATGAGAAATCTAATTAAACGACTTAGTAAAACAAGTGGTATGAAACGCTTGCGTTCACTTTGTTGGTTAATTCTTGGATTTGTTCGATTGAAACTCTTGTGACAATTTTCTAGTGGAGATCTATAGTTTGTTCGTAAATATTTAAGTTAAGCAAGTGGTATGGGACATGAAGCTAAACTCATATATTTACTAGCTTAGTGTAGTTGACACTTCTCGTTGATCATGATGATCATTTTTGTGATTTAGACTAGCAATGTGCGATGTCTCTTTGTCTGCGAGGTAGACTAAACCCCATTTTGTGGAGTTTCGACTCAAATTGGTGGGGTAGCAACCCATGGTCTTCGGACAATTCGTGTGTCAGGTCTTCGGACCATTCGTGTGTCAAATTAATGGCTAGCTACCATGAGATAGCTTCTCGTTCGTGTGTTACAGCTGTTGGTGAGTTTTTATGCTCCCGTTCGTGTGATAGGCCTCCCCCCCTAATTTTGTGTGATTTCTGGATTTCGTGTGTCGAATTCTGGAATTTTCTTCTTCACCTATTTTTGTGATTTCTATTGATATGATTTATCAATTCTTGTGCATAGGTGAATTCGTGTGTCATTGACTGGATTTCTTGTGTTGATTTCTGGAATTTATGTTTCACCAACTTTGTGATTTCTATTGATATGATTTATCAATTCTTGTGCATAGGTGAATTCGTGTGTCATTAACTTGTTGTGAATACAAGTTTTGGGTACGATACCCTTTTTGGATCTTTGAGAAGATTCTTTGATATTGATTAATCGTTTGTTGATTATCATTTACATACTTATAGTAGTATGCCATTATGGATATTGTACGTCTATGCCATATCTTATATGTCATTTATTGTGGCTTGGTGAATGAAATTAGGAGTATGACATTCCTTTTTATCTTGAGTAGATTATCGTGATATTGATTAATCTCTTGTTGATTTTCAATTACTTATATATATCACAGCTTGGCATTGTGATTATTATGTGTTTAGTCATATCTCCTATTCTATATCATGTTATCTGATATTTATAGTTAGACTGATCCGTTTATTATTTTCTTATAAATAATACTCGGGTCAGACCGAGATGTTGCAGGTGCTTCGACTTGACTTCTCTCCGGGGATCCATTACTCTGACCTTTTGCTTACTATTTAGATTAGTAGTTTTTGTTGTATACATTTGAGATACAGACTCCATAATGCATACTTATTCTTTTGTGTAGTTCATGTAGCTATTCTTTTGTGATATTGTGGATCTTTTTAGACCACTACTCTGATGAACACTTTCATGTGTTATATTCATATCTATTTCCGCCTTTGTGATATGAATTGTCTGTGACTGATTTATGTTATGTTTACTTCTATATTTGTTTCCGAAGATATTATAGCCACTGTGTAGTAGCTTTGAGTTTGTGTTGGCATGTAGGATTTCCACTTGAAAAGAATTGCATGCTATACTATCTGACATATCGATGCTCGCACAAAGCAATTACACGGATGGTCGCTCCTCAACAGCCTTATTCTCCGTGCTAGTTGACAGCATTCACCATAATGTTCTTGGCTAGCGTGGGTATAGAGGTGGGGCGTCATAGCTTGGTATCAGAGCCAAACTTCAGAACAATATGGAATATTATAACAAGGATCATCGTCCTAAGTCCATCTTAGGAGTCGTGCTTTAGGATTTAATTCGAGTCTTCGTACCGATTCATCCTATTTTCCTTATGATTCCTTGTTTATCTATCAAGATTGCTTGATATTCAATTTGGTGAATAACCTTTTTCTTCTTCTTCTTTCTTTCTAAAGGAAGAGAAATGTCTAGACCTGGCTGCCCCAGAGCCGTGCCATCTAGCACTCCACCCCAGGATGGAGTTTTTATGACTGCTCAACAGCTTCTTGATTTAGTGATGTATGCTCAAGCAGCTGGAGCTAACCCGGAACCTACTCACCCAAAGTCGGGATTTGCACGCTTGTGTAGTGATTACACTAATTTGGGTGGGGAGCCATTCAGAGGTTCCGAAACTGTTATTGAAGTACAGGCCTGGCTAAGGTCATGTGATCGAATCTTTTCTCACATGAATCTTACTGACCTTCACCGAGTTCAGGTGGCCTCTAGTATGCTCCGAGAAAGAGCATTGGACCGGTATGAGCTTCTTATTTCTGAGATTAATGAAGCGGATCTCACTTGGGAGAAATTCCGAGAACGTTTCGAGTTGAAATTTGTACCAGAAGCTGAGAAAGTGACATTGGCTCGACTATTTATAGACCTTGTTCAAGGTGAGTCCTCCGTGACTAATTATGTCGCCTCCTTCGAGTCGCTTTCCAAATATGGGGTTGAATACATCAACACCCCTCTGAAGAAGAATCAGAGATTCGTCTATGGCTTAAACAAAAATCTCAAGAAGCCATTACTTCTAAAATTAGAAGTTTCTTTCGACCAACTCGTTGATATTGCTCTTCGTCTTGAAGAGGCGGATAGGGAGAATGATGTTGAAGTGGTGAGTTCCAAACCAAACTTCAACAACAAGAAGAGGCCAAGCAAATTCAAAGGTCCTTATCCCAATAAGAAAGGGAGGCAAGCAACTCCTGCTGAAAAGACCTTTTCCTCTACTCAAGGGAAATGCTATAATTGTGGTTTGAAGGACCATTTTGCGAACAAGTGTTCAAAGCCTCGTACTTGTCGCTATTGCAAGAGCCCGGACCATTTATGCATGCATGTCCCAAACTTCAAAATAGGAAGGAGGGAAAGCTTAATGTTGCTCAAGCCCCTGGCAACACATCTCGTGGCCAAGGTATTTCTCATTCTATTCTGGATGGAATTGTTTTATTTCGTGATCATCCTATTCGAGTTCTTTTTGATACGGGTGCGTCCCATTCTTTTATATCAAAAGAACTTGTTGATACTTTTTCTTTGGATGTTTTGTGTTTAATGACTTCTTTGAGAATTGAGAATCCGGTTGGTGGGTCCGCAACAATCAGTTTATTGTGTAAAGATGTCGAGATTATTTTGTGTGATTTTCCTTTCCTAGCCGATTTGCATGTCATGCGTTATTTAGGCTTTGGAATGATTTTGGGAATGGATTGGCTTAACCGTTATGAAGCTCATATCCTATGTCCTGAGCGGACTATTCATCTTCGACATCCTCAATCTGTTAAGCAAATTTCTATTAATCTTCAAGATTCGGTTTCCAGCTTGGTTGCATCTTTATATTCTTTAAATCCTCGTGATGAAGATGATGATGACGAGGGTGATATTATTTCCCTTATTCACGTCGTTTGGGAATTTTCCGACATATTCGAGCCCGTTTTAGGATTACCGCCTAAGCGAGCAATTGAGTTCAGAATTAACATTATTCCTGGAGCTCAACCTATCGCTTGTCCTCCTTATCGTATGTCCAATAAAGAAAACGAGGAGATGCGTAAACAATTATCTGAATTGGAGACGAAGCAATTTATTCGCTCTAGTTCCTCGCCTTGGGGAGCTTCAGCTATTTTCGTGAAGAAATCCGATAGAACACTTAGGCTTTGCGTTGACCACCGCAAGCTTAATGATCTTACTATCAAAAATAAATATCCTTTACCTCGGATTGATGATCTATTCGATCAACTTAGTGGTGCTATAGTCTTTTCACAATTAGACTTAGCTACTGGATTTCATCAGCTTCGTATTGCATAGGATAGTATTCCTTTGACATCGTTCCGTACTCAGTATGGATCTTATGAATGGCTTGTTATGCCATTTGGTTTGACGAATGCTCCGGCCTATTTCGTTGACCTTATGAATAGAGTTTTCAAAGACTTCATCGACCGGGTTTGTTCTTATCTTTATCGATGATATTCTTGTGTATTCTAAAACCGAGGAGGAGCATGAAAAACATCTTCGGATTGTGTTGGAAACTCTTAGGAGTAATCAATTAAAGGCAAAATTTTCTAAATGCCACTTTTGGCAGTCTCGTGTGAAGTTTCTTGGTCACATTATTTCCGAATCCGGAATTTCCGTGGATCCTTCAAAGATTGAAGCGATTCAAGATTGGAAGAGACCGGAGAGTGTGACGGAGATTCGTAGTTTTCTTGGATTGGCAGGCTATTATCGTCGTTTTATTAAAGACTTTTCTAAGATTGCCGTGCCTCTCACTAGCTTGACTAAGAAAGATGTTAAATACATTTGGTCGGACAAATGTGAAACTTCTTTTCAGAAATTAAAAGAACTCCTATCTAATGCTCCTATTCTTGTTATTCCCGAGGGGAATCAAGATTTCGTTGTTTATACCGATGCTAGTCGCGTTGGTTTGGGTGTCGTTCTTATGCAAAGAGAATGTGTTATTGCTTATGCTTCTAGGCAATTGAAGCCAGCTGAGACTAGATATGCCACTCATGATTTAGAGCTCGCGGCTATTGTTTTCGCCCTTCGTATTTGGCGTCATTATCTCTTAGGAGAGAAATTTGTTCTTTACACAGATCATAAGTCTTTGAAATATTTATTTTCTCAAAAGGAACTTAATTTGTGTCAACAACATTGGATCGAGTTCCTTGCTCCTTATGATCTTGATATTCTTTATACGCCCGGTAAGGGTAATCGTGTCGCCGATGCTCTTAGCCGTAAACAACAAGCTGTTGTTTCTATGATGATATCCGAATGGAACGATCTCGTGATTTTATCCACTTGCGAAATTCGAGATGGTGTTTCTGATTTATGCTCATCATTTGTTTTATGTAGCCTTGAGGCTCATCCATCTCTTTTAGACCGCATTCTTGAAGCTCAAAGGGTAGATCCTGAATTGGCTCTTCTTGGCCAAAATATTAAGGATAAAATTGATATTGAAGGTTTGAAAGACTTTGATATCGATTCTCGTGGCGGCATTCAGAAATTTGGTAGACTTGTCGTGCCAAGTGTTGGTGATCTTCGTAAAGATATTTTGGAAGATTCTCATCATTCTAAATTTACCATTCATCCCGGTAGTAGTAAAATGTACGCAGATATGAAGCGACTTTATTATTGGGAGGGAATGAAACATGACATCGCTAACTTCGTTAAGCGTTGCATGACTTGCCAACTCGTTAAGGCCGAACATCAAAGGCCCGGTGGGTTATTGCAACCTTTAGAAATTCCAGTTTGGAAGTGGGATCAAATTTCCATGGATTTTATAGATGGCCTTCCCCGTTCTCGATCGGGTTATGATAGCTTATGGGTAATTGTTGATAGACTTACTAAATCCACCCATTTTATTCCTGTTCGGTCTAACCGAACCATTCCTCTTTTGGCCAAACTCTTTATTAAAGAAATTGTTAAATTGCATGGGGTTCCTACTTCAATTGTTAGCGATCTTGATCCATTGTTTACTAGTGGATTTTGGAAGAGTCTTCAAAAAGCTTTGGGAACGAAGCTTAATTTTAGCACCGCTTATCATCCCCAGTCCGACGGACAAACTGAGCGTGTGAATCAAACTCTTGAAGATCTTCTTCATGCATGTGTTCTTGATTTTGGTGGAAGTTGGGAAGATCATATTTCTCTTGTTGAATTTTCCTATAATAATAGCTTCCAATCTAGTATTGGTATGGCACCTTTTGAGGCACTCTACGGAAGGCCATGCCGATCTCCTTCTTATTGGCTTGAGGCCGGTGAGAAGCTGGTTTTAGGTCCAGATTTTATTCGTGATTCCACAGAGAAAATTGAACTTATTCGACATAGGATGAAAAAAGCCCAGAGTAGACAAAAATCCTATGCCGATAACCGAAGAAGGAAGTTAGAATTTTCTGTGGGAGATCTTGTGTTCATTCGTGTGTCACCTATGAAAGGTGTTGTACGTTTCAGTCGATCGGGAAAACTACCGCCTCGATATATTGGGCCATTTCCTGCCACTGAACGTATTGGTTCCATGGCTTATCGCCTTTTATTACCGGCTCAATTTTCTGCTATCCATGACGTGTTTCACGTTTCTCAACTTCGGAAATGTCTTCGAGATTTCGATTCTATTCTTGAGCCCGGTGTTGTGGAAGAGATTGAAGTTTCGCCTAATTTAACTTATGAGCAACATCCTATTCGTATCATTGCTTCGGAGGTCAAACGACTTCGAAATAAAGATGTTCCGCTTGTTAAACTTCAAGGGTCTTCAAATCCTAAGGATTGTTCTTGGGAATCTAGAGAGTTCATCGAGCGAACACATCTGGACTTACTTTCCCGTGCTCTTTAAGGTGAACTTCTTATTTCAAATTTCTTTTGCGTTGAATATGCTTTTATGGTTGTTACTATATATGTTCTTCTTAAATATTGTGAGGACGCAATTTCTTTAAGGAGGGGAGTCTGTAACAACCCGCATATTTATCGATTTTATATTTGAATATTTTATTTAAATATTTTATCGTTAGTCGGATTTTAGTCCGAAAAGCTACTTTTTGCATACGATCGAATTTGGACTCGGGACCACTCCCATTGCTTTTTAAAATGCCGTTTGCGACCTTTTTGAGTATAAGCTTCGATATGTTTGGAGAAAGTTGATTTTTGCTACTTTTCACTTTGGGTTTGGTTTGGGCTCAGCCCTATGTTAACTTATGCTCAAATCTGAGCCACTCTTCCCCACTCACCCTCATTCTCTTCTCATTTCAGTTTTTAGAGTAGTAATGGTGGGAGAGATAGGAAATTAAAACTCCAAAACCCTAGTTCCTCTTGCAAATCAAATTCCTAGCTCCAAATTCAAGAAGAACCCATTGGTAAGCTTCTCTCCTTCTTCTCCAACTCATTCTCTCTTTGAATTTCAGAAATTTCCTAAACCTAATTTGGGAATGTTCTTGTTTTGAGCTTAGATTCAAGCTCATTTGGGTTGTGTTGAAGAGAGGTTGATTCTCCATTTTCTTTCAAGCTTCTCCTTGTTCGATTTTGTGAAAAGGTGAGATTTTTATCTCACATCTATGCTTATATTTATCTTCGAATGTTAGGTATGAATTCCTAACACTTATTCGTGTGCATTTGCTTTTGGTTTGGATTGAATTGGTGTGTATTCCAATTTTTAGTGTTTTGTGTTCAATTCCTTAAAAATCATAGCTTTGATCTTTGATCGTGTTTTTGGTGATGCATCGAGGAGCCAATAGGGCCGGGTAGTCGTTTGGCATAATTCCCTTGCGTCCATGCTCGTTCGGTTGCGAATTCGTGGAGATTGCATATCAATTTATGGGCATAAATTTGCAGAGCATCAGGTTCGGCCGACCGACCCTCCTGGTCCGGTCGACCGACCCCCTTGGTCCGGTCGACCGACCCCCCTGGTCCGGTCGACCGACCTGATGCCAAGTGCATAAGCACTTTCTGTTTTAGGGTCCGGTCGACCGACTACAGGGGTTCGGCCGACCGATCTACTTTCCCAGGAGTTTTTCAAAACAAGGTTCGGTCGACCGAGCACTGTATTCCGGCCGACCGACCTGATGATTTTTGCCTACTTAGCCTAGTTGCTTGAATTTCCAACTTTAATCGATTCGTGTTGTTTCCTATTTATTGTTGTCAATTATTATGACTTTGATGACTCCTTTTTAGGGATTTTTGAATATCCATTTCGATGGATTCTTTATCGGTTTTGTTGGATTTTTATTCACATCTTCGTATGTGAATTTTAGTGATTGATTGTTCCTACAATCTTCCTTGTGATCTGTCACTTTAAAAATATAAAGGTTTTCTATACTAGTAGTAAATATCAAGACTCTTTCCTCAAACGCTTTCAACACTATTTTATTACAAAGCTCGTTTTCTTAAACCGTTTTCCAATCTATTAGTATATACAAACCTTTACCTCACTCGTATGAGAAATCTAATTAAACGACTTAGTAAAACAAGTGGTATGAAACGCTTGCGTTCACTTTGTTGGTTAATTCTTGGACTTGTTCGATTGAAACTCTTGTGACAATTTTCTAGTGGAGATCTACAGTTTGTTCGTAAATATTCAAGTTAAGCAAGTGGTTATGGGACATGAAGCTAAACTCATATATTTACTAGCTTAGTGTAATTGGCACTTCTCGTTGATCATGATGATCATTTTTGTGATTTAGACTAGCAATGTGCGATGTCTCTTTGTCTGCGAGGTAGACTAAACCCTGTTTTGTGGAGTTTCGACTCAAATTGGTGGGGTAGCAACCCACAGTCTTCGGACCATTCGTGTGTCAAATTAATGGCTAGCTACCATGAGATAGCTTCTCGTTCGTGTGTTACAGCTGTTGGTGAGTTTTTATGCTCCCGTTCGTGTGATAGGCCTCCCCCCCTAATTTTGTGTGATTTCTGGATTTCGTGTTTCGAATTCTGGAATTTTCTTCTTCACCTATTTTTGTGATTTCTATTGATATGATTTATCAATTCTTGTGCATAGGTGAATTCGTGTGTCATTGACTGGATTTCTTGTGTTGATTTCTGGAATTTATGTTTCACCAACTTTGTGATTTCTATTGATATGATTTATCAATTCTTGTGTATAGGTGAATTCGTGTGTCATTAACTTGTTGTGAATACAAGTTTTGGGTATGATACCCTTTTTGGATCTTTGAGAAGATTCTTTGATATTGATTAATCGTTTGTTGATTATCATTTACATACTTATATTTGTATGCCATTATGGATATTATACGTCTATGCCATATCTTATATGTCATTTATTGTGCCTTGGTGAATGAAATTAGGAGTATGACATTCCTTTTTATCTTGAGTAGATTATCGTGATATTGATTAATCTCTTGTTGATTTTCAATTACTTATATATATCACAGCTTGGCATTGTGATTATTATGTGTTTAGTCATATCTCATATTCTATATCATGTTATCTGATATTTATAGTTAGACTGATCCGTTTATTATTTTCTTATAAATAATACTCGGGTCAGACCGAGATGTTGCAGGTGCTTCGACTTGACTTCTCTCCGGGGATCCATTACTCTGACCTTTTGCTTACTATTTAGATTAGTAGTTTTTGTTGTATACATTTGAGATACAGACTCCATAATGCATACTTATTCTTTTGTGTAGTTCATGTAACTATTCTTTTGTGATATTGTGGATCTTTTTAGACAACTACTCTGATGAACACTTTCATGTGTTATATTCATATCTATTTCCGCCTTTGTGATATGAATTGTCTGTGACTGATTTATGTTATGTTTACTTCTATATTTGTTTCCGAAGATATTATCGCCACTGTGTAGTAGCTTTGAGTTTGTGTCGGCATGTCGGATTTCCACTTGAAAAGAATTGCATGCTATACTATCTGACATATCGATGCTCGCACAAAGCAATTACACGAATGGTCGCTCCTCAACAGCCTTATTCTCCGTGCTAGTTGACAGCATTCACTGTAATGTTCTTGGCTAGCGTGGGTATAGAGGTGGGGGGTCACATATCTTAAATCAATGAATCCTATATAATTAAATTCTTACTTGTATATAAATTTTGTTCTGTAGTATCCTGCTATTTCCAGAGACATTACAGGCTTCTCTTTTTTTTTATTAAATAAAAACTTAAACTTTAAATTAGGATGCACTAGAATTTTGAACTTAGATATGAACTAGATTATGAGTTAATGATTTTTTGAATCAATACTTAAAGTTTGGAGTCTAGAACAGGGAAGAATGAATTCACATCAAACATGCATTCAAACCCATACATACATACAGACAATTTATCATACTCATCCACACAAAATATGATTATCATAGGAAAAATTCAGGAAACCATATTACTTTAAATTAGTTCAAAATAAATTGTTACTCACCGATTTTTAGGGGCAGAGCAACTTGTTTTCTGGAAATGCTTGAAATTGAATGGTGCTTCTTCTTCTTTTTCTTATTTCATCATCTCTGATTTTAATTGTATGTTCCCAGATGCAAGCTTGATTTACAGCTACATGCTTTCTAGAAGACGAATTGCAGGCCTCCAGAAAAATATATGCAGGACTTTGAAGTTTTCAATAGAATTTCAGATGCATGCTTTCAGAAAATAAAATGCATGCAGGCTTAAGATTTTGCAAAGTGATTTCAGGTTTTTGGATGTTCAAATTGGACACTTGTTACTGTTTTAACATTTGTCATTAATTTAGTTTAGGCTTTAACACATGTCATTTTAGGTGTTAGGAGATTAACACATGTCTTAAGTATTCCAATTTTTTTATTAAAATTATTTATAAACTTTTAATTCTAATTTATTATTTTCTTATGTAAAAATATAAATGAATTTCTTCTCTTTTTAGTTCTGGAAAACATAACAAAAGAAATTATAAACAAAAACTTATTCAAATGTTTTTAAGTGTTTATTCTTTTAAATTTCAAAACATTGAATTCAAATTTTAAATTAATTTACCAAATCCATTTTTAAAAAAAAATCAAGTTATATATAGATGTATATATAACTCTTATTAAAATAAAAAATAACAATTCTATTCCTTACAAAATCCATTTATGTTCATAAGAACTTAAGTATTATAATTTTTATCTAAAAATACAAATTAAACAATATTAAAAATGATTTATGAAAGAGATTGTAAACAAATTAAGATCATTTGAAATTTGTATTTTAACTCTTATATATAAATTTCTAGTAGTATAAAATAAAACTTAGCTTCTATATTTATCTATTTTAAATTCATATTTTTAAGATAAATAAAATTTTAAAACAAATAAGATTTATCACAGTATAAACCATAACATTATTTATTAAGTTGTGTTAGAAAGTTAAATTTAAATCAAATCTCTAATTTATCAAATATAAATTAGAGTTAGAAAATTAATTCATTTACCAGATTTAAAGATCAAAGTTTATCAATTTACAATATATACAATTATATATATTATAAACAGGAAAACAATCTATTTACTTTAAAAAGATAAAATCTTCTAATTTAAATATTTATTAAAAGAAAGTTATTAAATCAATTCAAAATTTATTATCAAAAATTATCAAATCAATTTAATTTTCTAACACGGATTATTAAATTGATATTGCCAAATCTCCGGGATGTCACATTCCTTCCCCCTTAAAAGAATTTCGTACTTGAAATTTAAAAGCAAAGACAATTTAATAATCTGTCTTAAGATTTAATTTTAAAACGTGTCTTTTAAGGCCAAAGCGTGTCTTTTAAGGCCAAGTTATTTTAAAGGTTTAAAAATAATTCAATTATCTATATATCCAGATAAATCACAGATTCACAATAGATAATCAACATTATCATCGCATCAGATAAACCATATTATCATTATCCAATAAAGATAATCTATATCAACATCACAATGCAACCAATGCATCCAAATCACTCAACATTATCTATCTCATATTTGAGATTCAAACCATCTAGGCAAACAACATTACCCATCCATATAAGCAATGATTTAATATCACACCAAATATAATTAATTTAAAATGAATTAAATTAATTACATCATCCAAATTAATTTAAAATAAACTAAATTAATTACTTCATCATCACTAATCTTGCTTACATCATTATTAATTAATTATCAATCAATTAATTAATCGTCCACCAATTATTTATTTTAATTAATCATCCCTGATTAATTAACCTTTAATTACATTTAAGTAATTATTCATAAATTAATTTCTTCAAATTAATTATATTTAACCAAATACTTTAATTAATCTTTAATTACTTCTTATTTAATTAACCACAAATTAATTACATTACTCCTTAATTAATTAATTATATAAATTAATTCCTTTTCATTTATTAATTAATTCTAATTAAATCCATTCTTAATTACATCATTAATTATAATAACTAATGATCTCTAATTATTTTTTTTAATTAATTACATTAAGTAATTATCCTTTAATTAAACCATAATTGTTAATTACCCTTAATTAACTCTATTCAGTAATTAACTACCCTTAATTACTTCCCAATAAATTAATTACTTCATAATTAATCATCTCTAAGTAATCCCTTGATTAATTTACAAAGTAATTATACTCAAATTACTTTCATAAATAAATCAACTTCAATTAATTACATTCGGTAATTACCCCTTAATTACTTCCCTAAGTAATTCTCTTCATTAAATTACATTAGGTAATCATACTTCACAATCCTCAATTTATTAAATAAATTAAACTGAATTAATTAACTTAATCTATTCAAAATAAACTCAATTAATTAAAATAAGTAATTAATTCCTTAATTACTTCCATAAGTAGTTATACTTAATAACTTACACCAATGATTATCTTTAAATTAATTAATCTAATTAATTATTAAAGTTAATTACATTAATTAATTATATAAAAAAATCCTTAGTTAATGACCTTCATTAACTATTAAACAATACATTAATTATTTTTCTAAAATAATTAACTTATTCTAATCATTTTTAATTACAAAATTAATTAATCATTAATTAATCCATTAATTAATCCCAAATTAATTAAATAATTAAGTGTTAATTAAAACTTAATTAATCCATTATTAGTTGATTAATTTTTTCATTAATCATTAATAAAAAATCAAAACTTTTTAGTTAATTATTCTTAATCACAAGTTAATTATTCTAAGAATAATTAATCTTAAACTTTTAAGTTTAAACCTTTAATTACTTTAAGTAATTATCCATTCATCAATTTATTAAAATAGATTAATTATTCATTTAATTACCCTAAAAATTAAATGCATAATAAATCATTAACTTCTAATTTAACTATAACAAGTTTTAAATTCAATTTAAATATTTTTCTTATAAAAGAAATTTTACAAAAGTTAAAACAAAATTTTTATTTAAAATTCAATCATTTTCTTTGTCATTCAAATTTGTTAAAATACTTAGATTTATAAAACTTAAATCTAATTTGTAAACAAAGATTCAAATCCAGATTTTGAATTAAATTTAAACTTTGTTTAAACATTCTTTTATATTTCAATTTCAAATTTAAATTCAAATTTCTTTAAAAACATTTTTAAACAATAAATTCTCTTTTATAGTTATTTAAAACAAATTTGAATTTAAATAATTAATCATTTCCAACTTAAGATTCAATTCAACTTGAATCCATAATTTAAATTGGATTTAACACTTAATTTAAATCTTTGATTAATAACATTTTCATTTGAATCACTCAACTAAAAACTGTCAGGTTTCAACATCTAACCACGTATCAACCCAATTACCCGAGCCTACCACACGAAGTCTTCGAGTCCACTGACTTTCAGCTCCGAGCAAAACCAGAAACACCCTGATACATTCACGAGTTCCTTCTTCCCCTAACAATCAGCAGATCCACTAAAACCCCATGCACCTGCACCGCCATGCCCATCACCTCCGGGCTCTCGCGACCTCACGACCAAGTCGCTGACCACCCTCCAACTAATTTCCAACCACCCAATGAGCTGCAGAACCCCAAAATCGTAATTGAGCATTCGAGCTCAAAAATACAGCAATTTCAAAACCTGTAATTTGCTACAACACTAAAATCTGACCATTTGGAAAACTTTACCTTCGGCCTCGAACTCCTCCCTACCCCACCTACCTCCCACTTGAACCACGAAGAACTCGATTGCCTCTAGAAACTTCGGCGATCAAAATTTACTAACGAACAGTAAGCTAGGTTTAAAAATTTTAATCCCAAATTTTTACTGTCCCACCGCATTAATCCCATAATAAATATTTTTCCCCACATCTTAGTTCACTAATCCAGCACCATAATCAAAATTTGCCACTCTGATCACACAGATTGTCAGATTTAACCAAAAACATAATTTATAGACATCCAGAAATGCCCCATCAAATTTAAACTAAATTTTCTGAATTTAGTTTTAGAATTCAAGTTTTTATTTATGTAATGGATTTAATATCTTAAACCAATGAATCGTATATAATTAAATTCTTACTTGTACATAAATTTTGTTCTGTAGTATCCTGCTATTTCTAGAGACATTACAGGTTTCTCTCTTTTTTTATTAAATAAAAACTTAAACTTTAAATTAGGATGCACTAGAATTTTGAACTTAGATATGAACTAGATTATGAGTTCATGATTTTTGAATCAATACTTAAAGTTTGGAGTCTAGAACAGGAAAGAATGAATTCACATCAAACATGCATTCAAACCCATACATACATACAGACAATTTATCATACTCATCCACACAAAATATGATTATCACAGGAAAAATTCAAGCAACCATATTACTTTAAATTAGTTTAAAATAAATTTTTACTCACCGATTTTTAGGGGCAGAGCAACTTGTTTTCTGGAAATGCTTGAAATTGAATGGTGCTTCTTCTTTTTTTTTCTTATTTCATCATCTCTGATTTTAATTGTATGTTCCCAGATGCAAGCTTGATTTACAGCTACATGCTTTCTAGAAGACGAATTGCAGGCCTCCAGAAAAATATATGCAGGACTTTGAAGTTTTCAATAGAATTTCAGATGCATGCTTTCAGAAAATAAAATGCATGCAGGCTTAAGATTTTGCAAAGTGATTTCAGGTTTTTGGATGTTCAGATTAATGGATTTTGAGGAGCTACAGCTTTTTTTTTAATATTTAATCCCAGGGAAAAATTTGCAGACATGATGAAGTTTTCAAACAGAAATACAGAGATCTTCAATTGCATGTTTGTTCCCAGGTTGATAAAATGCAGACTAGGTTGATTTAAAACAGAAAGGAAGTCAACAGAGTGAATTGCAACTCAGGTTGATGTAGATGAAGAAGTTACAGGTAGTTTGCATTTCAATCATGAAGAGGGTTTCAACTTTTATTTGAACAGATTATGTTTTTTTTTTAGAAGAAAAAATTACAGATTTTTATTAAATTAAAAGAAAAAGAATAACAAAATTGGACACTTGTTACTGTTTTAACATTTGTCATTAATTTAGTTTAGGTTTTAACACATGTCATTTTAGGTGTTAGGAGATTAACACATGTCTTAAGTATTCCAATTTTTTTATTAAAATTGTTTATAAACTTTTAATTCTAATTTATTGTTTTCTTATGTAAAAATATAAATGAATTTCTTCTCTTTTTAGTTCTAGAAAACATAACAAAAGAAATTATAAATAAAAACTTATTCAAATGTTTTTAAGTGTTTATTCTTTTAAATTTCAAAACATTGAATTCAAATTTTAAATTAATTTATCAAATCCAATTTTTTAAAAAAAATCAAGTTATATATAGATGTATATATAACTCTTATTAAAATAAAAAAAATAAGAATTCTATTCCTTACAAAATCTATTTATGTTCGTAAGAACTTAAGTATTATAATTTTTATCTAAAAATACATATTAAACAATATTAAAAATGATTTATGAAAGAGATTGTAAACAAATTAAGATCATTTGAAATTTGTATTTTAACTCTTATATATAAATTTCTAGTAGTATAAAATAAAACTTAGCTTCTATATTTATCTATTTTAAATTCATATTTTTAAGCTAAATAAAATTTTAAAAAAAATAAGATTTATCACAGTATAAACCATAACATTATTTATTAAGCTGTGTTAGAAAGTTAAATGTCAAATTTAAATCAAATCTCTAATTTATCAAATATAAATTAGAGTTAGAAAATTAATTCATTTACCAGATTCAGAGATCGAAGTTTATCAATTTACAATATATACAATTATATATATTATAAACAGGAAAACAATCTATTTACTTTAAAAAGATAAAATCTTCCAATTTAAATATTTATTAAAAGAAAGTTATTAAATCAATTCAAAATTTATTATCAAAAATTATCAAATCAATTTAATTTTCTAACACAGATTATTAAATTGATATTGCCAAATCTCCGGGATATCACATCGGTGATGTAACGTAAATCAAGGAAAAAAAAGAATTGCGTGATTGATATTCTGACCAGAAGAAATACGATGATACGTAAGTTTAAACGTAGGAAATAAATGAAAAATGGGTAGGTGAAAAATAAAGGAGGCATGCAGGAATTGATTGCGTTGGTTGATAAAAAGAAACGACAAGAATAAAATTGATTTTGGTAGACTTTTGAAAAAAAATTGGGATGTGGGTTTTGTAATTAAATAAGCAAAATTGCGTAATTAGAGGGGAGAAAGATTTGGAAGCAATTAATTCGTACGTGTTTATATTAGTAAGGAAGTAAATGGATTTTTTTATAAATGCAAGAAATAAGGATATTGGAACGGCTATAGAGAGAGGTACATGAGGTTTTTTTTCTACTTAAAAGTATGCGTTGGTTAAGATGAGGGATTATAGGCAAGAATTTATTTAAAACAATTAGACTGTTACTTTGATTTAGAATCAGTCTATTGAATATTTTTCCTATCAATTTCACACGAGTGGTAAGGAAAGTTTGGAACAATTAATTACAGTGAGTAATAAATTTTTATTACCAGTGTAGATTTCGTGAATTAAGGAGAACATAAAAGGCAAGCAATCAATTTGCTTCAAAACAGAAATGAAAAATTGACCAAAAGAATAATGTTGTGCGACGTGTAAATATTAAGGAGCATATCCTACGTTGATTTTTAGGGAACCATGCCAAGAATTAAAGTGTGAACGATTATGGAATTTGTGAATAACGTTTTTATTAAATTAGGAAAGCAAAAGGAAGGTGGAATGTTTACACGCGAATTTCAATCAAACTTTAAATGAAATTTAACGGCTCCCTGGAAGAGTCAAAAAGATTTTATACATATTAAACAAATTGAAGTAAAGGAAAGTGGGAAGTTATACCCAAATGAAAATGCTATACGTGAATTTTGAATGTCAAGGAAATTAGTATTTAAAGATGAAACTTGCGATGATTGAGGTAAAAATAGGCAAGCAAGAATTTGATTGCGTTGATTGATAAAAGGAAACAGCAAGAAATTATTTGGCAACATTTCATACTCATAAAAATTATTAGGAAAAGAATGCGTTGGGATGTAAAAGAAAATTATTGCGAGGCTTGTATACATCAGAGGGGTGTGTGGGTTTGTATTCAAAAGAAGTAAATTGCATACGTTAAAAACACAAGAAATATTAAAATTTGTTTTTGAATGGCACGTAAATTTAGCAAGTTATAAATCTTATTGACCGTGACTTATTTCAACAGGGGAGGAATGGTTTAAAATTTACAGAAGTGATTGCGTTAAAACGCAAGAATCAATGATAAAGTGGCAAGGAATTTAAAGATTTTGGAACGGTTAGCAATTTGTGGATCACGTTCCTATTAAATCAGATGAGCAAAAGGAAAATGGATATATTTTGCACGTAAATGGTGAGGCACGTTTTATTATTTATTTTTTACTTATATTAGTAAAATATGTGTTTAAATACATACTATTTATACCACTAAATTAATCAAAACGGGCACGAACATACAAATTAAACGTTCTTTTTATAAAGCTTATTTACATACTATAATTTTTTTAAATTTTGTTTCTTAATTAAAACATGATTTTTCTTAAAATTAAGTTATTTACCATTTCAAAAAAATAAACCAAATTTCCATTTAAAAAATCCTTAACCAAAGTCAAAATTTCAGAAATCTTATCCTTTATATAAAAATTTGGGCAATGTTTTAATCAAATTCAAAATTTAGATTTTTATATAATAAACCCCCAAAGTATTATAATTAAAAGAATGAAATATTTGTTAAAATTTTGGGTTGTTACAGTTAACACCCCAAATAGTGCTTTGATGAGAAAGAGAAAGTTGATTGAGTAGTAATGAATGTTATCCTTAATTATAATCTTTATAATTTACTCCAATAATCGTTAAACCATGATTTGAGCATTTCAATGTGGGCGAAAGATTTAATCTTTCGAATAAAAGGTTTATTACTTAAGGTGAGCTTATTCGTAATATCTGGGAGGCTCTCTCTTATAGCACAAATGGAGATCAATCGGATATTTTACTTTAAATTTGAACTCCAACATTTTCGAAAGGTTTGAGTGATTAGGCTCCTTAGCAATAGAACCAATAACGAAACTCTGAATGGTATACAAAGGCCTTTGATCTTGTCGTAAGGTTTCATCACCTTTAAGAAGTTGGATTTAACCTGGCCGTGAGATATGAGAACTATCGGATTAAGCTTATTTTCCCGTACGTAGGTTATCCCGAGGGCTTTGAATGGTGGATTAATAACTACAGAATGATTGGTTGTTGCTAATATATGAGTATCTATTAATGTTAGTTGAGGGGGTCCAATTGTGATGCCAGTAACTCCGAAAGGTTGCTACTTATATTAGCCAGGCTCAACTGTTGGTCCTACCGAAGGGTGAAAGTTGAAACCTCAACATCTTTCCAAGTTTGAGGTTATAACTTTAACCAATTGATCTTCTGACTTTTTCAGAAAGAACCTTTTGGAGGAATTTACGCTGAAAATTGATTATGACATCGAAGAGTTAAGTAATCAATAAAATGATTCATAAATCAAAAGATTTCCGTTGCAATTCACAATAACACTTCACTTTTATTAAATTTTTTCAATTTGATCCCCAGTTAGGGTTGTAATTATGTCAAGAAGTTATAAGTTTTTCGAATGAAAAAAAAGTCCTCCAAAACTAAACCCAATGGTTTTGTTTATAGATGCGAGCAGCACATCGTTCAACCCTATGCCTTCGATGGGTATGAAAGATTGCCCCTTGTCTTCAGTTGCAAACCTTTTGTTTTTGTCGTAAGACTTCTTCTCATACATGGTTATAGGCCTCTCATTTTGGATGGAAGGTTTGCTTATTGTACATCATCATGGACTGTTGAATGTTGCCGAAGGGTCTCTTTCTTCACTTTTTTTAGAAACCCACTGCCCTTGTTAGAAGATTCATTATTTGTATGGCATATGAACCTTCCGAAGGTACCAGAGGGTTTCTAGCTTTTGTGGATCCTTTGGCTTTGTTAGAAGGTTACTTTTCCTACTCGGCTGCCGCTGGGAGTTGCATTTTCCTTGGATGATTGTGGAAGGTTGGTTTTCGATGACTTATGGACATTGCTTTTATCTAAACCTTCCGATAACATTGGAAGATATCTTGTCGATGTATTGTCTTGCCCAAAAGGCTTATTGCGCTTTCGAAAAAGTTGTCATTAGGTCATATGTCCTTATTTCCAGTTGTTTTCCTATTCCGGAGGGTAAGCGCCTCTTGAACATTGTAGAATGATACTCTCTTTCTTCTATGAAAGGTACTGAACTGCTTTATATTATCAACTGCATCCCTTCGATATCTTAGGAAGGTCTGATCCAGATCCTTTCCTTCTATCCTCTGTTTGAGACCTTATGGCTTAAGTGGAAGATGAATTTAATGAGTAGCAATAATAAAATGAATCCCTTGTGAATTAAGCTTCACAACTTGACCATAAGGTGTTTGCTGAAAATGTTAAGTTAAAAGTCATCTTTTAATAATGTTGAGCTATTGGAAAAACTTTCAATAAAAGTTGTTTAATGTAATCTAAATGGAAAGATAAGACATTTAGAGGGTAAATATGTGTGAAAAGTTTATTATTATAATAAATTACAATTATTATAATATAAGACGCTTTTAAAGGTACATTTTATATGAGCATAGAATATAAATGATTTATATAATTTATAAAAGGTGTTTTATAAGTGAAAAGAGTTTTTGAGAAATTACATCTCAGTATTGCTTGAAATAATTTCAAAAAGATTTTTATGAAAAGCAATAGTGGTATTACTTAGAAATATTTGTAAGTATATATATTCCAACGAGAATTTCTTTTTGACAGATACATTTTCTTTGGATAGTTCAAGGAGAACTTCTCGATTTGCTTTGTGGCAACCCGAATTGTAACAACCCGCATATTTTACGATTATATATTTAAATATTTTATTTAAATACATCAATAGTTAAATTTAAAGTTCGAAATGTAACTTTTTGTAAACAGTCGAATTCGGACTCGAGACCGCTTTCATTGAGTTCAAAACGACGCTTACAACTTGTTTGAGTATGAACATTGATATGTTTAGAGTTGATTGGGATTTTGGTATTTTCGTTTGGGCTTTGATTGTATTCTAGCCCACTAACCCAATAAGAGAACCCAAACTCCTCTACCAAATACCCTAATTCCATTCCTCTTCATTCATTCCTTTCATATTTTTCAAACATTCTCAAGAAAAAGGAAAAATGGGGGAAAAGAAAGGAAATTAAAATTCCTTAGCCCTAGCTTTTCTTAGGAATTCAAATTCAAGTTATAAATCAAAGAAAAGCTTAGGTAAGCATCCTCTTCATCTTCCCCATCTCAATCCCTCTTCAATTTTCAGAAATTCTTATAACCTCACATAGGAAAAACTTTGCATTTGATCGCAGATTGAAGGTTCTCGAAGTGAAGTTGAAGAGAGATCGATCTTGTTTTGTTTTAGGGCTTCTCATTCCTTGTTTTTGAATTTAAAGGTGAGTTCTTGAACTCACATCTACGTCTATAGCTTTCATTGTTGTTAGGTATGAATTCCTAACATCTATTTTATGTTCATTTATTTTTCAATTGAATTGATTTGGTAAATTTTCCAATTTTTGGTATTTTGAAGTCAAAATCTATGAAAATCCTACTATGGATGTTTGGAAATATTTTTTAGAGTGTATTAAATAGCCTATAGGGTTGGGTTGTCACTTGGCATAAATCACTGGCCACCATCACTCATTCGATCGCTTCCAAGATAATTTGGCCATCAATGGCCTAGACAAATTTTTCCGTGAGCTTCAGCTCAAACGTCTGGTAGAATGCTCAAACATCTGAGTCATAGGTATAAAAATTCCAGACCTTCAGCTTAAACGTATGAGCGATCTGGAAGAAAATGTTCAGAACTTCAGCTCAGACGTCTGGGAAAACCACCAGACGTCTGGCACTTTTAAATTCAGCCAACTTGCCTATTTTTATGTGGGTTTCCCTTTTATCGATTTTTGTTGATCCAGTTAGTTGTTGTCATTTATTATCGACGTTGATGACTTCTTTCCTGGACTTTCGAGAATATCCATTTGATGGATTCGATATCGGTTTTTATGGTTTTAATTCACGTCGTCAAATGTGAATTTTTGGTGATAGATTGTTCTACAATTGTTTTTATGATTTGTCACTTTAAAATACAAAGGTTTCCATACCAGTAGTAAATACTCAAACCCTTTCGCAAAAATGATTTCAACATTACATTTAATACAAAGCTCTTTTTTAAAACCGTTTTTCAATCTATTAGTATATGCAAGCCTTTACCTCATTCATACGAGAAATCCAATTAAATGACTTAGAAAAACAAGTGGTATGAAACACTTGGTTTACTTCGTTGGTTAATTCTTAGATTTGTTTGATTGAAATCTTGTAACAATTTTCGAGTGGAAATCTACGATTCGTTCGTAAATGCCAGTGGTTATGGGACATGAAGCTAAACTCATTTATTTACCAGCTTAGTGTAATTTACACTTCTTATTGATCTATGATGATCATTTTGTGGTTTAACTAGCGATATGCGATGTCTCTTTGTCCGCCTGGGGAACTGTACCCTCTTCTGTTGAGCTTCATCTCATTTTTAATAGGCTAGCGACCTATGGGTTTTATGGAGTTCGGTTCATTGGATATATCATTGTACTACGTCGTTGTTCTGGCTTATTTGAGTTTCAGGTTCCTCGGGCATACCGTTGTACTACGTCATTGCACTGGATCTATGGGATTGAAACCGTTGGTGTTACACGTGTTAGTGAGTTTTCATGCCCCCGTTTGTGACAGGCTTTCCCCTTTTTATGTTTTCTGGATTTCTAATTATTATTTTTTAGAATTTGTGTTTCACCAATTTTTGTAATTTGCATTAATAAGTTCTACCAATATTTTTGAATTGGTGAATAAGCTAAAGAATATGACATTCTTTTTGGTGTTTGAGAAAACTTGAGATATTGTATGATTTTTGTTGTCATCATATATATTCGTCATTTCTCTTATTCTATCTCATCTTACATCTCTACTATTAATAATGAAAATTCGTTGAACTAACTTACTCGGTGTCTTTTTGAAATTCTAAAAATACCCTTGCTTTCCCTTTACATATTTACACTCAATCAAAATATCAACGTATACGATAACACAAACAACTCGTACACAAACAGACTATGTGCGAAGCACCTGCCCATACTAGTGATAATTATAGCTAGAATGATCCGTTTATTATTTTTCTTCTTAAATAATAATCGGGTCGGACCGAGGTGTTTCAGGTGCTTCCACTTGACTTCTTAGTAGGGACTAGCTTTTGACTTTTGGCTAACTACATTAGCTTAGTAGTTTTTGTTTTTATACATTCGAGATAGAGACTCCTTGATGTATACATATTCTTTTGTCTAGCACTTGTACCTTTTCTTCTGTGATGTAATGGATCTTGTATGACCATTACTTTGATGTACACTTATATATGTTATATTCATATCTATTTCCGCCTTAGTGATATGAATATCTATGATTGATTTATATTATGCTTATTCTATATTTGTTTTCGAAGGCTGTATAGCCACTGTGTAGTAGCTTTGATTTTGTATTTGATATGTCAGATTTCCACTTGAAATGAATTGCATGACGTACTATCTCACATATCGGTACTCGCACAAAGCAATTACACAGATGGTCGCTCCTCAATAGCCTTATTCTTCGTACTAATTGAAGGCATTACCCAGTAGTGTCCATGGTTTGTGTGAGTATAGAGGTGGGGCATCACAGCTTGGTATCGGAGCCGATCTTTGGAACAATATAGAATATTATGACAAAAATCATTATCCTAAGTCTCTCTTAGGAATCATGCCTTAGGATTTAATCCGAGTCTAAGGATCCATTCTATGCTATTTTCTTTCATGATGCATTGTTTTATCAATCAAGTTTGTTTGATATTCATTCTGGGAATAACATTTTTCCTCTTCTTTCTTTCTTTCTTTCTTAAAGAAGAAAAATGGTTTAACCTGGTCATTCCAGCGCCAGTCGATCCAGTACTACTCCTCAGAATGGCGTATTCATGTCTGCCCAACAGCTTTTGGATCTTGTAAAGAATTCTCAAGTCGCCGAACCCATTCCAGAGCCTACTCATCCTAAATCCGGGTTTGCACCCTTGTGTAGTGATTATACTAATTCAGGTGGAAGGCCATTCAAGGGTTCCGAAAGCATTATAGAAGTCCAAGCTTGGCTTAAAACATGCGATCGCATCTTTTCTCGCATGAATCTCATGGATCTACATCGAGTCCAAGTGGCTTCTAGCATGCTACAAGAAAGAGCATTAGATCGGTATGGGCTTTTGATTTTAGAAATTATCGAAGTGGATCTTACTTGGGAGCAATCCCGGGAAAGGTTCGAGTTGAAGTTTGTGCCAGAAGCTAAAAAGGTAACTTTAGCTTGATGCTTTATTGACCTTGTTCAAGGTGAATCTTCTATGATAGATTATGTCGCATCTTTTGAACCGTTGAAGAAAAATCAGAGGTTTGTCTATGGGTTGAATAAGAACCTTAAAAAGCCTTTACTTTTGAAAGTAGAAGTTCCTTTCGATAAGCTTTTAGATATCGCTCTTCGACTTGAAGATGCCGATAAAGAAAGTGATGTTGAAGTTGTGGGTGTCAAACGGAACTTCAACTTCAACAAGAAGAAGCAACTCGATAGTAAGTTCAAAGGCCCTAATCCCAACAAGAAAGGGAAGCAAGCAACTTTAGTAGCAAAGACTCCAACCTCTAGTCGTGAGAATGTTACAATTGTGGTTCTTAGGACCACTATGCAAATAAGTGTCTGAAATCCCCTACTTGTCGCTATTGCAAAAGTTTGGGTCATCTTATATCTTCATGCCCAAACTTCTAAGCAAGAAAGAGGGAAAGCAGAATGTTGTGCGAGGCCCTAGTAACACTCTTTGATGGCATTATTATGTTTCATGATCATCGTATTCGAGTTCTTTTTGATACGAGTGCATCTCACTTTTTATATCAAAAGAACTTCTTGATATATTTTTTTAAATGTTATGGGCTTGATGACTTCATTAAGAATTGCGAATCCGATTAGTGGATCCGCAACATTTAGTTTGTTTTGCAAAGATGTAGAGATTATTTTATGTGATTATACTATCCAAGCCGATTTCATATTATGCGTTACTTAGTTTTCAGAATGATTTTGAAAATGGATTAGTTTAAAAATTATGAATCCCATATCCTATGTCCTAAGAGGACTATCCATCTTCGACATCCTCAATCTATTAAGCAGATTTCTATTGTTATTAAAGATTTAGATTCCAATTCGATAGCATCCTTATATTCTCTAAATCTACATGATGACGATAATTATTATGAGGAAGATGTCATTTTCCTCATTCAAGTTGTTCGTGAATTTCCCAATATATTTGAGCCCGTTTTAGGGTTACCCCTAAGCAAGCAATTGTGTTCAAAATTAATTTAATTCCTGGAGCTCTATCTATCACTCATCCGCCTTATCGTATGTCCAATAAGAAAAATGTGAAGATGCGTAAACAATTATCCAAATTGAAAGCAAAAAAGTTTACTCGTTCTAGTTTCTCTCCTTGGGGAGCTTCAGTTATCTTTCTGAGGAAATCCAATAGTACACTTAGGCTCTGTTTTGACTACTGCAAGCTTAATGACCTTACCACCAGGAATAAATATCCCTTGCCTCGGATTGATGATCTATTCGATCAACTTAGCGGTGCTAGAGTATTTTCACAGTTAGACTTAGCAACCGGTTTTCATCAGCTTCGAATTGTACAGGGTAGCATTCCTTTGACATCGTTCCATACTCTTTATGGATCTTATAAATGGCTTATTATGCCATTTGGTTTAACGAATTCTCCAGCATATTTCGTTGACCTTATAAATCGAATTTTCAAAGACTTTCTCAATCGATTGGTTCTCATCTTTATGCATGATATTCTTGTTTATTCCAAAACTGAGGCAGAGCATGAAAAACATCTTCAAATTATATTGGAAACCCTTAGGGGCAGTCAATTGAAAGCAAAATTTTCTAAGTGCCACTTTTGGCAATCCCGTGTGAAATTTTTAGGACATATTATTTCTAAATCCAAAATTTCTGTGGGTTCTTCAAAGATTGAAGCGATTCAAAATTGGAAGAGACCGGAGAGTGTGACAAAAATTCGTAGCTTTCTTGGATTGGCGGGCTATTACTGCTGGTTTATAAAAGACCTTTTTAAATTTTCCATACTTCTTACGAGTTTTACAAAGAAGGAAGTTAAGTACATTTGGTTAGACAAATGTGAAGCTAGTTTTTAAAAATTAAAAGAACTCATTTCCGATGCTCCTATTCTTGTGATTCTCAAAGGGAAACAAGACTTAATTGTTTATACCGATGCTGGTCGTATTGGTTTGGGAGTCATTCTCATGTAAAGGGTATGTGTTATCGCTTATGCTTCTGGGCAATTAAAGCCTGTCGAAACTAGATATGCACTCATGACTTAGAATTCACGGCTATTGTTTTCGCCCTTAGAATTTGGCGTCATCATTTTTTGGGAGAGAAATTTGTTCCCTACGCAGATCATAAATCTTTGAAGTATTTATTTTCTTAAAAGGAACTTAATTTACGTCAACAACGTTGGCTTGAATTCCTTGCATCTTATGGTCTTGACATTCTTTATTGTAACAGCCCATAATTTAATCACTTTGAACTTAAATAGGTAATATGTTTTTAAATGATAAAGTAATGGATTTTATATCTAGAATATAAATTTGGATAAAATGTCTCGAATGGATATTTTTTTAACTGATGTAAAATGTTAGTTTAAAGATGGTTCGAGTTATAAGGCGGTTAGGTGTACCAATTTAGTTAAGAATAAGTTTGCCTAATAAAATAGAATAGTATAATTACTTGCCTAATAAAACAATAAAGAATTATTTACTCTGCCTATTAAAACTGAATACAATAATTACTTGCCTGGTAAAAACAAGACAGAATTATTAACCTTTCCCAATAAAACAGAATAGTATAATTACTTGCCTAATAAAATAGAATAGTATAATTACTTTCCTACTGAAACAAAATAGCATAATGATTATTATATTCCACGCGCATGGTTTCCATTGGACAAAAATCTGGTCGAATCAAGTTCTGCCATGCGGATGGTTGTCATTGGACCAAAATCTGGTCGAATCAAGTTATGCCATCCAGACGTTTTATATTGGACCAAAATGTGATCAAATCAAATTAGGCCATCAAGTTGTTTTCTATTGGACCAAAATGTGGTCGAATCAAATTAGGCCATAAGGTAGTTTCTATTGGACCAAAATCTGGTCAAATCTTGTTCGACTGTAGGAAATGACTAAAGTGCCCTTCTCTTCACCTATAAATAGCCAAGTCCATATCTCATTTTAATTCATTCAAAAAACTAAAGAAAAGAACTAAAATTCATTATAAAAGCTGAAGTATTCCAAGTCTCCATCAAAGCAAATAGGATGCGACTATATTCCTTGTTTTCATTTAGTGGATATAACTTATTCTGTGAGTATATTTTAATTATTTTATAGTGGGTGTAATCTTAATCTCTTTCCTTTGACTCGTTCACATTTTAATAAATGTTGTGTTAACTGTTGATTGTAAATTATGAATAATAATAGGTCGGTTATTATTCTTGTTATTATTCGTGCTTGGTTGTTTGATTTGTGCTCGGCCATTTTATGAGCAATAACTTTGATGTTTAGTTGAAGGAAAACTTACACCACCTTTTATTAGGATTGACATTTAGTGACTTTTTGGTTAAAAAGAAATAACACCCTTTTAGCTATTTCATTTGATTAAGAGAGAGCCTTACCCCTCTTGGCTGTATTCTCCTTTAAAGATGATGGGTTTAAGTTATAATTTGAATGGAAGTTTTAAATCTTTGTTTAAAGTATTTTAAAGGAGCTTCAAAATTTATATAATGATTTAAATGGGTTATTTATGGAAATTAAGTAATCCTGTATTTGGCACTAAAAGCCGATGGGTAGATTGATCCTCTATCTGTGAGATTTGGAACCAAAGTGTCTAGGCAAGGTTAAGAGCAACCAGTGCCTTGACTTACCTGGCTTTGTTTTTGGGCGAGGGGTAGAGTAAGTCGAGAATATCAGAAACACGACAAGTGTAGGAGATTCGATTTCTATAAATGACCTTTTTAATTATAATGGACTACATTCGCATTTCTTATAGTCAATTGTTTTTGACTCATCTAAGTATGCTTTTGAAATATGAAATCCTCTAAAATGTTTGGTGAATATACTTATACCGACAAGATAAGCATATGGATATATTCCAAGCATTGAAAAAGTATAAGATTTAATTTCCATATACGATCGTTTTGTTATCCCCGATAATTGATATCTTAACTATCGATTTTGATACCTTTCTTCCTTTTGTTTTTTTTGGTCACTCTAAGACGATTTATTGCTCATTTAGATCGTTGATATCCTTTATCGGAGTTGACTAAATAAAGAGCAAGTGGGGGCCAAGCTATGTGGGGTAACTCCTATTAGGGAATTGTCACATCTACTCTAGATTGTTTTCGATTGTATGCGCACGGAAATGGGAAATACTCGGATACTCGGTAAGGTTGGCGGGGTCCAGCTTGGAGGTTTTCGAAAGCCATCGTAGTTCTCAAGTATATTTTCTAGAGGTATACTTTTGATAAGGGGGCACACCTTCCTAGGAAAAATTCCTTTCCTTATTTTTGATTCAAATCTTTGGATTTATTCTTTCTTAATTGCATTAGGATGCGATTTGCACTCTTCGCGATGTTTAATTATTTATGTCCATTCTTTTATGCTTGAATATTGTCCTTGTGAGGGGAAATCCATTCTGCATTTTTGCGACGTGGTCTCACTAGTTATTCTGCGTGTTCTGATTTTTTATTTGGAGTTTACTCATACCGGACTTATTGTCTGACCCGAATTGTTTGTTTTCCCTAAACTCTAGGGTGCTCATTTATATTCGAGTAGTCAGAAATTGATAGGTTTTTTGGGCTTTTTGAAGATGGTGGAAGAGCAGGAAGCTCCTTATCTATCTATCTACTTATTTTTGTTGTTATGAGATGTTGGCTCTATGTATGTATATTTAAAGGTAGGTTGTTACAACAACCTATACTGATAGTAGTACTTTTGTCGTAACTCTGATAAACCCATATTGGGAATAACCTTATGTAATGTCTTATTTTGTGATATATATTTAACTGTTATGTTGTAAGATTATTGTTCTGTTCTTATATTTTACCCCATGACTAATTGTCTTCCAGATACTTAGGCAACGACACATGAATACCATAAATGTATTAAGTTTCGTTGTCAGAGGTCAAAAAGGTGGCTCGTCACAGTTGGTATCAGAGCTTTAGTGTAATGAACCGTTTTTCCATACCTTTGAATCGACAATAAACCATACATGTCCAACTCAAATTGCATGAATAAACGGATCATTAAGGGTAGAAAGAAAATAAAGACAGAACAAAATCTCACGCGAATGGAATAACATATATTATTTCAATAATAATCTTTACAGTGGAAAATATTAAAACACAATATCAGAGTCTAACATAAATTTAGCTTGGACAGTTATAAACTATGTCCTGACAATTGTTGACAAACATCAAACCAAAACACACTAAGTACATCGGATAATAGAATATATCCATATGCATATGAATATCTCCAGTTCTCCTTTAGAAACTCCAACCGTCTTCGACAAAACCTGAAACTACTCGGATCGGACCCGAGTATTGAAAATACCCGAACCACCGCGTGAGGAAAACTCAATAATAGATGACAGTTTCATATATCAGCCTTTGGATAAAATCCTTTAAAAATAAAAAGTATCTCATAAGACCACGCCAATACATAAATACGGAAGGATTTTTACCTTATGATAACTAAAACACTTCTATATCAAAACCTTTGATATTATTTCTAATGACATCTCTTTGAAAACATTTGCAAATAAACTTATTAATCTTATTCGAAATGGTTAAGCATATAGCATTTCGAGGCTGTTCATTACGCCAATAAAAATAAAACTATACGTTCTTATTAAAGAATGGATTTCCATACAAATGACCGGGTGAATGATCTACCTTTCGAAATGTGTACACCTCTAGATGGATTCCTCGAGGAACAGCACAAAGGAACCTCTACCAACACAAGACCGGCCTACCCTGTAACTGCATAGTACCGAATATGTCATCCCCCGGTCTTTAACGACCTTTACCCGAGGGCCCTCATAGCATACAAACCACATTAATTTACATCCCGAACGTCATAGTGGGAAGAAATATATCTAGAAGGGGATGAGCATACCCTACTTTGGAAATGACCCATTTAGCCTTGCTTCATCTAATATTGTTTCGATCATTTCTGATTTGATAAGGCTTGAGGTAACGATTACCTTTTCACATAGCACATATCACATCTTTGAATGTCACATTGTCATTTCCGTTAACTGCTAATTGCCTTCCATAAAAATACAACCCTTGAGCTCGTACATCTCAAGGAGGGTTTTAAGCTAAGAGAAGTTGCCTTCTCCGCCACCGCTGATGTACGTTTTTAAAAACCAATGTACATGATCACTAGAAATGCAATGTCAGAAAAGCGTCCATACAAGTTGTCCAAGAATAGGACAAACCGAAGGCACTCTCCTACTGCTATTATTAGCGAGTAGTCCTTGCAATTCGAAAAATCTCTGTCATGAGGAGACCACTGCTATTAATAACTCTATAATGGGAGCTACCCAGATCATGTTCAACAAGCATTCTTCATGCTACATAGATCCACGGTCTTCAACAATCATCATCTTCAACATGTCTTCACATCGAATGTATACATTGGTTCAAAGTGGTTTTCGGGCAGGAATCACCCAATTCCGACCCCGGTTCCTTCAAAATCCAATTGTCGATAAAAAGTGAATATGAGTATATAGGATTTATTTAGTCTCTTTTCACTTTAATTCTTTTCAAATGATTTCAACATCTCTTTATTTTTACTTAGAATAATTCCAAGTAATTCATTCTTTTGTTTTGGCAAACATCTCAAATTTTCATACTTAACTCTCGATCCAAATTCCTTAACTTTTAGGCCGGTCAAAAACAATGTTATTTAAGACATCATTTATGATAAACCCTAAAATCAATCTTAGCAAACTTCTTTGAATAAATAGGATCATAGAAATCATTCATTTTGGAGATTGCTTAAATTTTGGATAATACCAATCTTCTTTTATTTTGGAAAACATAACAGAATCTTTTTATTTTAGAGCATCCGGGCATTCCTTTCGGTCTGTTTCACCCATCGCATAAGAAAAGTAAACATAGGCAAGGTAAGTTCAGGGCACTAGCTGCTCTATCCCTAACCTTAGTTAAACACCTTGTTTTATCTCCCCAGATCACACAGGCGGGACAAACGCACTAGTCGTTTCCGCATACTCAGATTTTCAACTTTATTTTGGAATTACTTATATATATTCCAAATTATCTTTCAAAACGCTTAATTATCCTTTTCAAAACATTCACAATTGATTCTGAGAAAAATCGTTCCATTTAAAATCCTCTTTAAAAAGTTATACAATTCACAACATAAAAGTGTCGTGGAAAGTGTTATATCAGCTTATTTGATTAAATCAACTTTTAAACATTTGATAATTCACATTCTTCAATCCAAATCTCTTTAAAATCATTTAAATAGATTTATCAAATTTATTCCATATTTTTTCACAATCAAAAATTCTCGTTTAAACAAATTCCTTATTATGGTCACTTAAACTACACTAGCGTGATTTTTCTAGAAAATTGGAATTAATTCAAAATCTACTCATTTTGATTTTCTTTCTTCGTTTCAAATATTTGGATATAATAGTCTGGAATTTTCTTTTCTCAAAGAATTCCGAGCTATATTCCACTCTACACGTTCATTTGAACTTTTCGTTGTGAAATCGGAACTACCGTTGTGTGACGCATCTAGTTTTAACTTATTTTTCAATATTTGAAATAATTTATTCAAATTGGATTTTATCACTTATAAAATCATTACAAATCATTTTAAATCAATATTTTCACTTTTTTAAAATATTTAAAATATATTTTCACTATTTCTATATTATAATATTATTATATTCCTATTATTTTAATATTAAAATTTAAATTCCAATTTCAATCCAATTTTAATTCTAACTTCAAATTAAAATCATTTAAAACTTAGATTTCAAATCTAATTTCAAATTAAACTTAAATTCAACCTTAATCTCAACTTCTATTTTTCAAAAACGATTTCAATTTTTCACTATTCATCTCAATTTCAATTTCCATTTAACTATCCTTTTCACATCCGTTTCTCTTCAAATTTCAAATTCTCTTTTATTTTTACTTTAACTTCACTTCTAAATGAAAAGATACTTATTTTTCCAAAATATCTCATATTACCAAAATATGGTCTTATTAACAAAGGGATTATTAAATAAAAATGAACATAACCAATGTCCATATCACTATCATAAATCCATTCAACCAATCACATAACATATGACTTCAAATCCAACATTCACTATTAATACCATAACGGAATACATTATCATAATCCACTTATCTAACCAAAAACCAAATATCCATATTTACAATCAAATTGGTATAAATATTCATGTGTCATAAAGGTACAAATATGATTGTTTTATCGTAACCAAAATATTGGTTTAAAAGCGATAAGGATTCCTCACCTTCATATCCACTCCGTCAACTTTTTGTAGGCTAACGTGCTTTTCGAACAAATGCGCGTTTTTCGAATGTCTTGAATTCTTGTCTTAATTTATTTTCCTTCTCCTTTTCATTTCTTTTTCTTCTTTCTCTCTTTTCTTTTTTTATTTGTTTGGCCGTGAGCTTTTGTAAGGGAATAGGGTGTACGCCTTGGGTATGTGGAGTATTGGCTTGGGTAGGTGGCTTTGGGCTTGGGTAGGGCTTGTATACGTCGGGTATGGGGAGTTTGGGCTCGGGTTTAGGTTGGTAGGGCTCGGCCTTGGTGTGTAGGAGGGGCATGGCCTTGGGTATGCTCGGGTTTGGTGGTGTGGCCGAGGGTAGGTGGAAGCTTGGCTTGGGTTTGGTGGTGTAAGTTGATGACGTGGTGATGTGGAGGTGATAGCTTGAAGGTAGAAGAGAAATGGAGGAAATAGAGAAGGATTTTGGAAATTTTGTGAAAGAAAAGTGAAGTGAAAATGAAGAGGTTTGAGGTTGTATTTATAAGTGAAGATTTTGGTGGTAAATGACACAAATAAGCTTGTTCACTATTGAACTTGATTAGCTTTGATTTGAGTTGCATTTAATGTATCGAATGATGGTTATGGAAGAGTGTGTTAAGAGGTGACGAGGTGTCACTTTCTTTTGGTTTGTGATTGTTAAATCGTATATTTTTGCTCCTTTTCTATGTATAAGTATAACATCTCATTAATGAGATGAGAAGTAAGGTAATGATGTCGTTTTATTGAAGTTTTAATTAAACTTAAATTTGTCAAATCATAATTTTACACCATTTTTATTATGTAAACTTTTCAAAAGAAAACTCTTTTTGTCTTTAGTGCTAAATGTAAAGTGTGCAAATAGTTTATAAACTTGTATTTATATGTTAGAAAATTTATTAAGTTGCTACAACTTGATGATAACTTGTTTTGGCTGAAAATGGTGTTTTTGTCGACAAATTTTACAGTCGAAATATGACGTTTTTGTTAAGCTATATATTGATGTAAGCCAAACTTCAAAATGATCTTTTTACTTCTTTAAATAAATTAAAACATGTATCTTTATATTTTAAAATCATATTTAGTTAATGTCAAAATCTCTAATTTTACATTGTATGCAAAACAGAAAAAATATGGCAAATTTTGGTTGTTTTTGTAAAACTATTATTAAATTTTTAAATATATTAATATACTTTTATTATCTTGATTAGATGTTTTAAACAAGATTTTAACTTTTCAAATAAATATTAAAACCTATTTTTTAAGCCTTTGTTTATTTTTAACAAAACATGACTTTTGTCAATTTGTTCTAAAATCCAAATTTATAATTTTTAATATAGTAACAATAAGAATAGATAATTATTTATCATATATAACATATTTATTCTAGTTTTAAATTCTTTTAGATTTAAAAATAAACGAAATCTCTGATTTTCAAAGTAGCAAAATTACGGGTCGTTACATTCTCCCCTATTTAAAAGCATTGCGTCCTCGAAATGAAATCAAAGATACAGAACTACAATGGTCAACAATATATGTCAAAGGAAATACTACTACTAAATACTGATCATGAAATACAATCATCGATCCTTGTCCCAACCTAAGTGTGTGCTACACCTTGAGGTAAATACATAGTCATAAGTCAACTATCTACATCAGTCAACCAAAATATCATACAAGATCTCATATCTTAGCGCATACTATGTGCTTAAGATAATAAAAAAAGCTATAATACAAATCCAAAATATCCCTAAGTGAAACACTACCCATCAGCTGAACCCTCTGATGGTGCCTCCAAGTCGATCACTTTTGGTTCCTCTGCTTCTTCCCCATCCTCAATTGGTTCCTCATCATCTATCATCTCTGGAGCTATGTCCCAACCTAGCAGTTGCCACTGCTAGCCTTCTGGAATCCACGGCGCATGCTCGTCCATCTCAATATCCTCCAAACCAAGATCCTCGGCTATCTATGGAATGGGAGATCCTATCTTCTGAATGGGCGTACCCATCTCCCAAAGGATCTGCTAAGCACTCTCTGAATCATCATCCTCATAGAACCATGCATCGTAAATCCCTAAGTTTTTCGTCTCTATTGCCATGGGTTCCTCGATTAACGACTCAATCCCCTCTGCTACTTCCATGGGCTCCTCTATAGGCTTTTCTTCCTTAGGCTCCTCGTCCTCACTCAAATGATCCAATATCCAGTCATCTGCCTCATCGTCAGCTTTTGCTCCTGCATCAATATCTACGCCTACTGGCAACACATCCTCCTCATCTGAAATAATTATCAACTCCTCAACGTCTGAGATATCGATCGGATGGCTGAATGATCCTAGTACGATCCTCGAAGGCTCCCCTACTTGAATATCCGCCTTATCACTCGTGATCGGTGTATCCAAAACTTCTAAGTCTTCACATTTAGACAAGGCTTCCCTAAATCTCTACCTAATTGCTAGTCTTTTGGCCTTGGCTGCTTTCAAAAATTTATTATAAGAATTTAAAATTAGTTATCATTCCTTATCAAAGATCCTATCTCATTTTTTTTTTCATCTCATTTCATTAAGTGCTTCTTACTTAATTATTATCGGTTTTCTTTTCATTCTTTTTTAGATGAGATTAATCTTTTTAACTTTTCTAATGAGTTCCAATAGAATTTGATATTGACAAAGAGAAAAATGATAGCCTATATATATTGATCCCCAACATATATTCATACCAAGTGACTACTAAAAAGTACACTCAAAAAGTTTAACAAAAGTCATTTACTTAGATGGTGTTTACAAATACATGCTTTACTAACTTATGCTTCAACTATTCCTTTTCTTTTTTCTACAGCAATATGTGGACAAGTAAAGGTAACAAATGGCCTAGGTTGTTCTACCGCCTTGAGCATTGGACAGTCTCTCGCGACATGTCCCATAATATGGCAGAAATAACAACTCTTCGGGGTAGCTTTCTTAATGTCTTGATGTTTACTCATGATCTAAATTCTTTTGTAAGGTGACCTCTTTGTCTATATTTGAAACAATAAACTTTTATCTTCTTATGCCTTTTCTTCTTGGCTGGTACCTCAGTAGTTGGCTGTGGAACAACACCTTCGAATTTCAGGACATTGCTTATCATCTCCCTAAAGATCCATGGATGAAGCTAACCATGCTATGCTGTAGCTCATCACACTTTCCTAACCAATCCTTAACCTCTATGATCTTTTTTGATCCCAAAAACTTTCTTTGACTTAGGAACACGAATTCCCAACAAAGTGAAGTGAAGTTCAGTGGGTTTGGTCTTTCCTGAAAGGAATATTATTTTTCTACACATTATCATCAAATACCTCATAGTCAAATTGTGAAACTTAATTCACAAGGTATTTGTCCTTAGTTCCTAACCCATTTTATACTCATCAAGTCACTATTATTTCTTAAGGTTGAATGTAGGGTTATACGATAAAAGTTCCAAATTCTAGTTCTCAACCGATTGATCCTATATGAAATATCTTAAAATCAAATTGTGTGACTCTAATCACAAAGTATTCATACTTTAGTTTTACTAAACCCATTTTCAAACAATCCTTAATTTCCAACCAAAAATAATAATATCTCATTTGAAATATTTGAAATATAAAACTAAGTAAAATTATTTCATCTACCAATTTTTTTAAAACAAAACCAATTTTATAAAATTAACAATTACACACTCATATATATATATATATATATATATATATAACACTCTCATAACTCATTCTAAGGTGTTACCAACCCTATCTCTAATGAGTTACTCATCCTAGGATATTACTAATCCTATCTCTAATGAGACTTACCCATATAGAGCTTTGGTGTGCGCTATCCAAAAGCTCTAATACCAAACGTAGTCGACCGTTTTTCCGTACCCTTCGAATCGACAATAAACCACACATGTCCAACTCAAATTGCACAAATAAGCGAACCATTAAGGAAAGAAAGAAAATAAAGACAGAATAGAATTTCACACGAATGAAATAACATATATTATTTAAATAATAATAATTATAGCGGAAAATTTTAAAATACAATATCAGAGTCTAACCTAAATTCAGCTTGGATAGTTATAAACAACTATCCTTACAATTGCTGACAAACATCAAACCAAAACACGCTATGTATAGTGGATAATAGAATATGTCCATACGTAGATGAATATCTCCAGCTCTCCTCTGGAAACTCCAACCATCTTTGAAAAAATCTGAAACTACTTGGATCCGACCCAAGTATTGAAAATACCCGGATCAGGCTTGATAAACTAACATGAGAAAAACTCAATAATAAATGACAGTGTCATATATCAGCCTTTGGATAAAATCCTTTAAAAATAAAAAGTATCTTATAAGACCACGCTCACACATAAATACGTACTGGTTTTTCCTTATGATAACTAAAACACCTTTATATCAAAATATTTGATATTATTTCTAATGACGTCTCTTTGAAAACATTTGCAAATAAACTTATTAATCTTATCTGAAATGGTTACCCATATAGCATTTCGAGGCAATTCATTATCCAATACAAACAAAATCGTAGGTTCTTATTGGAGGGTGGATTTCCATACAAATGACAAGGTGAAGGGTCTACCTTTCAAAATGGGTGCACCTCTTGATGGATGCCCCGAGGAACAGCACAAAGGAACCTCTACCAACATAAGACCGGCCTACTTCTGTAACTAGATAGTACCGAATATGTCATCCTCCAGTCGTTACTGACCTTTATCCAAGGTCCCTCATAGCATACAAATCACATTAATTTACATCTCGAACGTCATAGTGGGAAGAAATATATCTATAAAGGGATGACTATACCCTACTTGGGAATGACCCACTTAGCCTTGCTGCATCTAATCATGTTTCGGTCATTTTCGGTTTGATAAGGCTTGAGGATACGATTACCTTTTCACATAGCACATATCACATCTTTGAATGCCACATTGCCATTTCCGTTAACTACTAATTGCCTTCCACAAAAATAAAACCCATGAGCTCGTACGTTACAAGGAGGGTGTTAAGCTAAGAGAAGTTGCCTCCTCTGTCATCACTGATGTACATTTGTAAAAAACCAATGTACGTAATCATTAGAAATGCAATGTCAGAAAACTTCCATACCAGTTGTCCAGGAACAGGACAAACCGAAGGCACTCTCCTACTACCACTAGTAGCAAGTAGTCATTGCAATCCAAAAAATCTAAGTCACGAGGACACCGCTGTTATAATTACTCTATAATGGGAGCTACCCAGAGCATTTCAACAAGTAGCCTTCACGCTTTGAAGATCCACCATCTTCAATAATCATCATCTTCAACATATCTTCACATTCGAACGTATACATTGGTTCAAAGTGGTTTTCAGACAGGAATCACCCAAATCTGGCTTGGTTCCTTTGAAATCCAATTAACAATAAAAATTGAATATGAGTAGGCATGATTTATTTAGTCTCTTTTCAATTTAATTCTTTTCAAATGATTTCAAAATCTCTTTATTTTGACTTAGAATAATTCTAAGTAATTCTTTCTTTTGTTTTGGCAAATATCTCAAATTTTCGTACTTAACTCTCGATCCAAATTTCTTAACTTTTAGGCGGGTCAAAAACAATGTTATTTAAGATATCATTTACGATAAACCCTAAAATCATTCTTAGCAAACAACTTTGAGTAAATAGGATCATAGAAATCGTTCATTTTGGAGATTCCTTAAATTTTGTATAATACCAATCTTCTTTTATTTTGGAAAACTTAACAGAACCTTTTTATTTTAGAGCATCCAGGCTTTCCTTTCGATCTGTTCCACCCCTCGTCTAAAAAAAGAAAACATAGGCCAGATAAGTTCAGAACATTGGTTGCTCCATCCCTAACCTTAGTTAAACACCTTGTTTTATCTCCCAAGATCTCATAGGCGGGACAAACGTACTAGTCATTTCCACATACTCGTATTTTTCAACTTTATTTTGGAATTACTTATAAATATTCCAAATTATCTTTCAAAACACTTAAGTATCCTTTTTAAAACATACACAATTGATTCTGAGAAAAATCGCTACATTTAAATTCCTCTTTAAAAAGTGCAGCATAAAAGTGCTACGGAAAGTGGTACATAAGCTTATTTGATTAAATCAACTTTTAAACATTCTATAATTCATATTTTTCAATCCAAATCTCTTTCAAATCATTTAAATAGATTTATCAAATTTATTCCATATTTTTTCATAATTGAAAATGCTCATTTAAACAAATTCCTTGTTATGGTCACTTAAACTTCACTAGCGTGATTTCCCTAGAAAATTGATTTGGACTTAATTCAAATCTACTAAACGAAATTTTGATTTTCTTTCTTCGTTTCTAAGATATGGATATAGTAGTCCAGGATTTTCTTATCTCGAAGAATTCCAAGCTATATTTCACTCTACACATTCATTTGAACTTTTTGGCGCGAAATCGCGAACTACCATTGCACGACGCATCTAATTTTAACTTATTTTTCAATATTTGAAATAATTTATTTAAATTGGATTTTATCACTTATGAAGTCATTACAAATCATTTTAAATCAATATTTTCACGTTTTAAAAATATTTAAAATACATTTTCACTATTTTCATATTATAACATTATTGTATTCCTATTATTTTAATATCAAATATTAAATTTCAATTTCACTCCAATTTTAATTCTAACTTCAAGTTAAACTCATTTAAAAATTAGATTTCAAATCTAAATTCAATTTAAACTTAAATTCAACCTTAATCTCAACTTCAACTTTTCAAAATCGATTTCAATTTCACTCTTCATCTCAACTTCAATTTCAATTTAACTATCCTTTTCACATCCATTTCTTTTCAAATTTCGAATTCTCTTTTATTTTTAATTTCATTTCATTTCTAAAAGAAAAGAGACTTATTTTTTCAAAATATCTCATATTACCAAAATATGGTCTCATTAACAAAGGGATTATTAAATAAAAACGAACATAACCAATGTCCATATCACTATCATAACATCCATTCAAACAACCACATAACATATGATTTCAAATCCAACATTCACTGTTAATATCATAACGGAATACATTATCACAATTCAGTTATCTAAGCTAAAATCAAGCATCCATATTAACAATTAAATTGGTATAAGCATTCATATGCCACAAGGGTACAATTGTGATTGTTTTATCATAACCAAAATATAATTTTAAAAGCGATGAGAATTTCTCACCTTCATATCCACTCCGTCAAACTTTTTGTAGGCTAACGTTCTTTTCGAACAAATGCGCTTTTTTCGAACTTCTTGAATTCTCGCCTTAATTTATTTTCCTTCTCCTTTTCTTTTCTTTTTCTTCTTTCTGTCTTTTTTTAGCCATGAGCTTTTTGGAAGGGAATGGGGTGTACGGACTTGAGTATGTGGAGTATTGGCATGGGTAGATGGCTTTGGACTAGGGTTGGGCTTATACACATCGGGTTTGTAGAGATTGGGCTTGGGTTTAGGTTGGTAGGGCTCGGCCTTGGTGTGTAGGAGGGACATGGCCTTAGGTATGTTCAGGTTTGGTGGTGTGGCCGAGGGTAGGTGGGTGTAGGAGGTGGGTAGGTGGAAGCTTGGCTCGGGTTTGGTGGTGTAAGGTGATGGTGTGGTGATGTTGAGGTGGTAGCTTGAAGGTAAAGGACAAATGGAGGAAGTAGAGGACTTTGGAAATTTTGGGAAAGGAAAGTGAAGTGAAAATGAAAAGGTTTGAGGTTGAATTTATAAGTGCAGATTTCGGTGGTAAATGACAATAATAGCCTTGTTTACTTTAGAACTTGATTAGCTTTGATTTGAGTTGCATTTAATGTATGGAATGACGGTTATGGAAGAGTGCGTCAAGAGGTGAAGAGATGTCACTTTCTTTTGGTTTGTAAATGTCAATTCATATTTTTTTGCTTCTTTTCTATGTATAAGTATATGAGATGAGAAGTAAGGTAATGATGTTGTTTTATAAAAGTTTTAATTAAATTTAAAATTTTCAGATCATAACTTTTACACCTTTTTTATTATTTAGACTTTTCAAAAGTAAACTATTTTTGTCTTTAGTGCAAAATGTAATGTTTTTAAATAGTTTGTAAACTTGTATTTGTATGTTAGAAAATGTATCAAGTTGCTATAACTTGACGACAACTTGTTTTGGCTGAAAACGGTGTTTTTGTCGACAAATTTTATAGTCAAAATTTGATGTATTTGTTAAGCTGTATATTGATGTAAACCAAACTTTAAAAATGAACTTTTTACTTCTTTAAATAAATTAAAGCATGTCACTTTATATTTTAAAATCATATTTAATTAATATCAAAATCTCTAATTTTACAGTGTATGCAAAATTGACAAAATACGACAAATTTTGATTATTTTTGTAAAACGATTATTAACATATTTTTAAACATATTAATATACTTTTATTATCTTTATTAGATGTTTTAATTAAGATTTTAACTTTTCGAATAAATATTCAGACCTATTTATTTAAGCCTTTATTTATTTTTAACAAAACTTAACTTTTGTCAATTTGTTCTAAAATCCAAATTTATATTTTTTAATTTAGTAACTATAAGAATAGATAATTATTTATTATCTATAAAATAAGTTTTAAAGCCTTTTAAAGTTAAAAATAAACGAAATCTCTCATTTTTGAAGTAGCGAAATTATGGGTCGTTATATTTAGTTAAGCGATCACCTTATCCCTGTGCAGTTAATGCGCTCGGCAGATTCAAAGCGGTGGATGTGCAAAAAGTCATAGCGAGGATACAGCGAGGATATAGCGGGATATAGCAGATGGCTCTAAAATAGCATATAAAACTCGTACTTAATGTTTTTACAAATATATAAATGGTAGTTAAATGAAAAATCATCATTTAATTGAATTATAATTAATACATAAATAATTTTAAATAAAAACATGTGCAAATATACTTTAAATAAACGTAAAACTGTTATATAACATAATTGAATTTAGTAGAATATTAGAGTATTTTCATTTCTGAAAATATATTAAAAATTAAATCAAATAAATTAGTTTCATAATTTTTATAATGCATAAATGCAATTTTTCAGTTCATTTTAGTAAAGAAGATATAGCAGAAATAGCGAAATATAGTGGGAATAAAGGGATATAGCGGAAATAGCGGGGCTTAAAGCGGAAAGGCTATATTTCGGGGCTACGTGGAAAAATTGTAGCGGTAGAAATCCGCTATGAGATATAGCAGAGTTATAGCGGGGTAATAGCGGGGCATTAACCACACAGCCTTAGCCTGATTGGGGTACAACTCTTTAGAGATAGCGTAAGTGATGCCTTAGAATGAGTTAATCTTGAGAGAGTGTATTTGTAATTTTTATAATAATAATATTTATCCTCTAAAGTCTAGTTTTAGATCCTTTGGTGTTATTTCCTTAAACCATTTTAATCCTATTTTTGCATTCTAAAGATACCTGTTATTTGTTCAGATAATAGAAAATGAATACAAGAGGAGGAGGAAGGAGAGGATTTGGAACTAGCATGGCTACCAATGGCAGGGTACCTAGAAATGCTACTATGTTAGTTGTAGATCCGGTAGAGGAAATGTTTGTGCAAGTTTAGACCCCTATGAAATTTGTAGCTTTGTGTAATACTTTTACCACTTTGGATGGGAAACCATTCTATAGGACCGAAGGTATTCTTGAAGTGCAGATGTGGCTTTGAACTTGTGAATGAATATTTGGAGATCTTCGGTTGGAGGACGCGGAGAAACGGTTGTTGGCATCGCGACAATTTAAAAGTCGACGATGGATTGGTGGGATTCAAAAACAACTAGTACTCTGGAGGGGGAGTTAATGTCTTGGTGTGACGACCCGGAAATTTTAACGAATTAAATTGAAATAATTAATCGATTTTAAAATATTTAAAAGTTAATTTTAACCTGAATTCAAGATATCAATATTTACCTGATAATTAAATCATTGAATTGTATAGTTTAAATATTGAATTTAATAATTGAAATTGGGTAAATTATTGAATCTGTGATTCTAAGCCTATTTATAATAATTTTGAAAGCTTATAAAATCTATAATGATAATACTGAAGATTTAGAATGGTTGAAATTTAATTTTAAGGTTATTTGTTCAATTTTAATAATATACCGTTTAAATTGGAATTTAAAAATAGCCTTCCGAGGCACAGTCTCGGAATTCGACGAAACCAGTTCCATTGGATCCGTAATAGTTAGTTATTATTGGATTTCAAGTTTCGCAGCAATCAGAGTTGTCGTTTGACCCTGACAGCTCAAAACGCTTAGAACTATTTTAATCGATTTAATTTAAAATTGATCGTTTACTTTCGTAACTCGCGCATACGATAAAATCAGCCTCCCAAACATGTTCCATCGTGTTCGGGACACGGGTAAAAACTTGTAATAGCCTAACGACATTGCTTAAGAGGAGTTTGAAATTTATTTGGCAATTAACGGGACGTTTAGGGAGTTTTATAATATAACATAACTTAAAGTCAACACTGGCAGAGATATTTTTATCATAGCGTACTCGAAAAGCCATATGCCCAAACTGATATTTAGTCTTCATCCCCTCTCTCTAATCTTAAAAAAAAAATAGAAAACGAAATCGATCTCAAACAAATCTAATGGCCGAAGCCGACCCTACCTAACTTTTTCAAATCATCGCGTCTTTGTTTAAAAAAGAAGAAGAGAATGGCAGACGTGAGTCGCGCAAGGGGAAGAGGGCGCGAAGGGAAGTCGCGGGGCGAGGGTTACTCACGTGGGTTCGAGGATGTCGCGTGGTAGTAGTTGGAAGCGATTTGACTTCGACTGTGTTCGGTGAACTCGAGCATGGCGATGGAAAAGGGGATGCGAGAGGGAGGTTCACGATATAGGGTTGGGCCGTGATGATGGGTTCGCGTACACGCACACGTGAAGCAGAACGGAGGGAGGTGGAGACGGCGGCAAAGCGACTGTGGGCTTGGATTGCGAGGCGAGGAAAATTGGATTATCTGATTTTCCCAGATATTAATAAGTTATGTAATGTTTATACAAGGTCAATAGTTGTGAAGAAGCAAGTCAAGATAGGATGGAATTGCAAATAAAATAAAAGGTGAGTAAATCTCACTCAGCTGAGTTGTTATTAAATTTCAATAGTCAAATTTAAACGATTGTTTGAATGCTTGAATTGATTTGATGTGTGTTGAGAATTGATGATTTGGTGACTTTGGTTTATTGGATGGTTCCCAAGTAAATTGTTGTTTGACTCAAAGTATTGGGGTTTTAAATTGTTTTAAACTCAAAAAGTAAATAGGGGTCGAATTAATTGATTAAGGATTAAGTTAAGTGATGAAGTTTAATGAAATTAGAATAACCAGTGGCTGGTTTAATAAGTAGTTACTTAAGTAATCAATAAAATATAATTATTTTGTGAAATAACTCAAGAGGTTAACTAAATAGTTAACCAAGATATAATTAATTTATTTAATGAAGTAAATAAATGGAGTTAGATAATTACAGGACGAGGTTAGTCGAGAATGATTAATATTGGATTGGATTAAAGTAATTGTTTTTAGATTAGAACAAATTAGAAAATATAATTGGAGATCATTAATTTATATAATTAATGAAGTAATCAAAGGTTTAATTAATTGAGATTAATTAATTCATAATAAGTGACTTATGAGAAGTCAATTAATATAAGTAATTAAGAATTAACGTAATTGAATTGTGGTTGATTAATTTGTCAAGAAATTAAAGATTACCCATTGATTTGGTAAGAATAATTAATATCGCGAAATTAATTAAAGAGAATTACGTGAATGGAATTGAAAGATAATTAACCTAGGGTTGTTAATCAAGATGAATGGATATAGAGGGGTTGATTAATAAATTGATTTGGAATTAATTAATAATCTAAGTGAATGTGGTTAGAAAGTTCCATCAAAATCAATTGAATTAATTTGTATGTGATTAAGCTTTGCTTGTGGATGATTGAATGGTATGAGATATTTTGAATGAGTTGATATCGTTGATATGAAATGTTGTGAAATTCATTTAGATAATTTGCGATTAGGATGACATAAGATCCGAGGAGACCGGGGTCGGGTATTAGGAAATACCCGAAACCACTTCGGATTAAAAAAAAATTGATGTGTGGAATCAATAGGTGGGAATAAAACGATTTAAGTGAATTGGATTATTTTATCTAAGTTTGGTACTTAGGAAATGGATGTGTGGAATTTATGATGGCTATAACAAAAAAATTATGGTCCGGGAATTGGAATGAGTTACCTGGGTTTTATTTAAGTTGTATGTTTTGGTATTCCTTATTAGTTGAGTTTACTCACGCTGGTTTCCAGCCTGACCCGGTTGTTACTTTAGTGTAATTCTCGGGTCAGACCGAGTATTACAGATTTTCAGGTAGGTACGTTCTAGAGCTCAGGATGCGAGTCGGATGGCAGGAACGTGTAGAAAATTTCCGCTGTGTTATATTATTGTAAATATGTGGGATGAAAATTGTGTATATTCAGTGACGGTGTATATGTGAAACTCTGATGTATTAAGATAAAATCGACAGTTATAGTATTCTTTTGTAAACTGCTATTATTTATTATTATATTTTATTCGCTGTGAATGTGAGTTGCTGTTGTTTTATTATTCTTCTTCTTCTATCTTCTTCTTCTTTTCATAACTATCTTGAATTTTCGGCTTCGAAAATTTCTGGTCGTTACATTTGGTATCAGAGCCAGGTTAAGCGAGAACCTTGGCTCTGGTGGGGATTACTCATTAAATAGAGTCTGTAGTGCTCTAGAATGAGTCGAGAATATATATATATATATGAGCGCGTACTTGTTATTTTCTTATATAAAGATTTTAAATGATTTTATATAAAATATATTTTGATATATATAAAGCAAAATTTCCTTCTAATAAATATTAAGGTGATTGGTTGTTAATTATTGAAATTCAAATTAAGACGTAATATAATACAACCAAACTGAAGTCTAGAATTGGAATTAAATTAAGTAAAAATAAAAATACAACCAAATGAAAATTTAATGGGTTGAAAATGAAATTCTAAATCCGGTCCTAGAATTTGAAAATTTTGTTTCAAAGAAATAAAAAAAGTAGTAAATAAAGTATTAATTGGATAATTGGGACTTGTTGCAAACAATGGGTTGTTTGAAAATTTATTTGAATTTAAAACCAAAGGTGGTTTAAAATTGTAAAGCATGGCTGGAAGGGCCAAGAAATAAATATGTATATATGTATGGATATACATGATATTAAAGATAATTTGAAATAAACTCTATGAGGTTGAGTTTTGATTTTTCCCTGAAATGTGATATAAAAAAACCCAAAGTGATATAAGTTTTGAACTTATAAAAGGGAAAGAATTTGAAGTTTGAAGTGGGAATTCAATGTGAGAATGAGGTTGACTGGATTAAGTAAATTGAATTTTACTTGGGAGAAGTTAAATAAGTTTGAATGAATAACTTGGATTGAAGATTTTAAGATGAAATTGGAATTTAACTTGGAAAGTTAAATGGTTGATTTGAATTAGAATTTGTGTGATCTCAAAATGGGTTTGAGATTTAAAAATTGAAAATGGATGGATGTTTTAGAATAAATTGGATGTTATCATCCTATTGTTGATAAAAATCTTTAAACTGAGAATGGTATTGTATAAATAAAATAAATTTGAATAATTGAGTTTGTAAATTAAAATTGTTTAAGAACTGGCTTCAAACTGGAAGATAAAATTTAATAATAAATTAAATTTTGAAAACAAATAAAATTGTATTGAGCTCTTATTTGAATTTGGAAACTATAAGTAGTGATAAATTGAAATGAAGAATTGGACCCAAAAATTTAAGATTGTTTAAAAACTTTGAATAAAAGTTAAATTGGTTTAAAAAGGTAAATCAACCTTTGAGAATTTAACTCGAATTTATATAATTCGAAGTAGTTTAAATTCAAGATTGAATTGAATTAGTTCAAAATTGAATTTTGTTTGAAGTAATTGGATTGGTGATTGAAGATATATAAGTTTAAAATTTAAATGGGAAATTGGATTGGAGTAAATTGAAGTGATTTAGATTCTGAAATTAAATTGATAATAATTCAAATTGATTGGGATAATGGGAAAGTATAATTAAAATTGAACAGGATTAAAATCAACTAGAATTTAATTTAAATTTGGGAAGGAATCAAGATTGATTCAACTTGAATTGGGAATTAATCAAGTCCAATGGAATTTGGAGTTATTTGAATTGGAATTGGATCAATTTAAATGGAGATTTAAATTGAATTGTTGGGGAAGCGAACAGTTAGCTCTTGACTATTTTCAATATAAATTGTTTTGATATAAAATTATTTTTCTAAGCTATTAAATATATACAACCTGTCTTTCTTAAAGCCAAATTATTTTATATACTTGTTTTACGATTATTTTTGAAGCTATTTAACCATTTTTCAACTATTTTCTAAACTAATTACTATTTTTCAACTATGTTACAAATTAATTACTATTTTACAACTATTTTACAATTATCTAAAATTTTCGAAACTATGCCGCTATTTTCAACTATTCTACGATTAGTTAACTATTTTCTAACTATTTTACAAAACTAGTAATTATTTTCCAACTACTTATTTGTTTTAAAAAATTTCAAGCTATTTTCTAAATAAACTTGTCGGAGTTCAAACTGTTATGGATTTAATACCCAACTGAGATAGGAATTGAAGTGATAATCCAAATGGGGATTAATGTAAAGGTGGATAAGTGAATGGAAAAGAAATTGATAGAAAAGAGTAATCAAATTGGGATAATTGGTTTTGAATAAACAAAGTTGTATATCTTTATTATATAAGATAAATCTTCCCTTGATAAATCTATTGCCGGAAGAAAAGGATTTTTGAAGATGTTTGAAGTATAAAAAGAGTTTTATACAAGTTTGAAGAGATCCCAAGTTTTTAAAATTTTAAATATCTGAAGATATATATAAAGGATCTTATGAGGATTTTGGAAAAGGTTTTGGGAACCTTTGGATTTGGAAAGGGTTTTGATTTTGGGTAAAATCAATATTGGAATTTGGAAAGTCAATTTTGAGAATTATCGATTTTAGGATAAACGATTTTGTATAAAGGAGCTTTGTATGATATCATACTAGGTGTATGATTTGAAGATACTATATGTGTATAGTATAAAATGTTTTGATGATGGCTCTGGGGAAAAGGCGCTCCCTTGAAATGAACTTCTCAGGAGTGCCACCGGGTGGTGCTGCCTTGAGCCCCAAGGGGGGTTTCTAAAGTTGATCCTGTGAGGAGTCCGGACAAAACTAGTTCCTGAGGATTATTGGGTAGCGTAAGTCGATGGCGTTGATGCCCACAGAGGCATTTGGGATATGCTGTGACGACAGTGTAACTCGATGTCGCTGCGATCTACTGTGGGGACCATAGCGAAAATCGTGTGGAGGATGAGTGTCAACGGTCTACACTTGATTTTGCCGGGAAGGCAACGCAACATCGGTAGACTGCGATCTATGGTCAAGTGGAGTGGAGAAGTTTCATTTTTGGCAGCGAAATTCGATGGCGCTGATGCCTACAGTTATATGGGATTTTGCTGTGATTGCTACGCAACCCCAGTTGTAGCTGCGATCTGTCGTGGGTTCCATGGTGTAATCGTGGGGCGCAGAGGCCTGCAGTTATCTGTGGATTTTGTCGGGACGGCAACGTAACCATCGGGTTAACTGCGACCATGGATGGGGGTGATGATTTCCAGAGCATTCTCACCAAAGTTATTTCCTCTATTTTCAAAAACTGTATTCAATATTTTTAATAAAATTATTTTCCAAGTATTTTCACTGGGTGTTGAAAACGGATTTACCAAGTACTTATAGATTTTCAGTCCTACGCCTGATCAACGTATGACTAAATTTCTGTGAGAACGAGGATGGACTGATTGAGACATCGAGTTATAAGAAGTATTTTTGTAAAGAGTTATTTTATTAAGTATGATGTGAATTTAAAAGCATTTCTAAAATTTTTGTAAATAAAGATGTTGGAATTTTGGACAAATCAAGAAAATCCAAACGGTAATTTTAATAAAGTGAATTTGTAATTAAAATCGAATATTGATTTAGAAGTGGAAAGTAAGCTAATTGGTTAAATAATTGTTTGATTGAGTATGTTAATAAAATTTAACCTTGGTAAATAAATGGAATGTAAATTGATAATGGGTTTGGGAATGAATTCGAATTTTAAAGAGATTTCGAGCTAGATTTGAAAATGAATTATATAAGAGGAGATGTTGTAAAATAAAAATAAAATAGTCTTGGATTGAAAAATGTGATGGTTTGAATTACAGATAAAATTCAAAGGTAATTTGAATAATATTTAATGAAATTTGCAAGTAGATTGGATATAAGAGAAGTGATTATAATAGCAATGTTTTGAGTTGCAAAACAAAACCCAAGTGAATAGAAATAAATTGAGAGTAGCCTTGTATTAATAAAATAAATTCGATAACGAATTAAGTAAGCAAATTAAAATTTTAAAACGGGTTAATTGAGCTAAATGATAAATGGATGAAATCTGATTGGATAAAAAAAATAGAAAAAAAAACAAAAAAAAAACAAAATCAAAGTTGTGATTGAAATTAGATTATCAGATTGAACTTAAATTTGGTGATATATTAATTTGAAGTATAAATGAGTTCAGTATGTGGTTGGATATCATTTTGATAAATTGAGAAGATGAATTAAAATTGAATTTAAAATGGATGGGCTTACTGAATTTAATGGAAGTTGATTAAATGAGAAGCAAATAGAAGAAAACTTAAGTTGATATTGGAATAAATTAAAGTAAATTAACTTAAGTTTAAAATTTATGGAAGCTTGGTTTCAAATAAGGGTAAAAACCTATTAAACAAAAACTTGGATTGAATTAATTTGGGAAATGGTTATTAATTTATAAGTATTGGATGTGCCAAGCTTAACAAATTGTTTTGAATGGAACAATTGCGGAAATGAAATGAAATGCAATGAATGGTTGGTGAATAAATTAGAAATGGAATGGAATTAATTACAGAATGAGTTGAAAAGTAATTTGAAGTAGTTATAAGCTAAATAAATACTCTATTAAGCGAATATTGACGAATTGGTATAGAGTGAATTGTCATATGACGTAAATAAAACTAATTGAAATTCTATGGGGCGATAGATATTAAATAACTTGATTTTGAAATTAATTGGATGGAATATGAACTTGTTTAGGGTAAAATAAATTGGATGTAAGCAATTGAGTTGTAAACCATTTGAATTGAATGGAGATGTTTGTAAATTGGTTGTAAACAATTAAAATTTAAGTCGGAACCCCATAAGTGGCTTATAAAGATTGTTTAACCTGCATTGCTTATAGAAACTTGTATATTTGCTAGTTAAGTATGTTGAATGTTGTTAGAATACATGATTTTAGTGCTTACATATTTAAATTGAGTAAGTACAAGTACCTAAAGGCCGTTTGGCTGGATTTGGTTGCGGTTTTTGCTAAAATAAATAAGTTGCTTGCTTAAAATGCTAAATAACGTATGCCTACGCAATAAAAATAGGAAATATGAACTGTTTTTGCTTTTTCCGACCGTGTGGGTCGATGTATATATATTTATATCTCTTGTCAAATTGCAAAATCTCCTCCGTACAAAGGGGACTCTGCCAAAATTTTCCAAAAATTTTGGAAAAAATTTTGTTAACGACAAACAATTTCAAATTGGAAATTAAAATAAATTAGTGGATGAAACTAATGTGAATCAGTTATACTTGAAAGATAAAATTCAATATGAAAAATTTAAAATTGAAATCGTATGAAGTGGAAAAAAAACTTGCTTGAATAGAAATGGATATGAAAACTTCTGTAAGGAAAAGTATGTAAAGATTTGAAAGGACTATGATGAGATATTATTGTTAAGTAGGATATGCAGGGATTATAAGGGAAAAGAAATTGGATTTGATAACAGAAGATAAATGTGAATTGCCCGACAAAAAGGTATGTATTTAAGTTTCTGTATGAAATTGAATTGGGTTTTGATGTAGCCACTTGGCTTTTTGTTTCTTTTTGGAACTAGGGAGCCCGTGGAGGCCTTTTGTAGTTGTACCGAGCTAGCCGCGTAAAGGAGACGCTGGCAAAAAATTTCGGAAATTTAGAGAGTTAGAAAATTTTTGAGTAAATTTTGATAATTCAAAATTTAATTTAAAATTGAAATTTAGATAATTGGGAAAAGGAATATTATTTTAAACTATGAAAGGTTTGAGAAATTGGTTGATGTGATAATAGGTTTTTAATAAAAGATAGTTGGTAGGATGTTAAATAGTGAGGTTTGGAAAGAGGTAAACGGGCATTGGCCCATTCTCCCTAACTAGTAATTTCGGGGACGAAATTCTTTTAGGGGGAGGAATGTGACGACTCGGAAATTTTAACGAATTAAATTGAAATAATTAATCGATTTTAAAATATTTAAAAGTTAATTTTAACTTGAATTCAAGATATCAATATTTACTCGATAATTAAATCATTGAATTGTATAGTTTAAATATTGAATTTAATAATTGAAATTGGGTAAATTATTGAATCTGTGATTCTAAGCCTATTTAAAATAATTTTGAAAGCTTATAAAATCTATAATGATAATACTGAAGATTTAGAATGGTTGAAATTCAATTTTAAGGTCATTTGTTCAATTTTAATAATATACCGTTTAAATTGGAATTTAAAAATAGCCTTTCGAGGCACAGTCTCGGAATTCGACGAAACAAGTTGCATTGGATCCGTAATAGTTAGTTATTATTGGATTTCAAGTTTCGTAGCAATCAGAGTTGTCGTTTGACCCTGACAGCTCAAAACACTTAGAACTATTTTAATCGATTTAATTTAAAATTGATCGTTTACTTTCGTAACTCGCGCATATGATAAAATCAGCCTTCGAAACATGTTCCATCGTGTTCGGAACGCGGGTAAAAACTTGTAATCACCTAACGACATTGCTTAAGAGGAGTTCGAAATTTATTTGGCAATTAACGGGACGTTTAGGGAGTTTTATAATATAACATAATTTAAAGTCAACACTGGCAGAGATATTTTTATCATAGCGTACTCGAAAAGCCATATGCCCAAACTGATATTTAGTCTTCATCCCCTCTCTCTAATCTGAAAAAAGAAAATGTAGAAAACGAAATCGATCTCAAACAAATCTAATGGCCGAAGCCGACCCTACCTAACTTTTTCAAATCATCGCGTCTTTGGTTAAAAAAAAAGAAAAAAGAAGAGAATGGCAGACGCGAGTCGCGCAAGGGGAAGAGGGCGCGAAGGTAAGTCGCGGGGCAAGGGCTACTCATGTGGGTTCGAGGATGTCGCGTGGTAGTAGTTGGAGGTGATTTGACTTTGACTGTGTTCGGTGAACTCGAGCATGGCGATGGAAAAGGGGATGCGAGAGGGAGGTTCACGATATAGGGTTGGGCAGTGATGATGGGTTCGCGTACACGCACGCGCGAAGCAGAACGAAGGGAGGTGGAGACGGCGGCGAAGCGACTGTGGGCTTGGATTGCGAGGCGAGGAAAATTGGGGGCAGCGATCGTGGAAGCGTGCGCGACGATGAAGGTCAGGATCTGGTCGCTTATAAGAGGGAGGATGCTGCGATTTTTTTTATTTATGAGGTAATTACAAATTTTATTATTTTCCAATTAAATTTTATTTACAACAATACATGTATGAATAATGAATGAATAGCTGATAAAATTTAGCAGTTAATTTTATCTTAAGATATTTCCAGAAAGTTATTTTTAAAAATTTAATTTTTAGATAAATTAAATTGGATCAAATTTATCAAATGAGATTATTATTCAAATTATTAGATAGATTAAATCAATAAATAGTGATGGATTATCTGATTTTCCCAGATATTAATAAGTTATGTAATGTTTATACAAGGTCAATAGTTGTGAAGAAGCAAGTCAGGATAGGATGGAATTGCAAATAAAAGCAAAGGTGAGTAAATCTCACTCAGCTGAGTTGTTATTAAATTTCAATAGTCAAATTTAAACGATTGTTTGAATGCTTGAATTGATTTGATGTGTGTTAAGAATTGATGATTTGGTGACTTTGGTTTATTGGATGGTTCCCAAGTAAATTGTTGTTTGACTCAAAGTATTGGGGTTTTAAATTGTTTTAAACTCAAAAAGTCAATAAGGGTCGAATTAATTGATTAAGGATTAAGTTAAGTAATGAAGTTTAATGAAATTAGAATAACCAGTGGGCGGTTTAATAAGTAGTTACTTAAGTAATCAATAAAATATAATTATTTTGTGAAATAACTCAAGAGGTTAACTAAATAGTTAACCAAGATATAATTAATTTATTTAATGAAGTAAATAAAAGGAGTTAGATAATTACAGGACGAGGTTAGTCGAGAATGATTAATATTGGATTGGATTAAAGTAATTGTTTTTAGATTAGAAGAAATTAGAAAATATAATTGGAGATCATTAATTTATATAATTAATGAAGTAATCAAAGGTTTAATTAATTGAGATTAATTAATTCATAATAAGTGACTTATGAGAAGTCAATTAATATAAGTAATTAAGAATTAACGTAATTGAATTGTGGTTGATTAATTTGTGAAGAAATTAAAGATTACCCATTGATTTGGTAAGAATAATTAATATCGCGAAATTAATTAAAGAGAATTACGTGAATGGAATTGAAAGATAATTAACCCAGGGTTGTTAATCAAGATGAATGGATATAGAGGGGTTGATTAATAAATTGATTTGGAATTAATTAATAATCTAAGTGAATGTGGTTAGAAAGTTCCATTAAAATCAATTGAATTAATTTGTATGTGATTAAGCTTTGCTTATGTATGATTGAATGGTATGAGATATTTTGAATGAGTTGATATCGTTGATATGAAATGTTGTGAATTTCATTTGGATAATTTGCGATTAGGATGACATAAGATCCGAGGAGACCGGGGTCGGGTATTAGGAAATACCCGAAACCACTTCAGATTAAAAACAAATTGATGCGTGGAATCAGTAGGTGGGAATAAAACGATTTAAGTGAATTGGAATATTTTATCTAAGTTTGGTACTTAGGAAATGGATGTGTGGAATTTGTGATGGCTATAACAAAAAAATTGTGGTCAGGAATTGGAATGAGTTACCCGGGTTTTATTTAAGTTGTATGTTTTGGTATTCCTTATTAGTTGAGTTTACTCACGCTAGTTTCCAGCCTGACCCGGGTGTTACTTTGGTGTAATGCTCGGGTCAGACCGAGTATTACAGATTTTCAGGTAGGTACGTTCTGGAGCTCAGGAGGCGAGTCGGATGGCAGGAACGTGTAGAAAATTTCCGCTGTGTTATATTATTGTAAATCTGTGGGATGAAAATTGTGTATATTCAGTGACGGTGTATATGTGAAACTCTGATGTATTAAGATAAAATCGACAGTTATAGTATTCTTTTGTAAACTGCTATTATTTATTATTATATTTTATCCGCTGCGAATGTGAGTTGCTGTTGTTTTATTCTTCTTCTTCTATCTTCTTCTTCTTTTCATAACTATCTTGAATTTTCGGCTTCAAAAATTTCTGGTCGTTACACTTGGGCCCAGTTCAAGGAAGTTTTTGAAGCATAGTTTATTCCAAAAGCTGGACAAACGTAGTTATTTAGATGTTTCATTGACTTAAAGAAGGATGATATGACTGTATCGCAGTATGAGCATAATTTCAATGCTTTGTTCCGTTTTGGACTAGGATTGATAGACACGCCGCTCAAGAAAGATGAAATGTTTGTGAATGGTACGCGATCAGATTTCCATCGTGAAATGACCAATCATCTTATGCGTACGTTCACCAACAGTATTAGCATGGATTTGAGGTTTGAGGCTCTTGATATTAAGGAAAGGGTCTAGAAGGGTGTAGTACTAGCAATAAGTGCCAAGCCTTTATCAGTTATACCAGTTGAAGGAAAGCCAAACTTCAAGCGTAAGTTTAAGGGAAAGAAGCAGGGTGCAGGGACGAAACCCAAAGATGGTGCTCCAGCACAGAAGAAGCAGACCAACTTAGCAACATTCTTTGTTTCAAGTGCAATAAGATGGGCCACTTTTCAAATCAGTACCCAATTACCACATGTTTTAATTAGGGCCAGCCAGGACATATGAAGAATGAGTGCCCTTTTCCTAAAAAGGAATCTCAAGGACAGACACCACTAAAGAGATACCATGAAGTGCTTCTTTAGATCAAAAAGGGAAGCAAGTGTCGCAAAGTACATTATCCATCTATGATATTCATGTAAGGGTGCTATTTGATACAGGAGCTTCCTATTGTTTTATTTCTTACGATCTAATGGACAAACTAAACCTTAAATATGTTATCATAAGTAATCCTCTTTGTGTGTCAAACCCAATTGGAGGTCCGACAAATCTTGACACTGTCTGTCTAAATGTACCTATTTCTTGTCAAAATCATCTCTTTCCTTTTGACATGTTTGTTCTTGGGTTTATGGGTTTTGGATTGTTGCTAGGAATGGATTAGTTATCTAAGTTTAAAGATATCTTAGATTACGGTAGAAGGCTCGTTAGAGTAAGTAATGCAGGAGATGTTGGTGTTGATATTAGTTGTGAAGAACTTAAGAAGTTAATGAGAAATTTTCTCTATTCACTCGATGTGGCTAAAGCGGAGCTAGGAGATGCGCTGGTTGTTCGAGATTTCATAGATATTTTTGATGAGGTGCAAGGTTTACCTCCTCACCGTGAAGTCGAGATCCGTATTGATTTGGTTCCGAAAACTAGACCTATTGTACAACCCTTACGAAAGATGGCGCCAAAAGAGAAGAGGGAGTTAAAAAGGAAGACTTATGATTTGTTGCAGAAGGACTTGATTCGATGAAGTACCTCGAGTTGTGGATCGCCGGTCGTTTTTGTTACAAAGGTGGACAGTTCTCTAAAGTTATGCGTAGACTATCAAGAGTTGGACAAAAGGGCTATCAAGAATAAATATCCTTTGCCAAGGATCGACGATATGTTTGACCAACTCCATGGTGCTCTGATATTTTCTCAATTAGATCTTGCTATCGGGTTTCCACCGATTGAGAGTGGCAGAGGTGAGTGTTCCCTTAACAGCTTTTCGAACTCCTGAATTTTTTTAGATTGGTTAGTTATGCCATTTGGACTGACTAACACACCCACTTATTTTGTGGACTTAATGAATAGAGTATTTCGCAGATTCTTAATAAATTTGTTCTCGTCTTTATTGATGAAATTCTTACCTATTTCAAGACAGAGGAGAAACAAAAATATCATCTCCGTGTCGTACTCCATACCTTAAGAAGCCATGTGTTAAAGGCTAAGTTTTCCAAGTGCCATTTCTGAAAATCCAAAGTTAGGTTTATAGGGCATGTTATTTCAGGAGAAGGTATATCGTCGGACCCAGCTAAAATTGTGGCTGTTCAAGATTGGAAGAAGCTCGAAAGTGCAATAGAGGTTTGAAGTTTCTTGGGATTGGCTGGTTTTTACCGTAGGTTTATCAAGGACTTCTTGAAGATTGCTTCTCATCTGACGAAGTTAACAAAGAAAGAAGTTAAGTTTGTTTGGACTTCTAAGTGTGATAAAGCATTCAACGAATTGAAAGAGAAGTTGACCAGCGCTCCTGTATCAACCATTCAAAATGGGAGCGAAGGTTTAACCGTGTATAAAGATGCTTGTGGAACTCGATTGGGAGCAGTTCTGATGCATCATAGGAAAGTTATTGCCTATGCCAGTCAACAGCTAAAGCCGCTTGAGAAAAATTATGCTACACACAGTTGAAGCTTTTAGCTATTGTCTTCGCACTAAAAATGAGGAGGCATTATATTTGAGTGAAATATTCGAGTTATACACGGACCACAAATCCTTAAAATATATTTTTATTTAGAAAGATTTGAATTTGAGGCAGCAAAGATGGCTAGAGTTTCTCGCCTCTTATGATCTAGAGGTTCTTTATACCCTTGGAAAAGAAAATGTCGTTGCTGATGCACTGAGTAGGGATTTAGCAACGGTTGCAAACCTAGAAGTTAAGCCAGTATTGTTGGAGAGAATGGCATCCAGTCAAAAGGCAGATCCTATTTTGGCTCGATTTAAGAAGGATGTTAAAGGAGGTATAGTTTCTAGCTTTGAGATTGATCTCCAAGGCACGTTGAAAATGAATGGGCGTATTTTTGTTCCAGACTTTGATGGACTTAGGAAAGAAGTGTTAGTCGAATGCCACCATTCAAAGTTATCTTTTCGTCCAGGAGTGACCAAGATGTTCAAAGATATGAAGAGGGTATTCTTATGGAAGGGGATGAAGTGAGATATTTCAATCTTTGTGATTCGTTGTGCAAACTACCAGCAGATTAAGAGTGACCAGCAGAAGACAACTGGATTGCTTCAGCCACTTGAGATCCCAAAGTGGAAGTGGGAGCAGATCTCTATGGACTTTATTGATGGGCTTCCTAGGTCAAGAAGAGGTAACAATGGAATTTGGGTTATAGTCAATCGACTGACCAAGAGTGCCCATTTCATTCCTGCTAAGCTGAGTAGGACTACTACGAGTCTAGCGAGTTTATATGTGAAGGAGATTGTGAGACTCCATGGAATTCCTTGTAGTATTGTAAGTGAGCGAGACCCAATATTTACTAGTAGGTTATGGGAGGGACTACAGATTGCTTTAAGTACTGAGTTAAGTCTAAGTACAGCTTACCATCCCTAAACAAATGGGCCGATGGAGAGAGTGAACCGAATCTTGGAAGATTTATTGTGAGCATGCATTCTAGACTTCGAGGGTTCTTGGGAAGTTCATTTACCCTTAGTCGAATTCACTTGTAATAACAGCTATCACGCAAGCATTGGTGTGGTCCCTTTCGAAGCTCTTTATGGTCGCCCATGTCATTCTCCTTCGTGTTGGGTTGTATATGGAGATAGACTTGTTCTTGGACCTGTCATAATCTTAGAAGCCAATGAGAAGGTAGCTAATATTAGAAGAAAGATGAAGGAAGCGCAAGATCCGCAAAAGTATTAAGCAGATCAAAAGCGTAGGGATCTAGAGTTCTTAGTCGGGGACTTGGTATTCGTAAAAGTCTCTCCTCTGAGAAGTGTCGTGAGGTTCGGGAAGATAGGGAAGTTAGCCCCTCGATATATTGGCCCTTTTTCTACACTAGACCGAATTGGTAAACTTGCATATAAAGGGAGTTACTAGATCAACTATCAGATGTGCACAATGTATTTCACGTATCTCATTTATGTAATTGTGCACACGACCCTTCGATGATAGTGGAATCGGGACAACAAGTTGATTTGGAGGTTCAACCTAACCTAACCATTCTTAGGTGGCCTATTTGTATTGTCATTCGAGATATAAAGCGATTAAGGAAGGAGGTTGTGAATCTTGTTAAGGTTCAGTGGAGTGGAGATGTTAGAGATTGTACATGGAAAACTAAGGACTATATTAGGGATTCTAATCCCGAGTTGATGTAATTGTTGTTTGTATTTTGTTGTTTCTTTTTAGTGTACTCACCAGTCGTGTTGACGTTACTTTCCTTGTATCTTTGTGTGGTATATATGATACCATTTGGGTTTCTTTAATATCGAGAGTTTATCCGATTAATTTCGTGGATGAAATTTCCTTTAAGGAGGGGAGGATATAACGACCCATAATTTAATCACTTTCAACTTGAATACCTAATATGTTTTTAAATGATAAAATAATGGATTTTATATCTGGAATACAAATTTGGATAAAACGACTCGAATGGATTTTTCCTAACTGATGTAAAATGTTAGTTTAAAGATGGTTCGAATTATGAGGTGGTTAGGGGTACCAATTTATTTAAAAATAAGTTTGCCTAATAAAATAGAATCGTATAGTTACTTGCCTGATAAAAACAAGAGAGAATTATTAACCCTGCCTAATAAAACAGAATAGTATAATTACTTGCCTAATAAAACAGAACAATGTAATTACTTGCCTAATGAAACAAAATAGCATAATGATTATTATATTCCATGCGGATGGTTACCATTAGACCAAAATTTTGTCGAACCAGGTTCTGCCATGCAGATGGTTGCCATTGGACCAAAATCTGATCGAATCATATTATGCTATAGCTGATAAAGAGGATTTCTATTGGACCAAAATGTGGTCGAATCAAATTAATCCATCAAGATTTATATTGGACCAAAATGTGGTCGAATCAAATTAGACCATAAGGCTAGTTTCTAATGGACCAAAATCTGGTCAAATCTGGTTAGGCTGTAGGAAATGACTAAAGTGCCCTTCTCTTCACCTATAAATAGCCAAGTCCATATCTCATTTTAATTCATTTAAAAAACTAAAGAAAACAACTAAACTTCAATAGAAAAGTTGAAGTATTCCAAGTCTCCACCAAAGAAAATAGGATGTGAGTATATCCTTTGTTTGCATAGTTTAGTAGGTATAACTTATTTTGTGAGTATAGTTTAATTATTTTACAGTGGATGTAATCTTAATCTCTTTCCTATGACTCATTCATATTTTAATAAATTTTGTGTTAACTGTTGATAGTAAATTATTAATAATAATTGGTCCGTTATTATTCTTTTTGTTATTCTTGTTTGGTTGTTTGATTTGTTCTCAGCCAGTTTATGAGCATTAACTTTGATGTTTAGTTAAAGGGAACTTACACCACCTTTTAACTTAGGATTGACATTTAGTGAATTTTTGTTTAAAAGGAAATAATACCCCATTTAGCTATTTCATTTGATTAAGAGGGAGCTTCACCCCTCGTGGTCGTATTCTCCTTTAAAGATGATGGGTTAAGTTATGATTTGAATGGAAGTTTTAGATCTTTATTTAAAGTATTTTAAAGGAGCATCAAAATTTATATAATGATTTAAACGGGTTATTTATGGAAATTAAGTACTACACTTGGCACTAAAAGCCAATCGTAGATTGATCCTCTATCTGTGAGATTTGGAACCGAAGTGTCTAGGCAAGGTTTGGAGCAACCAGTGCCCTGACTTACCTGGCTTTGTTTTTGGGCGAGGGGTAGAGTAAGTCGAGAATATCAGAAACGTGACAAGTGTAGGAGGTTCGATTTCCATAAGTAATTTTTATAATTATAATAGAAAATATTCGCATTTCTTATAAACAATTATTTTTGACTCATCTAAGTGTGCTTTTGAAATATGAAATCCTCCAAAATGTTTGGTGAATATACTTATACCGATGAGTTGAGTATATGGATATTTTCCAAGCATTGAAAAAGTATAAGATTTAATTTTCATAAACGATCGTTTTGTTATCCCCGATAGTTGATATCTTAACTATCGATTTCGATACCCTTCTTCCTTTTGTTTTTGTTTCGTTAATCTAAGACGATTTGTTGCTCATTTAGACATTGGTATTCTTTATCAAAAATGACTAAATTAAGCGCGAATGGGGGCCATGCTATGTGGGGTTGCTCCAATTAGGGTATTGTCACATCTACTCTACATTGGTTTCGGTTGTATGCACATGGGGATATGAAATACTTAGATACTCGGTAAGGTTGGCGGGGTCCAACTTGGAGGTTTTCGAGAGCCAACATAGTTCTCAAGTATATTCTCTAGAGGTACACTTTCGATAAGGGGTCCCACCTTCTAGTCATTGTTGGAAAAATTCCTTTCCCTTATTTTTGATTCAAATCATTGGATTGATTCTTTCTTAATTGCATCGGGAAGCATCTTGCGCTCTTCGCGATGTTTAATTATTTATGTCCACTCTTTTATGCTTGGATGTTGTCCTTGTGAGGGGAAATCCATTCTGCATTTTTGCGATGTGGTCTCACGAGTTATTATGTGTGTTCAGTTTTTTTATTTAGAGTTTACTCGTATCGGACATATTCTCCTACCTGAATTGTTTGTTTCTTTAAACTCTTAGGGTACTAATTTATATTTGAGTAGTCCAAAATTGACAGGTTCTTTAGGCTCTTTTGAAGATGTTGGACGAGCAAGAGGCTTCTTATCTGTCTAGCTATTTATTTCCGCTGTTATGAGAAGTTGGCTCTACGTATGTATATTTAAAGATAGGTTGTTATAACCACCTAGACTGATAGTATTACTTTCATTGTAACTCTGATAACTCCATGTTGGGAGTTACCTTATGTACTATCTTATTTTAGGTTATATATTTAACTGTTTCTTTATGAGATTATTGTTTTATTCTTATATTTTACCCCGTGACAACTTGCTTTCAAATACTTGGGCAACGACACATGAATACCATGGATGTATTAAGTGTCGTTCTCATGGGTCAGAAAGGCGGGTCGTCACATTTATACTCTTAGAAAGGGAAATCGTATTGCTGATGCCCTTAGTCATAAGCAACAAGCAGTTGTTTCCATGATGATATCCGAATGGAATGACCTCGAGACTTTGTCCACTTGTGAGATTCGAAATCGTGAATCCAATTCATGTTTGTACCTTGTATTATGTAGCCTTGAGGCTCATCCATCTCTTCTAGACCACATTCTTGAAGCTCAAAAGCATGATCCCAAATTGGCTCATCTTAGCCAAAGTTGCAGGGATAGAAATATTGATGGTTTGAAAGACTTTTAAACCGATGCTCGTGGCGGCATTCGAAAATGTGGTAGACTTATTATGGCAAATATTAGTGATCTTCGTAAAGACATTTTAGAAGAATCTCATTGTCCTAAATTTACCATTCATCCCGATGGTAGTAAAATGTATGAGGACATGAAACGACTTTATTATTGGGATGGAATGAAATTTGATATTGATAACTTTATTAATCTTTGCATGACTTGCCAACTCATTAAGGCCAAGCATCAAAGGCCGGGTGGGTTATTGCAAGCTTTGGACATTCCAGTTTAGAAGTGGGATCTAATTACCATGGACTTTAATGATGGTCTTTCCCGTTCTCGTTCGAAAAAATTAGCACCTCGATACATTAGCCTATTTCCAATCACCGAACGCATTGGTTCCATGGCTTATTGCCTTTTATTACCGGCCCAATTTTCTTCTATTCATGACGTATTCCACGTTTCTCAACTACGGAAATGCCTTAGAGATTCCGATTATATTCTTGAGCCAGATGTTATTAAAGAAATTGAAGTTTCACCTAATTTGACTTATGGGCAACATCCTATTCATATCATTGTTACAGATGTTAAATGCCTTCGTAATAAAGATGTTCCGCTTGTAAAAGTTCAATGATCCGCAAATCCTAAGGATTGTTATTGGGAATTCAAATAATTCATCGAGCGAACACATATGGACTTACTCTATCGTGCTCCTTAAGGTGAACTTCTCACTTCAAATTTTTCTTTTGTGCTATTAGACCTTAGAGTGGTTGTTACTCTTTATTATCTTCTTTAGTATTACAAGGACGTAATTTCTTTAAGGGGGGAGTCTGTAACAACTCGCACAGTTTATGATTATATATTTAAATGTTTTATTTGAGTGTAGCATCGTTAGTTGAATTTAAAGTCCGAAATGTAACTTTTTGTAAATAGTCGAATTCGGACTTGAGACCACTTTCATTGAGCTCAAAACGACGTTTACAACTTTTTTGAGTATAAACATTGATATGTTTAGAGTTGATTAGAATTTTGGTATTTTCATTTGGGCTTTGATTGTGTTCTAGCCCACTAACTCAATAAGAGAAACGAAACGCCTCTATCAAATAACCTAACTCAACTCCTCTTCATTCATTCCTTTCACAATTTCCTAGTACCCTCAAGTAAAAGGAAAAATAGGGGAAAGAAAGAAAATTAAAATTCCTATGCCCTTGGGAATTCAAATTCAAGTTATAAATCAAAGAAAAGCTTAGGTAAGCATCCTCTTCATCTTCTTCATCTCGATCCCTCTTCAATTTTCAAGAATTCCTATAAACTGACTTAGGAAAAACTTTGCATTTTATCATAGATTGAAGGTTCTTAAAGTGAAGTTGAAGAGAGATTGATCTTGGTTTGTTTTAGGGCTTCTCATTCCTTGTTTTTTAATTTAAAGATGAGTTCTTGAACTCACATCTATGTCTATAGCTTTCTTTGTTGCTAGGTATGAATTCCTAACATCTATTTCATGTTCAATTGTTTTTGAATTGAATTAGTTTGGTGAATTTTCCAATTTTTGGTATTTTGAAGTCAAAATCTATGAAAATCCTACTATGGATGTTTGGAAAAGTTGTTTGGAGTGTATTGAAGAGCCTACAAGGTTGGATTGTCGCTTGGCATAAATCCCTAGCCACCGTCGCTCGTTTGATCGCTTCTAAGATAATTTGGCCATCAATGGCCTAAACATATTTTTCCCTGAGCTTTAGCTCAAACATTTGGTAGAATGCTCAGACATTTGTGTCATAGGAATAAAAATTCCAGACGTTCAGCTCAGATGTCTGAGGTTACTCCCAGATGTCTGAGCGATCTGGATGAAAATTTTCAGAACTTCAACTCAGACGTTTGGGAAAACCACCAGATGTCTAAGCAATCTGGATGAAAATTTTCAAAACTTCAGCTCAGACGTTTGGGAAAACCACCAGACGTTTATCGCTGTTAAATTCAGCCAACTTGCCTATTTTTATGTGGGTTTCCATTTTAACGATTTTGGTTGATCCAATTGGTTGTTGTCATTTATTATCGACTTTGATGATTTCTTTCTTGGATTTTTTGGAATATCCATTTGATGGATTCAATATTGACTTTTATGGTTTTAATTCACATCGTCAAATGAGAATTTTTGGTGATAGATTGTTTTACAATCGTTTTTGTGATTTGTCACTTTAAAATACAAAGGTTTCTATACTAGTAATAAATACTCAAACCTTTCACAAAAATGATTTCAACATCACTTTAAATAAAAAGCTCGTTTCTAAAACTGTTTTCCAATCTATTAGTATATACAAACCTTTATCTGATTCGTACGAGAAATACAATTAAACGACTTAGCAAAACAGGTGGTATGAAATGATTGGGCTTACTTCGTCGGTTAATTCTTAGACTTGTTCGATTGAAATCTTGTGACAATTTTCGAATGGAAATCTACAATTTGTTCCTAAATATTTAAGTTAAGCCCGTGGTTATGGGACATGAGGCTAAACTCATTTATTTACTAGCAAAGTGTAATTACACTTCTTATTGATCTGCGATGATCATTTTGTGGTTTAGACTAGCGATATGCGATGTCTCTATAACATCCCGCCTTTGTTGTACGCTTTAAATTGACAATAAACCACACACGTTAGACTCAAACCATACAAAAGGGAGGATTGTTATGGGGTAAATAAGAAAAGCAGAGAAAGAAATAAAATAAAATAGAATCTCACAGCGGAATGACAAAATATAATAATCAAATAACAGTTCATGAAGCTGTTTTACAAAACATTTGATTATACTTATACATCACATATCAGAGTTACACATACCAGAGAATAATAAATAATGCAACGGAACGGTATGAATGCAGTGGAATAGTACAATAAATAATAGTAATACAATCTTCGTCTTCGTCCTCCAAAAGTTAGATCTTCAATCCCTGAAATGCTCAGACTGACCCGAGCAAATTGAAAAGACAAAACACTCGAATCAGAACTAAAAGATCTTATGTAAGTTAAATCAACAGAAATAAATATGAGTGGAACGGCATCAGAGATGTTTACCAGATTTGACATCTCCTATCCAGTGTCAACGTGAGTACAGTAACTTAAGAGATGTTCGGGATTCACATCTCCTAAGGATCCGTTAAACTATTTACTATGTAGTAATATTTCGCTATTATAATAATGTCTATTAATAAAATAAACTTACTTTTAAATAGCATTAAGAAGTGACCCAATATTCCCTTTAACGCGTAATAGCCCCAGTAGTCCATCCAGTACCATAGTCCCTCCTGATCGGGAAGCCACTAGAGGATACCACACGAGCTACGGGAGAAAACCAAACTCATACAAGGCACTCTAGAGTAGGTGACACGGCACAACTAGGCAATGCCAGGGTAGATATACTAATTACGCTTCCAGACCGACGGTAATGCATAGCAGCTACTACCGCCCACCTCGAGCCACACCCTCAAAAACAAAAGGGCCTCAAGCAATCACAGAGTAATAGAATGGTATCGAAGGAGTGTGTCCGATAAAAGGTGCAACCTACTTAGCCCGTCGGTAGCTCCTGTTTTAGCCACCTTATGTAACAACCCGCATATTTATCGAGTTTGTATTTAAATATTTTATTTAAATACTAACTCGTTAATCGGATTTTGGTCCGAAAAGCTACTTTTTGCAAACGGTCAAATTAGGACTCGAGACCACTTCCATTGAGTTCGAAATGTCGTTTACAACTTTTTAAGTATAAACATCGATAGGTTTGGAGTTAGTGAAATTTCACTAACTTTTCCCGCTTTGGACTTTGGGTTAGTTTAGCCTTTTAAGCCCAAGTTCCAACCCTCTTCTCCTCACTCTTCATAAATTTCCTAACTAATCAAGCTTTGGCATTAATGGTGGAGGGAACGGGAAATTAAAACTCCAAGCACAAATTCAATTGCAAATCCAACATTCAACTCCAAATTCAAGTAGAAGATATTGGATTCAACCTTTGGATTGCTTCTCCTTGCTTTCAAGCTTAATCTTCATAAACTTTAGTGCAAAGGTGAGATTTTTATCTCACAAATCTAGTCTATATCAATATTGGACTGTTGGGAATGAATCCCTATCGTGTTTGCATGTATATTTGCATTTAGTTTGGATTGGGTTGGCGAAAAACTCCGATTTTTAGCGTTTTGGTGGATTTTCTGCTCCTAGGTCGTTCTGGCCTTATTAGCTCGTATCGGAGTTAGGTCGTAGGTCGCATGGGCCTTAGGTCGTAGGTCGCATGTGAGTTAACCCCTAGGTCGTTCTGGCCTTATTAGCTCGTATCGGAGTTAGGTCGTAGGTCGCATGGGCCTTAGGTCGTAGGTCGCATGAGTTAACCCCTAGGTCGTTCTGGCCACTTTTCGTGTGTTTGGGTTTAGGTCGTTGGACCTTTAGGTCGTTGGACCTTTAGATCGTTGGACCTTTAGGTCGTTGACCCCCTTGAGTCGTTAACTAGTTAAGTCGCTCGCTACTTGACTCCATTAGGTCGCTCGTCACTGGATGCAGTTAGGTCGCTCGACTCCCTTACCCACTAGGTCGCGTACTTAGTTAGGTCGCGTGACACCATAACTGTTAGGTCGTTAGACCGTTAACCCTATAGGTCGCTTGGCCTATTTGTTTAGGTCGTAGGTCGTTGGACCTTACCTCGATAGGTCGTTCCCACTTTTGGACCTGTGCACTCTAGGTCGCTAGGCCGCCTCTCTTTAGGTCGCGTGACCCAATACAGTTAGGTCGTTTGACCTTATGTTCTTTTAGGTCGCGTCTCCTTTAGGTCGCGCCTCTTTTAGGTCGCGTCTCCTTTAGGCCACGCCTCTTTTGGGTCGTTCGAATGCTAGGTCGCTCGGCCCTTATTCCCTTAGGTCGCTCGGTCTCGTTTATGACCATAGGTCGCTCACCCCCTCTTCCTTAAGTCGCGAGTCATCGTTAGGTCGCGAACACCTTTAGGTCGCTCGACCCTATCCCTTTAGGTCGTTAGACCTCATTTTGTCTTCACTAGGTCGTACCGTTTTGGTCGGGGCGCTGCCCCCTGGACCCTCGCGACCTGACCGGGCAGGTCGAACCCCGTAAGCGGTGGCGTTGCCCCCGCACCCCCACCTTGGGGGGGTTGCCACCCCCCTGGACCCCCCCTCCGTAGGGGATCTTATCTGAAAAACATTGAGCTGATTTCCTTGGATTTTATTCGCATCTCCGTATGCGATCTTTGTGACTGATTGTTTCTACACTTGCTTATGTGTTTTGTCACTTTATAATATAAAGGTTTCAATACTAGTAGTAAATATCAAAACTCTTTTAACAAACAATTTCAACTCTATTTTTAATAACAAAGCTCTTTTCTTAAACCGTTTTCCAATCTATTAGTATATACAAGCCTTTACCTCACTCGGATGAGAAATCTAATTAAACGACTTAGTAAAACAAGTGGTGTGAAACGCTTGCGTTCACTTCGTCGGTTAATTCTTGGACTTGTTCGATTGAACCTCTCGTGACAATTTTATTAGTGAAGATTTACAGTTTGTTCGTAAATATTTAAGTTAAGCAAGTGGTTATGGGACATGAAGCTAAACTTCTATATTTACTAGCTTAGTGTAATTGACACTTCTCGTTGATCTTGATGATCGCTTTATGAATTAGACTAGCAATTGCGCGATGTCTCTTTCATTGCAAGGTTAGACTAGACACCACTTGTGTGATTCCGTTCACACATACCTTTCTGCTTTTTTGTTAGTCTTGACCTCAATCTGTGTGATTCCATTCACACATGCGGGGTAGCTCCCCTTGGTCTTCGGACCGTCATGTGATAGGCCTCTTTCCCTTTTTATGATTTCTGGATTTCTCGTGTTGATTTCTGGAATTTATGTCATTGACTTGTTATGAGTACAAGTTTAGGGTATGATGCCCTCTTCGAATCTTTGAGAAGATTCTTGTGATATTGATTATCTCTTATTGATTGATCTTCTGTTGATCATTATTTACATACTTATAGTGGTATGTCGTTATGGATGTTTATTTTTATGCCATATCTTTTATGTTATATCATGTCATCTGATATTTATAGCTAGACTGATCCATTTATTATTTTCTTAAATAATACTCGGGTCAGACCGAGATGTTACAGGTGCTTCTGCTTGACTTCTTCCCAGGGATTCATCACTCTGACTTTTGGCTAACTGTTTAGATTAGCAGTTTTTGTTGTATACACTTGAGATATAGACTCATAGTTGTATTCTTTTGTATAGCATGTGTTGCTATTCTTTTGTATTATCGTGGATCTTACTGACCACTACTCTGATGTACACTTTCATGTGTTAGTTATATATTCATATCTTCTTCCGCCTTTGTGATATGGATATCTGTGACTGATTTGTGATATGATTATTTCTATGTTTGTTTCCGAAGATTATTTATAGCCACCGTGTGATAAGCAATTACATGGATGGTCGCTCCTCAACAGCCTTATTCTCCGTGCTAGTTGACAGCACTACTCCGGAGTGTTCTTGGCTAGCGTGGGTATAGAGGTGGGGCGTCACACCTTATGTCAACTCACGGGAGTCGGGTCCACGTATATACCTCAAAGGAAACGCCGTCACCATCCTACTTTATTCTGGAATCTCCACCGCGTACACGGTTGTTAAAGTTGTTTTCGGAGTTGGCAGAGAGTATGACAACTTTCGTTCCAGGTCTCTTTAACAACCAAACGTTATTATAACACCGAAGTCATTTCAAAATAATTATACTTCAAAATCAAAATATAATATCCTTTTCAAAACATTTAAATACGGTATCATTTCTGTTTTGAAACCCAAATCAGTATGATATCATTTTTATTTCAAATCAATATAATATCATTTTTTTTCAAATATATCCCTTTTAAAAAATCATAGCACTTCCAAATTATACACTTCGAAACCAAACATTTGAAATTTTAACAAACTTTAAAACATAATACTTTAAAATTCATAACTTTGAAACATTTCAATTTCGATAAAACATTTCAATTTCGATATATTTCGAGGCTTTAATTATTCCAAAATTTCAAAACTAAATTTGATAATTTCGATACAACAAATAAATTTTCTATTATTTAGTTTTGAAATATTTACATATTAAATCCATTATCATTTAAATAAACTCAAATTACAAATAACTAAATATTTCCTTCAATTCATTTATACTTGAAATATTCGTTTAATTCATCTTAAACCAAAATCTAGTTATACAAATCATACCTTTAAAATCTAAATTTTATTAAATTTCAAATCAATTTCATATTTATCTTCACACCTTCTTCTCATTTAAGTCATTATAAACTCCAGAAATATAATTTAAATAAATACTTAACCAAATTATACCTTAATAAAATCGAACTTTATTATTAAACTTATTTTATACTTTAAACCAATTTTATACATAACTTAAAACCAAAAATTTAACTATATATAAAAATAACATTTATAAAATATCCAAATCAATATCTCATAAAACCATATATTTCTTTACCAAACCATAGAAATCATTTCAAAATATTTATATATATGTAGATCATGGTGTCTGTATATAATTTTCTACCCTATGGTCAAGTGATACGGATATGTATCATTTCAATCCGTAATTTAAAATAAAAATACAGTTACATATCGTTTCAAACCGCAATCCCGAACGAAATAAAGTACATAACAACTTGCAGTTTATAACAATATAAAATACAATAACCATTCATCCAATATCAATCATCAACCATTTATCACAATCATCATCCAATCCAATTAATAACATCTATGTAGAACAGATAATAAATAACAGGCATTTACTGGCAGCTTATATTCAATAATAAATTAAATAACTATTTGACTGGCAGTTTATATGCAATAATAAATTAAATAACTATTTAACTGGCAATTTATATGCAATAATAAATTAAATAACAATTTAATTCAATAAATTCAATTTTAACTGAAATGACGATTAAAATATGCCAAACAGTCATAAATAAATTTCTAAATACATCATAAATCAATTTAACAGACATAAGAAATTTTAGAAGTTGTGAGTGGGTTAATACACTCACCTTTTGAATTTAAATTGAATTTAAATCTAATTTAGACCCAAAATTTGAACAATCTCAGAATTCATCCAAACCAGCGCCAAAATGTCTGAAATTCAGGTACGATCCTAGCAGAGAAAATCGCGCGTGAAACGAACCTCGTATGTAAGAGATATTAGCATTAGAAGTTATATGAGCAAATATATATATAAATAAAATAAAATAAACAAATTCACCATGTCATCACCTTCTTTATGCAGCCGAAACCAGACTCTCGAACACGAACCACGCTAAACTCTAGAAACCGCCGCCACAACATCGCGTCCCCAGGCCATCGAGGCCACGCCACCGTCGCCCCAGGTGCCGCGCCTCCTCAATTGCCTCGCGCGACCCTCCCCCGAGCCACCACCGGCGTCAACATCACCCAGTCGTCATCGTTTTTATTGCCATAGGTTGAATTATTGCCATTGATCAGATCGTCAAATCAACGGACCAGCTATGCCGATGAACTCCCCATCATCCACTCTACAAAACCCATAAATCAATTCTTCGATCAGCCGATGTTCATCGACGCGCGATGAACGGCCATGAATGTTTCCTTGATTTTTGGCTACATCGAAGGTCAAATTGAAAAACAAATCGTATATCTGACTTGCGCTCGTTGAGAGCTTCGAATCCATATATAATTCGATACAGTTTGAAGAGATTTAATTTTGGCTTTGAATTTTATTTGAAATTGCAATTGAAAATTTTGGTTTGTCTACCATTGAGGAAAAGGAGGAACAGAGTGATTTGTATGTCCAGACAAGTGACAATGTGGGACAATTAGAGTTTATAACGAAGTGTATATATATATATATATATATATATATATATATATATATATATATATATATGCAAGGCTGAAATTGGAATGGATGGACACGATTGATATACGCGTAGAACGACAAAATGGCCCGAAAAGCCCGTTCTAACTCCAGAACGAAATTGGGTCAATCCATATATCAAAATAGATGTTATAAATATTTTAAAATCAATGGAATAGGTTTTAGGTCCAAATTCCATCGTATGTAGAAGTTATGCTAAAATCAAGTTATTTCAAATTGATTTCAATAGATTTCAATTTCATTGATTTCTAGGCATTTCGAGTCCGTATGATCAAATGACAAGTCCGATCGTTACGAAACTTGAAACCCTATAATAATTCACCGTTACGGATCCGATGAAGCTAGTTCGTCGAAATTCGAGTCAGTGGCCAAAATGGCTATTTTTACATTAATTAATTAAATTAATAAATTAACTAATTAAATCAACTTTTCAATTTCAATTCTTTAATTAACAAATTTCATCATTTTTTATTTCTCAATCATTTGCAATGATTTAAACAAATCTAAATGTCAATTTAGAGTTGATTAATTTATCAATTTCAGTATTAACCTAGATTTCATTAAATTCAAAATTATAAATTTAATTTCAAATAATTCTATTTAATTTACTTTTCATTCTATTATTCAATTCATTATTATCAAGCAGATGAAATTAACATTGGATTCTAAATCTATTACATTAATATTCTCACATTCCATCTAGTTTCAATTAACGTAATATTTAGATACTTAATTTCATTTAATTGCAATTACTCCAATTATTATAGTTCAAATCCCAATAAATTGATAAATCTTTATTCTCATTCTTATAATTCAAAATATTGTCCAATTATGAATGACATTAACATTATTTCTAAATATTTCCTTAATTAACATTAACGTAATATTAAATTATAATTATTGTAACTGATTTCCAATTTAAATTAACAGACTACAAAAATAGGTAACATACAATAATCGTAACGTTAACCTTTAATCACATTTAAAATCTTTTATTACTTACAAATCAATGTTATCATTTATTTTCATAATACTAATTTCATCTAATTTCCATTAACTATCTATTATTTCTATGACGACCCGAAAATCCATACCCTTTGAATCGACAATAATCCACACATATACTACCTAAAAAGCACAAACAGACGAAAAGTCAAGAGAAAGAAAGGAAGACAGAAGAAGAGAGAGAAGATAGAACCAAACAGAACAATGCAGAATCTCACATCGCAGCGGAAAATATATAATATCATATCAATGATCTTTACAAAACAGAAATGGTATACACATACATCAATCAGAGTTCAACAATTAACCAGAGTTATCAGCTTGAATAGTTATAATAACCTATCCTCACGAATGCTGGTAATAACAACAACTAAGCACAGTGGATAATCAATAATCAAAACAGATACGTGTATACGAAATGAAGATCTCCAGCTCTCATGCTGAAGCTCCAAAGGAATCAAATCTAGACCTGTAAATATGCTTGGTTTGACCCGAGCATTCAAACGGAAGAATGCCCGGATCAGTATGGTAAACCAGCGTGACAGACATACTCAACTGAAATTATTAAATTACCAAAACCTTTCCTTTATCAAAACAAAAGTACCTCGTAAGACAAGTCCACACATACACACGGACATGTTTTTACCTTACGATAACTAAAACATATCATATCAAATCCTCTTATATTATAGTAGTGTCTACTATATACAAATAATATTAATCATAGCTGAAATTGTTACATTGATTAAATTCCAGCATATAGCCTAATTGGATAATACAATCAAAAGGGAAGGTACGTAGTAGAGTTTGGATTTCCATACAAATGACCAGGTGAAGGGACTACCTTCCGGCAGTACATCTTTAGAAGAATGCACCGAGGATCATCACAAAGGATCCTCTACCAACACAAGACCGACCCACCTCTATAACTAGATTGTACCGAATATGTCATCCTCCGGTCGTTACCGACCGTACCGCGGGCCTTCAAAGCATACAAACCACAGTAATCAGATACACGACGCCATAGCGTGTAAAGATTTATCTAGAAGAGGATGATCATACCTGATGGGAGCGACCCAATTAGCCTTGCCGCATCTAAACCTGTTTTGGTCATTTTCGGTTGATGAGGCTAGAGGTAACGATTACCTTTCACAAAGAAAAATCAAATCACTTAGAATGCCACACGACCATTTTCGTTGACTACTAATTGCCTTCCAAAAAAATACAACCCTTAAGCTCATACGTCTCAAGGAGGGTGTTAAGCTAAGAGAAGTTGCCTTCTCCGCCACCACTGATGTACGTTTGTAAAAACCAATATAGGTAATCTATAAAAATGCAATGACAGACAAACATTCATACAAGTTGTCCAGAAACAGGACAAGCCAAAGGTACTTTCCTACCACATCCTGTCGAGAAATCCCTAGGAATAGTCCTCGCATTGGATATTTCATAATGAAGAGACCACTGCTACTGGATGTATATTGGGATTTTAACCCCAAACGATCGACAAGCAGTCCCCCACTTTGAAAGTATGGAATATCAATATCATCACGAGCAACCTGCACAATCGTCGCATATACGTTGATCGGAAGTGGTTTTCAGATAAATCTGATCTCGCTCTCTTCGCACCAACAACGCAAAAGCGTTTCTCAACCTCACACTGAAACTAAGTCTCGTAGACTTATCACGTCTCCAACTTTCAACTTGCTATCCTCGGGTCAAGAAGGAAGCTCGATAGATTGGAATAATACTCCGCTATACGAATCAACATCCTCAACACAAACGATAATCTAGCCTGCAAAGAAGGCTACGTGGTAAGTGTGCGACTAAATAGTTCCCACATCAAGTCGAGGAACTAAAATTTGGCCAAGTTAGATAGTCGGTTATTTAACTATCAGAACAAACAAACAAATATTCAGTACCATAACAATCACTGGGCCCTTTTAATTAATCATTTATTAATTAAACCATTTGCCAAATATTCACCTCAAATTATCTTTAAAAAGATATATCTTCCAAATCATTTCAATATTGGAAAATATTTCCAAATACTTATTTAATAATAAGTAATTCACAAATCAATTTATTTTCAACACTTAGAAAATATTATATATACTTAAATCACGATTAAGTATATATTTTAAAAAGATTCTTTTAAGGAAAGTATTCTCTTAAGCACATTTATTTGGGTCAAAACGAATATTGTGTAAAACATCGTTATGACAACCCAAAATCACTAGTATAGGGATTCGAAATAAAGATAGATATATAAATCCCAACACTATACAAAATGTTTCCTTTCGAAAATCATTTATTATAACAACAGTGTTACAGTCCATCATTTTCTTACTTCTCGAAAATGTCTATTTCAACAATGAATGTTGAAATCTATGGTTTCGATCCTTAACACATTTTAAAACATCTTTTAATCATTTTATTCCATTTAATAATATTCACTTTCCAAAAACATTTATTTATTTTCAAAAGATTATTCACTGTCCAAAATCATGAATATACTTCTCTAACCCAAATTCATTATCTCTATACATTTTATTTTGAAGGATAATCCACTGTCCAAAATCGTTAATATAATCCCTTTATCAAATTCATTACTATAGCACATTTAAATTAAAGGATTATCCACTGTCCAAAATCGTGGATATATCTCCTTCAATAACTTCTAAATTTAACTTATCAATTTCAATTTATTTTGGAATTATAAAACAATGTTTATAAATTCCATTTGTACTATAAAAACTTCCATTTATAACTTCATTTTAATACTTATAAAATTCGTTTTATAATTCTAATATTTTAATTTATAAAATATCAATTTTATAAATCTCTTATATAAACCATTTAATATAATTCAAAAACTCAATTAAACTATTTACCAAATTATTAACTCAATATTTCAAAAATCTCATTCTGATTATATTTCACAAAAATCATAATTTTTATAACAATAAAAATTATAACTTCTATTTATTCAAAATAAATTCAATTCCTTTAACACTTAGAAATTCAACAAAACGTATTTTTTCAAAATCACTTGAAAATTCTTTTTTAATTTAAAAATCATCACTTTAATATTTTTAATTATTAAAATAGGCCCAATGCTGCAAGAGCACTAAATACAACAATCACGGCATCCAAAACATCATATATCATATGATAACAGCATATATCACAATATCTGTAAATAAATCAATATTTTTGAGAAATCCAGTTGGATCCCTCCAATCTATCACCTACAACAAATATACATATTAGAATATTTGTACAATGTCCGCTTCGAGGCAAACGCACGTACAAAGGGTCATCCGCTCATACAAGGGAACGTATATGGTCATCTGCTCCACTAGGCAGGAATATATATCCAAATACCAATCAATATATCATCCAAACAACCATCAACCATCATATATTAAATTATTTCTCACTTATATCAAAACTTCAGTGAGTCAGAAAGAGTGTGTTGTACTCACATTGCTTGTTGTTGCGATTTCAACGTTTTATTCTGAATAAATTTAAACAAGCGTTTAATTTTATCCAAAATTCACACTAGCTCCAAACAAACTCCGTCACGTAGTGTTCATGAATACGAATTCAACCCAATTCGTTTCGTGTGAAACGGACCTCGTGTGACAAAGTTATGATATTTAGAAGTTAGTATGAATTTTAATATATTTAAATTAATCACAAATTAATTTTATTTTTTTCAACCTTTAGTCTGGGCCGTTCGATTTCTTTTCCCAGATCTGGCCCGTGCGCTTCCTTCTTCCCAGATGATTGCATTCAATCGAAACCCATGACCGTCCTCTAACCCTAATTATCGAGACCCATATACACGACTTCACGACGATCAAAGGATGCCATTCGAAGAGCCACTTCGAACTCCACTTCTAACACGAACGAGGCGAAGCACGGTCTCCCTCTCGAGTTGAAAAACGTGCACGGACACATGGCATTCGAGCTCGGTTTGTCGTTGATCCATTGCGTTATTTATGATCGTAGCCGTTGGATTGAAAGCTCTCGTTGTGCTCTACATGTTTGTAGTTGAAACATTTTGCTAAATGTCGACGGATCGTGAGATATTAGGGGAAGAAGATGGCGATTTGCTGGCCATTGAAATAGAGGGTAGCGGCTAGCCCTAACGCTGTAGGGTTTTGATGCAAATGAAGAAAAATAGGTCTTATATAGAAAATTTGACGACGCTATTCATCCGAAAATCTTCCGAACTCGAAACGAAGCGTGCCGCCTGGCGTTTATAATATTTTACCCCTATTCTGAACGCAATGAAATATATGTTAGGAGCCAATTCGATCGTATTTTAAAGATAGGTTTTCAAATCGAATTATTTAAATTTAAAATTCACTTAAACCGATTTCTACGTGTTTTAGCTTGCCCCGGACAAACAGTAAATCCGATTGACATGAAATTTGAAATATTACAATAATATAACATTATAGATCCAATGAAATTAGTTTCATCGAAATACGAGACTGTTTGAAAAACGACTATGTTTACTCGTTAATTAAATATTAAAATATTCAATTTTTACAAATTAACTTTTAATTCGATTTTAAAAGTTCTCTAACATCATTCTAATTCAAATGTGATTTAATTCAACTTTATACAACATTTTTATTCATATTAAATGCAAATTCCAATTATTTGAGCAATTTCAAATTATAATTAACAATTTAATTATCCAATTAGATCACCATGTTCAAATATAAGTTATTCGGCTTATAAAATCTACTTGTGAATATTTAAAATCAATTAAAAATACGAATTTCAAATGACCGAAATTTTGGGTCGTTACATTCTCCCCTATTTAAAAGAATTTCGTCCACGAAATTACTAAGTAAGAAAAAGTCACAGAATCCATTAAATTTTCAAAACAATTCGTTCAAATTAGATTACCAAAAGTTTAAACCTTTTAACATTTCGAAAATCCATTAGTTAAACTTCTTGCAAAAACTTTGTTAAGTTTTGAAATCCATTTATAATTATCTTTTCAAAATCAACTAATATCGTTTAACTTTTCAACTCAAAATCAAAATTTTAGTTATCAAAAATTTTCCAATTTTCCCAAAAATTTTCTAACGCCATAAATTTCAAAAAAATTGCCAACGTCTCCTTTGCGCAGTTCGATCCGAAAAAAAATAACAATGTATATATCACAAATATACATCTTATCATCGAGGATGAAGCATCCCTTAGGGAAAAAGTATAAAAGTACGATATGTAATACGAGATATGTACCTTATATATTATTAGCGAGCATATATGGCTAATATAGCGCGAAAGCGAGCTCTAAATGCGAAGCAAGCGCCATACGCGCCTACTAAATACTCAACAAACAAATGTGAAACATATTAATATCAACATATAACATATATCACTACAACAACTATATATGCCAATGTAACAAATGCAATTAAATGCAACAAATCCAACCATCATACAACAATCATCCAGCAAACATCCAACAAAGCAATATCTATCCAATCTATCCATAACCATATCAATATGAATTCACTTCTCTTCAATGAATCATTGAATTAATTTTCAATTCATTCACATTTGACTCATTAACATTGGATTTACTAACATTCATTTATTCAATTAGTTTACATTTACTAATCTATATTCCAATTTGTTCGCTTTCAATTCAATTAAATAAAATTCAATTCTATTTACTTCCACTTCCAATTTGGATTCAATGATTTATAGCTTTCATTTTCATTAATTTAATTCCATATGAATTTCTATACAATCTACTAGCATCCATCTAACAAACAATGCATAACCAACATTTATCAACCTAGTTTACTTTACATTCATTCAATTTGGTTCAACACTTTTAATTTGAAATTGGTTTAACATTCAATTGACTTCCATTCAATTATTTAATTCTCAATTTCATTAGCTTTTAATGAATTAACATTTACATCCCTTACCGTATCAATTCATTTACATTAGATTGATTAACATTCAATTCATATTTCATTATTTCAATTGCTAATTCAATCTACAAATAAAGTTGAATTTCTTTATATAACTCAAATTCACATTCATCACTTCATTTTATTAATTCACATTATTAATTTACTTTGATACCAGAATCAACTTCATTTAACATCACTTAAGTTATGTTTCATTTCAATTTCATTTACCTTCACTTTCACTATACAGCTTAAGTTCATTTCTAATTTATTTAAAATTCTATTTAATTTAACTTATACTTAAGTCAAATTTCATTCTGCTATTCAAATTCAGATTTTTTTTACTTAACAAAATAGTTTAACCATTTTAATAATTGGTTTTACTTACCTTTTCTCATTTTATAAGTTATACAACATATTTATTCATAATTCCGTGAACATCTACCTAAGTTCACTGCCATTCACTGTACTCATTCTTTATAATTTCAAATGCAATTCACTTTATTAACTTTCCTTTAGTTAAATTTCAAATCATATATTTATTATGCTAACTCAAATTTTATTTCAACTTTACTAAAGCTAAAATTTTATTATCTCATATATTATAAGTCCAAAGTTCATTTCACTTATTTTTATCAATTACAACTTGGATTTTAAATCAAATTTGTTTATCACAACAAAACTTCAATTTCAATTTACTATTGGTAGCGAATCCATCACACAGAAACTCGAAAGTAATACTGATGATGCTGCAGTCATCACCCTTATTATTTCCCAGCAACAGTAGTGAATTCAGTGCTTTATATTCTTTAAAAAAATTCTTTTATATATAAGTCACATTTATAAAATCTTTTTACTTATATAATTTCACTATTTCACTGTACTTACATAAGATCATTTCAAATTCTTTTATCTTATTAAGATTTATAGTAATATAATCTCTTTAACTTTTGAAATATAACTTTCAAAATAAACGGGATTCAAATTTCACAAATTCTTAGTTAATCCATTTTAATTTATAACTCATTTTTATAATTAAACTCATGCTGTTTCCTTTCCTATATATAAGATTATTTCACAATTTTAAATCATATTAATTATAATTCCTTACTTATAATTCATTTGCCTATATAATTTATTCTTTTACAATTGTTGTTTATATTTAGATTATTCAAACATCTTTCATTAACTTATATATATATATATATATATATATATATATATATATATATATATTTATATATTTACACTTTCAAACATCCAAACAATTAGGTTATATACACTTTATAATTTCTGAAAAATTATTTCTTTACATATAATTTATAATTAAGGTAAAATTATTTCATTTACCCAATTTAAAATAATACTATGCCTAAGTGTTTGGAAATCCCTATCGATGACATGGTGTCCCACATACCGACCAAAATTCACAAACAACTCAACGGATAAGTAAACACAATATAAAATATTTTATATTCACTAACAAATACGCGCTCATATATATAATGCACTCAAACTCAATCTAGGGTGCTATTGTCCTTATCTATACCGAGTACACATCAAAGCTTAGGAATATACAAAATCTAAGCTCTGATACCAGCTATGACGACCCGAAAATCCATACCCTTTGAATCGACAATAATCCACACATGTACGATCCAAAAAGCACAAACTGACGGAAAGTCAAGAGAAAGAAAAGAAGAGAGAAGAAGAGAAGAGAAGAGAAGAAAGAGAGAAGATAGAACCAAATAGAACAATACAGAATCTCACATCGCAGTGGAAAATATATAATATCATATCAATGATCTTTACAAAACAGAAACTATATATACATACATCAATCAGAGTTCAACAATCAACCGGAGTTATCAGCTTGAACAGTTATAATAACCTGTCCTCATAAATGCTGATAATAACAACAACTAAGCACGACGGATAATCAATAATCAAACAGATACGCATATACGAAATGAAGATCTCCAGCTCTCCTGCTGAAGCTCCAAAGGCATCAAATCTAGACCTATAAATATACTCGGTCTGACCTGAGCATTGAAAGGGAAGAATGCCCGGTTCAGTCTAGTAAACCAGCGTGAGAAACACACTTAACTGAATTTATTAAATTACAAAAACTTTTCCTTTTTCAAAACAAAAGTATCTCATAAGACAAGTCCGCACATAAAAACGGACATGTTTTCACCTTACGATAACTAAAACATATCATATCAAATCCTCTTATATTATAGTAGTGTCTACTATATACAAATAATATTAATCATAGCCGAAATTGTTACATTGATTAAATTCCAACATATAGCCCAATTGGATAATACAATCAAAACGGCAGGTACGTAGTGGAGTTTGGATTTCCATACAAATGACCAGGTGAAGGGACTACCTTTCGGCGGTACATCTCTAGAAGAAGGCACCGTGGACCATCACAAAGGATCCTCTACTAACACAAGACCGGCCTACCTGTTTAACTAGATTGTACCGAATATATCATCCTCCGATCGTTACCGACCTTACCGAGGGCCTTCTAAGCATACAAACCACAATAATTAGATACACGACGTCATAGCGTGTAAGATATATCTAGGAAAGGATGATCATACCCTGATGGGAACGACCCACTTGGCATTGCCGCATCTAACCCTGTTTTGGTCATTTCTGGTTGATGAGGCTAGTGGTAACGATTACCTTTCACAAAGCACAATCACATCACTTAGAATGTCACACGACCATTTCTATTTACTACTAATTGCCTTCCATAAAAATACAATCCTTAAGCTCATACGTCTCAAGGAGGGTGTTAAGCTAAGAGAAGTTGCCTTCTCCTCCACCACTGATGTACATTTGTAAAAACCAAAGTACGTACTATAGAAATGCAATGTTAGACAAACATCCATACAAGTTGTCCAGGAACAGGACAAACCAAAGGTACTTTCCTACCACATCCTGTCGAGAAATCCCTAGGAATAGTCTTCGCATTGGATATTTCATAATGAAGAGACCACTGCTACTGGATGTATATTGGGATTTTAACCCAAATGATCAACAAGCAGTCCCCCGCTATGAAACTCCAGAATATCAATATCATCACAAGCAACCTACACAATCGTCGCATATACGTTGGTCGGAAATGGTTTTCAGATAAATCTGATCCCGGTCTCTTCGCACCAACAACGCAAAAGCGTTTCTCAACCTCACACAGCAACTAAGTCTCATAGACTTATCACGTCTCCAACTTTCAACTTGTTATCCTTCGGGTCAAGAAGGAAGCTCGATAGATTGGATTAATACTCCGCACTATACGAATCAACATCCTCAACACAAACAATATTCAAGCCTACAAAAAAGGCTACGTAGTAAGTGTACGACTAAATAGATCCCACATCAAGTCGAGGAACTAAAATTTGGCCAAGTTCGATAGTCGGTTATTTAACTATCAGAACAAACAAACAAATATTAGGCACCATAACAATCACTGGGCCCTTTTAATTAATCTTTTATTGATTAAACCATTGCCAAATATTCACCTCAAATTATCTTTAAAAAGATATATTTTCAAAATCATTTCAATATTGGAAAATATTTCCAAATACTTATTTAATAATAAGTAATTGACAAATCAATTTATTTTCAACACTTAGAAAATATTATATATACTTAAATCATGATTAAGTATATTTTAAAAAGATTCTTTTAAGGAAAGTATTCTCTTAAACACATTTATTTGGGTCAAAACGAATATTACGTAAAACATCGTTATGACAACCCAAAATCACTGGTATAGGGATTCGAAATAAAGATAGATATATAAATCCCAACACTATACAAAATATTTCCTTTCGAAAATCATTTACTATAACAATAGTGTTATAGTCCATCATTTCCTTACTTCTCGAAAACGGCTATTTCAACAATAAATGTTGAAATCTATAGTTTCAATCCTTAGCACATTTTAAAACATCTTTTAATCGTTTTATTCCATTTAATAATATTCACTTACCAAAAACATTTATTTATTTTCAAAAGATTATTCACTGTCCAAAATCGTGAATATACTTCTCTAACCCAAATTCATTATTTCTACACATTTTATTTTAAAGGATAATCCACTGTCCAAAATCGTGAATATAATCCCTTTATCAAATTCATTGCTATAGCACATTTAAATTAAAGGATTATCCACTGTCCAAAATCGTGGATACATCTCCTTGAATAACTTCGAAATTTAACTTATCAATTTCAATTTATTTTGGAATTATAAAACAATGTTTATAAATTCCATTTATATTATAAAAACTTCCATTTATAACTTCATTTTAACAACTATAAAATTCGTTTTATAATTCTAATATTTTAATTTATAAAATATCAGTTTTATAAATCTCTTTTATAAACCATTTAATATAATTCAAAAACTCAATTTAAACTATTTACTAAATCACTAACTCAATATTTCAAAAATCACATTCTGATTATATTTCACGAAAATCATAATTTTTATAACAATAAAAATTATAACTTCTATTCATTCAAAATAAATTCAATTCCTTCAACACTTCAAAATTCAATAAAACGTATATTTTCAAAATCACTTGAAAATTCTTTTTCAATTTAGAAATCATCACTTTAATATTTTTAAATTATTAAGATAGGCCCAATGCTGCAATAGTACTAAATACAACAATCACGGCATCCAAAACATCATATATCATATGATAACAGCATACATCACAATATCTGTAAATAAATCAATACTATTGAGGAATTCAGTTGGATCCCTCCAATCTATTATCTACAACAAATATACATATTAGAGTATGTGTAAAATGTCCGCTTCAAGGCAGACGCGCGTACAAAGGGTCATTCGCTCATACACGGGAACGTATAGGGTCATATGCTCCACTAGGCAGGAATATATATCCAAATACCAATCAATATATCATATATCATCCAAACAATCATCAACCATCATATAATCAATTATTTCTCACTTATATAAAAACGTCAGTGAGTCAGAAAGAGTGAGTTGTACTCACATTGCTTGTAGTCGCGATTTCGGCGTTTTATTCCGAATAAAATTAAACAAGCGTTTAATTTTATCCAAAATTCACACTAGTTCCAATCAACTCCAAACTAGCTCCATCGCGCAGTGTTTGCGAATACAAACCCAACGCAATTTGTTTCGTGTGAAACGGACCTCATATGACAAAGTTATGACATTTAGAAGTTAATACGAATTTTAATATAATTAATTAATCACAAATTAATTTATTTTTTTCAACCTTTAATCTGGGCCATTCGATTTCTTTTCCCATATATGGCCCGTGCGATTCCTTCTTCCAAGATGATCGCATTCAATCGAAACCCATGACCGTCCTCTAACCCTAATTATCGCGACCCATATACTCAACTTCACGGCGACCAGAGGATGCCGTTCGAAGCGCCACTACGAACTCCACTTCTAGCACGAACGAGACGAAGCTCGGTCTCCCTCTCGAGTTGAAAAACGTGCGCGAACACTAGGCATTAGAGCTCGATTTGTCGTTGATCCGTTAGTGTTATTTACGATCGTAGCCGTTGGATTGAAAGTTCTCGATGTGCTCTACACGTTTGTAGTTGAAACATTTTGCTAAATGTCAACAGATCGTGAGATATTTAGGGAAAAAGATGGCAATTTGCTGGCCATTGAAATAGGCGGCTAGCCCTAATGCTCTAGGGTTTTGATGCAAATGACGAAAAATAGGTCCTTATATAGAAAATTTGACAACACTATTCATCCGAAAAATTTCCGAACTCGAAACGAAGCGTGCCTCCTGATGGTTATAATGTTTTACCCCTATTCCGAACGCAATGGAATATATATCGGGAGCCAATTCAATCGTATTTGAAAGATAGGTTTTCAAATCGAATTATTTAATTTAAAATTCACTTAAACCAATTTCTACGCGTTTTAGCTTGCCTCGGACAAACCGTAAATCCGATTGACTTGAAATTTGAAATCTTACAATAATATAACATTACGGATCCGATGAAACTGGTTTCGTCGAAATCCAAGACTGTTTGAAAAATGACTGTTTTTACTCGTCAATTAACTATTAAAATATTCAATTTTTACAAATTAACTTTTAATTCGATTTTAAAAGTTCTCTAACATCATTCTAATTCAAATACGATTTAGTTCAACTTTATACAACATTTTTATTCATATTAAATGCAAATTCCAATTATTTCAGCAATTTCAAATATTAAATTAACAATTTAATTATGCAATTAAATCACCATATTCAAATATAAGTTATTCAGCTTATAAAATCTACTTGTGAATATTTAAAGTTAATTAAACATACAAATTTCAAATGACCGAAATTCTGGGTCATTACAATTTCCTTGGTAAATCCAATATTTCATTTATTCGCTTATGTTCCATTTATAGTCAAGTATAACATATTTTCATTAATTGGCATTTCATTCAAACCATTAATTATTAACTTTAATTAGCATTGTTTACCTTGCATTCTCGTTATTATTTCATAAATATGATTCCCGATTTTGTTTCTTTTAGTATTAATTACACAATCATATTAAATTAACAAATTTCAAATTTTTTTTATTTATTCCAGATTAATTACCAAAATCTTATTAAATTAACAATTTTTAATTATCGAAATTCGCGGGTCGTTGCACTCTCCCCACTCCAAACTTTTCGTCCTCGAAAAAGAAAAAGGAGAGAAAGAAAGAATTAAGTAAACAATATATCTTATTCAAAAATACTAACTTTATAAACAAGTAAATTTACAAAATTAATTAATTTGAATAAAATATACCAATTTATAACCACTAAATCTTTTATACTCAAATTAATAAAGTTTGGAAAATATTTTTCAAAAATTTTCTAAGTCCAAGATTTAAGGAAAATTTCGGCAGAGTCTCCTTTTTATGGAGAGGATCGAGAGAAAATATAATATCAAATATAACAATATACAACATGTATTTCCAAAAAAAATATCCCAACACGGGAAAAACAATATAATAACGCTATAAATAGTAATCCGAAAACGTACCTATTTGTCGGGCAACAACGCTTAAATTATGAAACCAATAGCAGAATCAATTGCTTCCATAACCTGTATTTCACTTATATAATCTAACAAGCGTTAATAAATATAAAATGAAATATTTAAAGTTGTTTCAATCAATAACCAACAAATCAATACAACCAACAATTACTTGCAACCAATATACAATCATCATATAAAATCAACACGAATCAATTATCCATTCATATCAAAAAAACAAATAGTTGTTTGGGTTCAAAAACTTTAAATTGTACGGAATGAAAAATAAACTACTAAGTACACCTTTTACTGAACAGTCTTGGATGAAACTAAATAGATTATTCCTTCACCCAAACAAATTTAAAGTATCCATGCCCGAACAACTATAACCAAACAAACCAAAATTTCAAATAATAAATCAAATTCATACTTATTAATTTCATCTGGTAACATTTGTTGTTTGATTTCCCCTTTTTTCGTATAATGATTTATCTTTTTAATTTACATTTATTTCGTGCAAATTTTCATTTCCATCCATTGATTCAGTGCTTATTGCACTTAATTGCACTTATACTTACATAAATTTCATTTTTATTTATTCATATCATATAAATTTTCTTTTTTTTATTGCATTACATTTGTTCATTTCTCAATTTCATTTATTTACTTTCATTTATCCATAGTATCCATATTCAATTAAGTTGCTTGGCATAACAATTTCATTTACTTAAGTTTTTAATCACTTTCTTATAATGCTTACTTTCTATCACAAATTTGTTATAGTAATATTTCAATTATACATAAGTTTATAACAACTACAACATCAAATTCTTATTTACTTAGGAATTTCATTGAATACTTTTCATTACTTCAAGTTTACTAGTATAATATCCTATTACATTTCTTATAAGCATTAGAACTTTATATATTTGGTAAGTTATATATATGCTTTTAAGGATGTAATTGAAAGTTACACAAGTTTATTTTATTTCTTTTAATTAACTTAACGTTCAATACTAATAGCCTTTGTTTCATAGGTTACAATTTCAAATTTCTTTTAATCCCATTTATAACTTTGCATCAAATCTCTTATTTAATTTAGAGGTTCCAATTATTGGTTGAGTTCCATTTCACTAAGGCAATTGGAACCGTTAATTAATAGAAACTTAAGAATTTAAATACCGAATAAAATTTCAAATAATTTTAAAATAATAGATAGATGTATACACTTACAATTTATATATCCTATTATATTAAAAAAAATTATAATTTACTTTTGTTTATCAAAATAAATCTGTAGTAAAAATACTACAGTGGCCTTCCCGCTTAGAAACTCGAAAATGAATGTCGATGATGCGTGCACTCATCACCGAAATTATTTTCCAACGATAGAGAAGGGAGTACAGAACTTATTTCTTTCCAAAGTTTCTTTAAAACAATTCTTTAAATTTATATTGAAGTATTTATATCGAAAAATACTTCTAATAATATTATTATTATATTCCAAAATCATTCGAAAGAAATTTCGAAAACCCCTGGACTTAAGTTCTAAATTTCCAATTTTCATTTATTTTATTTTCTTCAAATTTTGTTTCTAATCAATATTTATAAATTTCACTACCTAACAACCAATATATTACAACCAAATATAACCTTTATAAAAAATTATTTTATATATAGAAAATATAATAGGCAAAATTATTTCATTCACCTATATTCAAAACAAATATTGTGTCGGTCTGTCCTATTTAGTGTTTAGAAATCTCTATTGATGTCATAGCGTCCTACGCACCAACCAGAATTTATAAATACAACACGGAACAAATTAACACAATATAAAACTCTTTTATAACACTAACAAATACGCACTCTCATATATATATACACACACACACACACACACTCAACGACTGATTATAGGGTATTGCTACTCTATTAAATAAGAGTCAGACCCCACAAAGCTATGGTTTATCCCTAAACCAAAGTTCTGATACGAGATGTAACATCCCGCCTTTTTGTACGCTTTAAATCGATGATAAACCACACACGTCAGACTCAAACCATACAAAAGGGCGGATTGTTATGGGGTAAATAAGAAAAGCAGAGAAAGAAATAAAACAAAACAGAATCTCACAGCGGAATGACAAAATATAATAATCAAATAACAGTTCATGAAGCTATTTCACAAAACATTTGATTATACTTATACATCACATATCAGAGTTACACATACCAAAGAATAATACAAAATGCAGTGGAATAGCATAATAAATAATAGTAATACAATCTTCGTCTTTATCCTCCAGAAATCAGATCTTCAAACCCTGAAATGCTCAGACTGACCCGAGCGAATTGAAAAGATAAAACATTCGAGTCAGAACTAAAAGATCATATGTAAGTTAAATCAACAGAAATAAATATGAGTGGAATGACGTAGGAGATGTTTACAGGATTCGACATCTCCTATCCAGTGTCAACGTGAGTGTAGTAACTTAAGAGATGTTCGGGATTCACATCTCCTAAAGATCCGTTAAACTATTTACTATGTAGTAATATTTCGCTATTATAATAATGTTTATTAATAAAATAAACTTACTTTTAAATAGCGTTAAGGAGTGACCCAATATTCCCCTTAACACGTAATAGTCCCAGTAGTCCATCCAGTATCATTGTCCCTCCTGATCGGGAAGCCACTAGAGGATACCACACGGGCTACGGGAGAAAACCAAACTTATATAAGGCGCGCTAGGGTAGGTGACACGGCATAACTAGGCAATGCCGGGGTAGATATACCAATTACGCTTCCGTAATGGTGGTAACGCGTAGCAGATACTACCGCCCACCTCGAGCCACACCCCTAAAATCAAAAGGACCCCAAATAATCACAAAGTAATAGAATGGTATTGAAGGAGTTTGTCCGATAAAAGGTGCTACCTTCTTAGCCCGTCGATCGCTCTTGTTTTAGCCACCTTATGCCAACTCACGGGAGTCGGGTCCATTTATATACCTCAAAGGAAACACTGCCACCATCCTACTTCATTCTGGAATCACCACAGCGTACATGGTGGTTAAAGTGATTTTCGGAGTTGGCAGAGAGTATGACAACTTCCGATCCTGGTCTCTTTAACAACCAAACGTTATTATAACACCGCGGTCATTTCAAAATAATTATACTTCAAAATTAGAATATAATATCCATTTCGAAACATTTAAATACGATATCATTTCTGTTTTGAAACCCAAATCAATATGATATCATTTTTATTTCAAATCAATATAATATCATTTTTTTCAAATATATCCCATTTCCAAAATCATAGCACTTCCAAATTATACACTTCGAAACCAGACATTTGAAATTTAACACCTTTAGAACATAATACTTTAATTTTATAACTTCGAAACATTTCAATTTCGATAAAACATTTCAATTTCGACATATTTTAAGGCTTTAAATATTCCAAAATTTCAAAACTAAATTTGATAATTGCGATTAAACAATTAAATTTTCTATGTTTAGTTTTGAAATATTTACATAATAAATCTATTATCATTTAAATAAACTCAGATTACAAATAACTAAATATTTCCTTCAATTTATTTATGCTTGAAGTATTTGTTTAATTCATCTTAAACCAAAATCTAGTTATACAAATCATACCTTTAAAATCTCAATTTTATTAAATTTCAAATCAATTTCATATTTATCTTCACACCTTCTTCTCATTTAAGTCATTATAAACTCCATAAATATAATTTAAATAAATACTTAACCAAATTATATCTTAATAAAATCGAACTTTATTATTAAACTTATTTTATACTTTAAACCAATTTTATACATAACTTAAAACCAAAAATTTAACTATATATAAAAATAACATTATAAAATATTCAAATCAATATCTCATAAAACCATATATTTCTTTACCAAACCATAGAAATCATTTCAAAATATTTATATATATATATAGACCACGGTGTGTGTGTATATTTTCTAACCTATGGCCAAGTGATACAGACATTTATCATTTCAATCCGTAATTTAAAATAAAAATACGGTTATATATCATTTCAAATCGCAATCCCGAATGAAATAAAATACATAACAACTTGCAGTTTATAACAATATAAAATACAACATTCATTCATCCAATATCAATCATCAACCATTTATCACAATCATCATCCAATCCAATCAATAACATCTATGTAGAACAGATAATAAATAACAGGCATTTACTGGCAGTTTATATTCAATAATAAATTAAATAACTATTTAACTAGCAGTTTATATGCAATAATAAATTAAATAACTATTTGACTGGCAGTTTATATGCAATAATAAATTAAATAACTATTTAATTCAATAAATTCAATTTTAACTGAAATGATAATTAAAATTGCCAAATGGTCATAATTAAATTTCTAATCGCATCATAAATCAATTTAACAAACATAAGAAAATTTAGAAGTTGTGAGTGGGATAAAACACTCACCTTTTGAATTTAAATTAAATTGAATTTAAATCCAATTTAAACCCAAAATTTGAACAGTCTTAGAATTCATCCAAACCTACGCCAAAATGTCCAAAATTCAGATACGATCCTAGCGGAGAAAACCGCGCATGAAATAGACCTCGTATGTAAGAGATAAGCATTAGAAGTTATACGAATAAACATATATATAAATAAAATAAAATAAAATAAAAACGAATTCACCACGTCATCACATTCTTTACGCAGCCGAAACCGGACTCTCGAATACGAACCACGCTAAACCCTAGAAACCATCGCCACTACATCGCATCCCTAGGCCATCGAGGCCACGCCGCCGTCGCCCCAGGTGTCGTGCCTCCTCAATTGCCTCACGCGACCCTCCCTCGAGCCACCACCGGTGTGACGCCCCGCCTCTATATCCACACTAGACAAGGACACTACGGGGTAATGCCGTCAACTAGCACGGAGAATAAGGCTGTTGAGGAGCGACCATCTGTATAATAGCTTTGTGCGAGTACCGATATGCCAGATAAAAATATAACTTTTCGTCACAAGAGGAAATCCGACATACCGACACAAACTCAAAGCTACTACACAGTGGCTATATGAAATTTTCGGAAACAAATATAGAAATATCATAACACAAATCAGTCACAGAAGTTTATATCACAAAGGCGGAAATAGATATGAATATATAACACTTAAAAGTGTACATCAGAGTAGTGGTCTAACAAGATCCACAATGTCACAAAAGAATAGTTACAAGTGCTACCCAAAAGAATAAGTATACATCATGGAGTTTATATCTCAAATGTATACAACAAAATCAACTACTAATCTAAGTAGTTAGCCAAAAGTCATAATAAAAATCCCAGATGAGGAGTCAAGCAGAAGCACCTGTAACATCTCGGTCTGACCCGAGTATTATTTAATAAGAAAATAATAAACGGATCAGTCTAGCTATAAATATCAGATGAAATGATATAGAATAAGAGATATGACAAAAACGTATAATAACCATAATGCCATACTGTGATAAGTATGTAATTGAAAATCAACCAGAGATTAATCAATATCACAAGAATCTTCTCAAAGATAAAAAAGAATGTCGTAGTCTTAATTTTTGTTCACCAAGTCAAAAATATTGGCAAACATCACAATGCCAATCATAAAAGTTGTTGAAACACAAATTCGCCAATGCACAAATATTGATAGAACTTATCAATGAAATCACAAAAATTGGCGAAACACAAATTTAAGAAATCATCAATAGAAATCCAGAAATCACAAAAAGGGGGAGGCCTATCACAAAACGGGAGCATGAAAGCTCACCAACACGTGTATCACAAAACGAAACGCTATTCCATGGTTGCTAACCATTAATTTCAAGCCGAGGCTCCACAAAATGGCCCGAAAACCATGGGTCGCTACCCCACCAATTTGAGTCGAAACTCCACAAAAATGGGGTTTGGTCTCCCTTGCAGACAAAGAGACATTGCACAATGCTAGTCTAAATCACAAAAATGATCATCATCGATCATCAAGAAGTGTTAATTATACTAAGCTAGTAAATAGATGAGTTTAGCTTGATGTCCCATAACCACTGGCTTAACTCAAATATTTACGAATAAATTGTAGATTTCCACTCGAAAGTTGTCACAAGAGTTTCAATTGAACAAGTCCAAGAATTAACCGACGAAGTAAATGCAAGCGTTTCATACCACTTGTTTTACCAAGTCGTTTAATTAGATTTCTCATATGAGTGAGGTAAAGGTTTGTATATACTTTTAAGTGACAAATTACAAAAATGATTGTAGAAACAATCAATCATCAAAATTCACATACGAAGACGTGAATCAAATCCGAAGAAATCGATACGAATCTATCAAGATGGATGTTCCCAAAAATCCAAACAAAGAAGTCATCAAAGACGATAATAAGTGATAACAGCTAATCGGATCAACAAAAATCGATAAACCTTGAAAATTTACTCAAAAATAGCCAAATAGGCAAATTAAAAAGTTCCAGACGTCTGATAGATGTTCCCAGACATCTGGCCCTAGGTTCTGGAAGTATATGTGTTTTTCTCCCTTCTATTTTTAATTCCTGGGCCATTTTAGACGTCTAAAATTTTCAACCAGACGTTTGAATTTGATTTCAGACGCCTAGATTTAGTCTCTGCCTTTTCCAAACCCCTTTCCAGACGTCTGGATTTTTCAACCAAACGTCTGGATTTGGTTTCAAACGTCTGAAATTAATTTCAGACATCTGAAATTTTCTGCTAGGCAAAAAAACAGCCTAGACCAAAAATGAAAAATCCAAAACGAAATATGATTGAACGAGCGATGGATACTAGGGATTTATGCCAATCGACAACCCTGCACTATAGGCTCTTCGATACGCCACAAACAACATGTTCAAACATCCAAGATATGATCTTTAAAGATTTTGACTTCAAAATACCAAAATTGGAAAATTCACCAAATAAATTCAAATCAAAAGCAAATTAACATGAATAAATATTAGGAATTCATACCTAACAACAGTTAAATTTATAGACATAGATGTGAGTTCGAAAACTCACCTTTAAACTCAAAATCACAAGAGAGAAGCTATAGAGCAATGGCAAGAACAATCACTCTTCAATTCCAACCCAACAAGCTTGAATCTAAACTTAAAAGAGAAATATTTCCTAAGTTAGGTTTAGGAATATCTGAAATTGGAAGGAGAATGAGTTGGAGAAGAAGAAGAGAAGGCTTACTAAAGCTTCTTCTATGAATTTGGAGCTAGAACATGAATTTGCAAAGATGATTAGGGCTTGGAGTTTTAATTTCCTATTCCTCTCTCCATTGTTGCTAAAACTTGAGTATTAGGAAAAATAAGAATGAAGTGAAGAGGAGAGGTGGACTGAGCTAGAGTAATAAGTGGGGTTAGTGGGCTGAAACCCAACCCAAAGCCCTAAGTGAAAAGTAGCAAAATTCTACTAACTCCAAACATATCAAAGTTTATACTCAAAAAGGTCGCAAACGTCATTTTGAACTCGATGGGGGTGGTCTCGAGTCCTCATTCGACTGTTTGCAAAAAGTAGCTTTTCGGACAAAAAAAATCCGACTAACGATGCTATATTTAAATAAACTATTTAAATACACAATCGTAAAATATGCGGGTTGTTACAACCGGCGTCAACATCACCCAGCCGCCATCATTTTTATTGCCCTAGGTCAAATTATTGTCGTTGATCAGACTGTCAAATTGACGAACCAGCTATGCCGATAAACTCCCCGTCGTCCACTCTACAAAACCCGTAAATCAATCCGTCGATCAACCGATGTTCATCGACGCGCGATGAACGGCCGTGAATGTTTCCTCGATTTCTGGCCATATCGAAGCTCAAATTGAAAAACGAATCGTATATCTGACTTGCGCTCGTCGAGAGCTTCAAATCCATATATAATTCGATATAGTTTGAAGAGATTTAATTTTTGGCTTTGAATTTTATTTCAAATTGCAATTGGAAATTTTGGTTTGTCTGCCATTGAGGAAGAGGATGAACGGAATGAATTGTACGTACATAAAAATAACAATGAGGAACGATTAGGGCTTATAATGAGGTATATATATGCAAGGCTAAAATTAGAATGGATGGAAACGATTGATATACGCGTTGAACGATAAAATGGCCCGAAAAGCCCGTTTTGACTTTGGAACGAAAATGGATCAACCCATATATCGAAATAGATGTTTTAAAATAATTTAAAATCAATGGCATAGGTTTCAAGTCCAAATTCCATCGTATGAAGAAGTTATGCTAAAATCAAGTTATTTCAAATTGATTTCAAGGCGTTTCGAGTCCGTACGATTAAATGACAAGTCCGATCGTTACGAAACTTGAAACCCTACAGTAATTCACCGTTACGGATCCGATGAAGCTGGTTTCGTAGAAATCCGAGTCAGTGGCCAAAATGGCTATTTTTACATTAATTAATTAAATTAATAAATTAACTAATTAAATCAAATTTTTAATTTCAATTCTTTAATTGACAAATTTCATCATTTTTTTATTTCTCAATCATTTACAATGATTTAAAAAAATTTAAGTGTCAATTTAGAGTTGATTAATTTATCAATTTCAGTATTAACCTAAATTTCATTAAATTCAAAATTATAAATTTAATTTCCAATAATTCTATTTAATTTACTTTTCATTCTATTATTCAATTCATTATTATCAAACAGATGAAATTAACATTGGATTCAAAATCTATTACATTAATATTCTCACATTCCATCTAGTTTCAATTAACGTAATATTTAGATATTTAATTTCATTTAATTGCAATTACTCCATTTATTATCATTCAAATCCTAATAAATTGATAAATCTTTATTCCCATTCTTATAATTCAACAAATTGTCCAACTATGAATAACATTAACATTATTTCTAAACATTACCTTAATTAACATTAATGTAATATTGAATTATAATTATTGTAACCGATTTCCAATTTAAATTAACAAACTACAAAAATAGGTAACATACAATAATCGTTACGTTAACCTTTAGTCCCATTTATAAGCTTTTATTACTTACAAATCAATGTTACCATTTATTTTCATAATATTAATTTCATCTAATTTCCGTTAACTATCTATTATTTCCTTGGTAAATCCAATATTTCATTTATTCGCTTATGTTCCATTTATAGTCAAGTATAACATATTTTCATTAATTGGTGTTTCATTCAATCCATTAATTATTAACTTTAGTTAGCATTGTTTACCTTGCATTCTCGTTATTATTTCATAAATATGATTCCCAATTTTATTTCTTTCAGTATTAATTACACAATCATATTAAATTAACAAATTTCAATTTTTTTTATTTATTCCAGATTTAATTACCAAAATCTTATTAAATTAACAACTTTTAATTATCGAAATTCGTGGGTCGTTACAGTCTCTTTGTCCACGTGGAGGACGGTACTCTATTCTATTGAGCTTCCTTTCATTTTTTATAGGCTAGCGACCTATTGGTTTTATGGAGTTCGGTTCATTGGGCGTATCGTTGTACTACGTCATTGTTCCGGCTTATTTGAGTTTCATGTTCCTCGGGTGTACCATTGTACTACGTCGTTGCACCGGCTCTATGGGATAGCGACTCATTTGTGTTAAAAGTGTTGGTGGGTTTTCATTCTCCTGTTTGTGATAGGCCTCCCCCTTTTTATGGTTTTTGGATTTCTAGTTATTGATTTCTAGAATTTGTGTTTCACCAATTTTTGTGATTTGCATTGATAAGCTCTATCAATATTTTTAATCTGGTGAATAAGCTAAAGAATATGACTTTCTTTTTGGTGGTTGAGAAAACTTGAGATATTGTATGATTTTTGTTGTCATCATATATATTTGTTATATCTCTCATTCTATCTCATCTTACATGATAATTATAGCTAGACTGATTCATTTATTGTTTTTCTTCTTAAATAATACTCGGGTCAGACTAAAGTGTTTCAGGTGCTTCCACTTGACTTCTTAGCAGGGACTAGCTTTTGACTTTTGGCTAACTACTTTAGCTTAGTAGTTTTTTTTATACATTCAAGATAGAGACTCCTTGATGTATACATATTCTTTTGTCTAGCACTTGTACATATTATTTTGTGATGTAGTGGATCTTGTATGACCAATACGTTGATGTACACTTCTATGTGTTATATTCATATCTATTTCCTCCTTAATGATATGAGTATCTGTGATTGATTTATGTTATGCTTATTTTACATTTTTTTTTGAAGGCCACATAGTCACTATGTAGTAGCTTTGAGTTTGTATTTGATATGTCAGATTTTCTCTTGAAATGAAATGCATGACATACTATCTGACATATTTGCTCGTACAAAGCAATTACACAAATGGTCGATCCTCAACAGCCTTATTCTCCGTACTAATTGACGGCATTACCCAGTAGTGTCCTTGGTTACTGTGAGTATAGAAGTGGGGCGTCACACGAATAATCTTCTATCGAATGTTTGTTTAAACGAACGTTATAGTGCACTTAGTAAATTATTATCTTTATCATTGTGCGGTTGAAATCAGTTCGAATCTGAACGAACCCAAAGCGACTGTTAGTGAATACACTATTAAAATTATTTTACATATATGGGAATATATATATATATAGTATGATTTAAAAGGGTTTTGAAATAAAAACTGGGCATTTAGTTCTCAAGTTTCTTTTAAGGAAATTGATTTAGAATAAAAAGCATCTTCATAAGAGAATGTTTTGATAAATGAAATTTGTAAACTCTTAGATGGAAGAGAGATATTTTAACTCGATTTTTAAAATGGGTTAAATTGGATAGGATGGTTTTAATAAGCACTGTTTTATTAACACCATAGTTTTGTTTAAACATCTAAGTCGGATAAACTATATAATGTTATTGGACCGACTAATAAACATCTTTATCTTAGGAATGTCTAATGAAAGTAGACTTTGAGACTGAGTTGGATACTAGCATCCTACTCTTTTGAGCTACTTACGGACCGGATAGGTAAAAAGGTCGAAGCGGCCGACTCAGTTTTAAGACTCATATTTTTTTTCGGCTTCCATTTGAATTTTAAAAAAATAAAAAAGATATATAATAAAGAAATAAATAAGATTGACTATTTTGTATATACATTTATGATGTAGAAAGTACTATACAAGTAAATAAAAGTGGAGTAAAATTTTTATTTAAATGTTTTATAAAAAAGAGTCTTTATATAATATTTATAAACTTAAGTAAAATTTATGGAATAATTCATAAATAATTTTAGTATTGAATCAAATACTATAAATGAAAATTAAAGTAATTTAGAAGAAGATTGGCGTAGTTAAGAAACCAATAAGATTAAATACTTAAGTTATACGTAGATCATTCTATTCGCACGGTTCTTGATATAGGATTGGAATACACAACTTTGGGGTGATTCACACTAGTTCGAAAAGGAATTTCTCATTTGATTCTTGTCAGCGAACATTTGATTTGGATTCTTGATATGATACCGATTTTTCTATCATAGTATTTGGATATGTTAGGTGAATAGATGTTTCTAATCAAGGAACCCGATCAGAGTCTGCACTAGGAAAGTCGATTGAGCGATACTAGTTTAGAAGTAAAGTATGTGTATCCAAGGAAGCAGCCGGATCAGATATTGCATATAGATGATTTATGTACATCATATGGGCTTAAGTACATATTTATGAATTTTTGTGTGGCTTAGGAAATTTTGAGAAATGACTTTTAATTTCGTTTGAGGAAGCTTAGATAATCTTCTAAGTAATAACCAAAGGTTGATGAGCGTAATGATATGCTTTAAAAATCATCTATATCCTTGGATGATCGAGAAAGTTGTAGACCTAAGCAAAATTCTAAATCTTGTTTGTTAGTCAATTAACGTTTTAAATAATGTTAAGTGTCATTTTATTCCTTTATGGAATTTGATTAGATTGATAGTGTGATTTTATATACTATGGTTTATAAAGCCTGAATTTATGAATAAAAGGTTTTTAAGTTTTTTTTCATTAGGACTTAAATCTCGGTGCTTTTGAAAATGTGATTTTCAAAGAATTTGTGAAGGAAACAATAATATTTTTTTTCAAACTTTAGTAAAGTATTACTATTTCAGGATATTCGAAAAGAGTTTTTACGAAGTGATTTTTTTTTTCAAATATTTTTTTGGTTACGACTAAAGTTGGACAATGGGAGTTTTTCAGTTTGAAAGACTCACCAAGTATAGTTGTTTACTCTAGTTGTTGTTTAAGGAGGAACCAGAATACCACTTGATGCTCCATGTTGTTTTAATTCTAAAGTTGTACCATGCTTCGGTAAAAGAAGCCCCCTCATTGTCATAATTGATTTGGTTTTGTTATATTTCTCTTTAAAGGAATTTGAAAATATTTTGGATATAAAAACCCGAACATTTAGTTCTAAATTTATCTTTTGAAATGATTAGATGCTTAGTATTTTATTACAGAGTATATGCATATGATTGTTATATTATTTTTGGTTGCATGTGGTTTTATGTCACACTAGAGTTACATCACTATTATTAATTACATCATTTGGCTTAATATCACTTTTACACTATTTAATAAAATTACTTATTTTATAAAATATCACTTTTATACTATTTTATAAAACTACTTATTTTATAAATATCACTTTTATTTATAAAATTATTTTTTTACACAAATAATATATATAAATAAACCATTTACTTATAAAAAAACATTTTTTTACTTCAAATAATACATATAAGTACTAATTAAGTTTCAAACTTAATTGGCCTACTAACTTTCTAAAGCCATTTAAATTTGTTTTATTATTAATAACAAATGACACACACTTAATTATATCATCTTATTAGTCTCTAATCCATTACAGTATCACTTATAATCACTCAATTATCAGAAAATCCATTTCTAAGCTTACTAACTATTTTAAAATAGTAATTACGACCTTAAACAAATAATGAGTTAATATAAGCATGTTTATAACAAAAATACAAGTCTAAATAAACCCAAACCATACCATATACTTCTTATAATTTCATATTAATCAAAAAATGAAAACAGGAAGATTAACACATAAATATAGATGGAGAATCATCCAACTCACCTAGTTTTTCCCTAAATCAAGCCCTAATCATCAAAACCCATTCCAAAGCTCTCTTGAAATCATAGATGATGGTCCAAACTTCGACTCAAGCTAATTCTTTTGCGGCTTACATGAGGAATTGGACGAGAGGAATTGTGGTGATTTTCTAGGATTTATTCAAATTATTTGGACCTGGATTAAGAGATTTAGAATTAGAGGATTAAGGAGTAATTAGGGAAGACGATTAGAGAAGTGAAAGGAAGGAAATGTGAAAAGTGAATAAAGTGAAAACATGAAGGGTATGTTAACTTATAAGCTAGCTTCATGGGCCTTAGCCCAAAGTCAATTTTCATTTATTTCTAAAAGTCACCATTCACTCCAAAAATTCACCAAACATAGTCAAGTTTATATTCATTTTACTCGCGTTGAAAAAGCGAACTCAACAATGGGTGTTTCGAGTCACAATTCGTTCGTTTGTAAAAGTTGAGCACAATGGGCATTCCGTTAATTAACGAATTAATATTTAAATTAATTATTTAAATCTCGAGTCGTTGAAATGCGGGAATTAATATTTAAATTAATTATTTAAATCTCGAGTCGTTGAAATGCGGGTTGTTACATTTATAGTCTTAGACAAAACTATCAACAAAGTGGAATGGCTTCAAAACAATTTAAAGGATATACCATCGTTGAAAAAACTTGTAAGTACTACTTGCATTCACTGTGATAGCATGGTAGCAATCACAAAAGCGAAGAATAAAATTTACAGTCAAGACATATAAGAAAAACCATGAAAGTACAGAAGACTTGTTGCTAAGTGGAATAATTTCTATAGAATATGTGAACTTCAAGCAGAATGTTGTTGATCCTTTAAAGAAAGATGTATCAAGGGATCCAGTAATATTAACATCAAGGGGAGTGGCTTAAAAGCCAATACAATAAGGCATAACCCAACGAAAACACAACATAGTTGATTGAAGATCGCATAGGAAAACTAGTTAGGGAAGTCTCAAGAGATGAAAACATATAAACATATTCATTCCTATTATGGCAATAATAATTTGTTTCCTACGGATGATCAAGGGTGAATTTATGTTCTTAATAATACTAGTAACTTATTATAAGAGGAATATAAAATAATATTCTTAACTAGTATCATTTATATGTAGTGATGTTGGTCACGTTTATGAGAATTATATGCCTACACTCTCTAGATCTTTCATGAAGTTGGGATAAGTTTGAAACCAAAATAAATACAACCAAATGAATTGAAATGTCCTATGATCAGTGTGCATGACACCTGTCTAAATATACTATAAAATGCAAATAGTTCAAGACTTAGTTTCATTACATTGCAAAGTAAATTCAGTAAATGCTCGCTAGGAAAGGTTCGGTCTGAAAGACTCCTCTTCGAATGCATGCTAAATTGTTTTCTCACATGATTACAAAAATGTATTTTCTATTCAATTGTGGAGTGTTGTTGGAAAAATAGTGTGAAAAGACGGATCTTTTATGATAGAGCCGTATGCGTCCGTCGAGAGACTTTGGACGAAACAGTTTATAACCATTTTTCATGAATAGACATTTTAATGATCTTAAATTTGGCACATTTTATGACGTTTCAGAAAAACAAAAATGCCAAATAAGCATTCCAAACTAACAATTAAAGCTTTTCATGTTCAAATGACGTGTGGACAGTCGTATTTCTTTCTCCTAAACTAAAACTTTCCAGCACTATAGAATGTCATAGAATTTGAGAACAAAAACATTAAAAAAAAAACTGTTAAAAAATCGCTCTCATTATACTCAAACTTATAAGAAGCACAAACAACATAGATTGGAATTTTATAGAAGTTATCGCATCAACTTGAGAGCTGTCTCCTGCAAGATAAACGTTAAAGATGAAAAACCTATAGTAGATGCGTAGGGACTAATTTTTGTTTTATCCCATTTTACACACAGACCTCTCTCAATTCAAGTCAACTTTTTATATTTGCATTTCTTAATTAATATTCAGTTCATTAAGTCTATTTGCATAGCAATAAATATCAGCATCATTTCTACCGGTTGATTTTAATTGGGTACCACAAGATTGATCTGTTTCAGTTAACAGACATCGAACAAGTAGGTGCGATACACATATCATTTCTACTACTCTCATTCCTACACCATATTCGACTCGAACAAGCATATATATCACCTGCCTCCGGACAAAGACAGAGACGAAATATCAGACACAGACGTACTGGAATCATTAAAATTCAACCCAAAACTCCTAACGGTAGTCGGAACGGTAAACCTAGAATAAACAACAGGCAACTCCGGCAGCTTCAATTCTCCTTCCAAATACTTCACAACTTCCCTCATCCTTGGCCTGTTCCCCGCCCTCGGATTCGTGCACATCAACCCCAACTTCAACACCAACTCAACCTCACCCACACTGTACTCTCCTCTTATTCTTGTATCCACTACTTCAAGCAAAGTACCCCTCTGCCATTTTCCAAGTACCCACCCTACCAACATAAGCTCTTCTCCTATCAAATGTGGCTCTATAGGCCGCCTCCCACAAACCACTTCCAATAAAAACGTTCCAAAAGCAAACACATCCGTTGCAGTAGTTGCCTTCCCGGTTCTTGCCAGCTCCGGCGCAAGGTACCCTGTCGTCCCAACCACATGCGTTGTGTATGGGTCCGTTCCATGATCATACAGTCTTGAAAGCCCGAAATCGCCGAGCTTTCCATTGTAACCTTCATCCAGCATCACATTACTAGCCTTTATGTCTCTATGTACCACAAGCTGTTCCCAGTCTTCATGCAAGTATAGAAGCCCTGAAGCTATCCCTTTTACAATAGTAAACCTTTGAGACCAGTTTAAAGTAGGACTGTCTTGGTAGTATAAATACCTATCAAGGCTTCCATTGCTCATGTACTCATAGACTAATAGAAGTTCACCTTTCCGTCTACAGTAGCCCAGTAACTGCACGAGATTTCTATGGCGGAGCTTGCCAATGCTTACGATTTCTGCTACGAATTCCTTCATTCCCTGCCTTGATTCATGTGATATTTTCTTCACTGCAACCTTCATTTTAGTTGTGGGAAGTGTGCCTTTATACACTCTACCGAATCCTCCAGTTCCTAGTAAACCATTGTCCTGAAATCCCTTTGTAGCTTTGTACAGTTCTTTATATGAAAATCTATGAGGACCGTACTCACTCTCCCAATCTTCGAGCAACTCCGTGTAGTCCTTCCTTGTTCTCACTACAAGCACGATAGCAACCGAAGTTAGAATCAGCAACACGGTTACTGCTATGGGCAGAGATATTGCTAGCAGCACAGTGTTGTTTTTGGTTTTGGTTACAGGGAGCGAAGGCAGGTTAGAGTAATCTAAAGCTTTTGCTGCACCATTCATGCTAAAGCTCCATCCTTGTATATAATGTGAGGTGCGAAAAGCTCCTGTAGAGGAAGAAACCCCAACATACATAGTATCACGCAATATTGTAGAGAGATCAAGGATAGCAGATAAAAGGGGTTTTTTAGGTTTGGGCATTGGGACTAAGGATACAGTGACGTCCAATTTCATATCAGTGCCATTATAATCGATCCAGACTTGAATTGGTTGGGTATTGATGAGACTCACGTTATTAAAAGACCCACTGGCGTCATCGTAGAAGCCAACAGGGGAGGACTTGTTGGAGAACAAGCCGTTGAGGTCGATTCCGACATGGTTATCGTTGATGTCGTTGAATTCGGGGTTTTGTACGGTGTCCAGCTCGATTGCAAAGATGTGGTTGGCGGAGTTGCCATTGTTGGTGGCGTTGAAGAGACCCATGTACTGGCTGGTCTGAGCGGAGGAGAGATTGTTGGTGGGAGAGATGACGAAGGCGATGCCGTTGCCGCCGAGGTAGGAGACTTCGGGTAGGATGGCGAAGACGAAGGTGGTGGAAAAAGAGAGGGATTTTCTGGTGGTTTTGGAGAGGAAGTGGAGGGGAGAAGGGTGAAAGGCATGGCCTTTGGAGAAAGTGTCGTTTGTGAGTTGAAGAAGGCCGTTGGTTCTGATTAAGGCTGAGCCGTCGAGTTTGAGATTTGAGGTGTTGAATCCATTGAGAGTGAAGTCTGAATCAACTGAAGATGCAAGTTTTAGAAGAAAGAAGAGGAAGAAGAGGGGTTTCGCAATTTCGTAGAACATTTTCAATGGGGAAAATGAGATTGATACAGAAAAGTTTAGCGTTATTGCGATTCTCAAGACGTGGTGTGAATACAAGAATTCGAAAAATTATCCGCAGACCTTTTGTACCCTTGGGGATTGGGAAAATAGGGCAATTGTGATTGCTGGTCAAAGATGGTTGTGAACTAGATTATGATATCTGCTGAAATGAAATTCGAACATTGAAAACAACACATCCAATCCCAAAATTGATAAAATAAAGGTGTAATCCATATTACACTTGCAACTCAAGATAAATTTTTAGTTGTGTTGAACAAATCAAACATACATAATGAAGCAATGGGGCAAGACTTGGAGTCGATGGTCAATGAAAGTAGAAGTTGCTTGGAAAGTAGGCAGATCACATACATTATTGCTGAAATTATTGTTTTCTGTAATTTTTCATCAGATAGAGATAGTTCAGATATACTTTGCACCGTAGTGCAGATGACTCGGTTAGTGGACAGAACCACAATACTCCAATGATTTTGTGGTTTTATTGATTGGACCAAATGACTGAAATTTATAATATACTAGTGTGAATCCGCTATTTATCTTCTTGATCGTTTGATAATGATGAATTGGGCTATAATAACGAAAATTTAAATTTTATTTCATTGCTGAAGATGGATGCAGCCCATATAAATTATTGTAGAAATGAAAGAAAATTGTATAGAAAATACGAATTTTGATGATGCTCTGTTTGTAGTATATGGTAGAAACAGATGAAAATATTAGTTGGAAAATTTAAAAGGAGAAATAAGTTAACAATTCAATTTATTCAATTGTGGACACGTGGAGATCGAAGTGAAGAAGCATTAGTCATTACGGTTCACATATTGGACAACTAACTTTTGAGGGAAATAAATCTTTGTTGTTCTCCAAGATGGAGGAAAAACTTCAAAACGCTTCAACCAATGCAATTTATCACAGAAAACTATATTTTACAATATAGTGTGTAAAAAAAGAATGAGCTTATGCTAGGCCATGGACCACATTTTGTCGTAAATAAAATATGAGCAAGTCACTGAAAATGGACAAAACAATACTCATTTGATTACTTTATGGACCAAGTTTCAAAAAGTTTCTATGGTTAAAAAGCAATGCGCTTGAAATATTTGTTCACAAAGGAAAGAGGGAAAAAAAACCAAACTATCAGATCAGAACAGCTACAGTTGTAACAGATCCTATGTGTTGTCATTCTCTTACATAGCAGCTGATGCTACCATACTGCTGTCACATTGCACTTGTTCAACCATGGCTGCATAGTTATGTATAGTAAAGATTTGTGTTATTATTATTAAGAAAAATAGTGCTGAAGAGGGGATAGTAAGTGTAATAGTGGTGAATGGACTGCCTAAAGAGTTTGTTAATAGTTAACAAAAAACAGGGAGGGAAGAACACACATATGATTATTGTACAAACCAATTCAATCATACATTTACAGAACTAAAATTATATACAGTTAATGTAAACAAAAGATGAATTATTATCCAAGTAAAACATATAAGAAAATATGTTGTAATGCATAGTTAATAAGCTATGAAACACAAACATATTCCTATTTCACTTAGCTGTAATGCATATAGTTAGTGCATTGACGATCAAATACGAAGATAAACCATTTATAGTTTTGTACGAAACTATAAGCACTGTATTGCATAAGCACGGTTACTTTAATAAAAATATGTTACTTTATATAATGTTGTGATGACCCGCCTTTCGTTTCAAAGAAAGACGTATTGTAAATTAGAAAGAAATAGATAGAAAACAAATAGATAGAACGAAAGAACTAAACAATCTCAGAATCTCACAGTGGAACGAAATAAATATATTACATCACATATAGATTACACAGTAGTCATTCATACCATATATCAGAGTCATTCAGTTTTACAACATCATATTAGACAGTCATGATAACTTGCCTATATATTACAACCCAAAATGCAAACAGAGATACTAATACAACGGAATAGATATATATTGTAACAAAAGTTGTTTGAATAAGTTAAATTAAAACAACAATTGTAAAAGGATGAATTGCATAAGCGAAGAATTATAAACTATGGAATTATAATTAATATGATTTACAATTGTGAAATAATCTTACATATAAGAAGTGAAACTGTATGAATATATTTATAAATATGGGTTGTAATTAAAACTGAATTTGAAATTTTGGAGATTTGGAAAGTTTAAATTCCTTTTGATTTTGAAAATGAATTTCAAAGGATATGGAAAAGTACCTTCCATTGAAAATTTGTGAAGGTGTTGGAACTCGGTATGAGTGTCCATTTGAATTGGAATCCCGCGTGATGGGATCATGTTGATTGATCATGATGTATGCAAGCGTAATTTGAGGGGCGTGATGCCTACAGTTACAAGCGATTCCACTGGGATAGTGGCGCAACCGCCGCGTAAACTGCGATCTAGATGCCAAAGCGAAATTCGAGGGGTGAGATGCCTACGGTCACAAGCGATTCCACTGGGATAGTGGCGTAACCGCCGTGTGAACTACGATCTATGGCAACAACCATGGCGAAATTCAAGAGATGTGAAATCTACAGATTACAAGCGATTCTACTGGGATAGTAGCGTAACCCGCCGAGTAACTGTGATCCATGGGGGAAAGTGCTTTCCATATCCATTTTTAAAATGGAATATAACTTAAGTGAAATTGAATAAAGTTGATTTTGGTGTCGAAATAAATTAATAAGTGAATTAATGAAATGAAGTCATCAAGGATATAAACTTGAGTTATATAAATGAAATTCAACTTGGAATGTAAAATGAATTAGCAATTGAATTAATAAAGGATTAAATATTAATCAATCTAATATGAATGAATTGAATGTAAATCAATTGAATGAATAAATTGATACGAAATAATGGATGTAAATGTTAATTCATTAAAGCTAATTAAAAGTGTTGAACCAAATTGAATGTAAAGAAATGTAAATTGAATAAATTTGGTTGTGTTGAATAAACATTGGTTATTATATGATTGTAAGTTGATTGTATATAATTCATTAAGTGTTAATGAAATTGAATTAGCGAAACTGGAAGCTAAAGTAATTGAATCCAACTTGGAAGAAAATGAACTTGAATAGAGTTGAATTTGATTTGGAAGTGAACCAGCTTGAATGTAAATTAGTGAATGCAAACTAATTGAAATTGAATATGAATAGATGATAGTAAATCCAACGTTAATGAATCAAATGTGATTTAAATGAAAAACAAATTCATTGAATATTAATGAGAATATGAATGAATATTTATTGGTTATGAATGCTAGTTGGATGATAGTTGGTTGATGGTTGAATATATTGCTTTTACTACATTTGCTATGTTGGCATATATAGTTATTATGTTGCTATATGTTGTATATCGATACTATTGTCTATATACATGTTTCTCATTTGTTTGTTGAGTGTTTAGTAGGTGCGGATTGCGCTTGCTTCGCATTTGAAGCTCGCTTTCGCGCTATATTAGCCGTATACACTCGCTAATAAAATATAAGGTACATATCTCGGATTAAATATCGTACTTTTACACCTTTTCCTTGCGGAATGCCTCATCACTTGATGAGATGTATATTTTTGATATATATACTGTCATTTTTTTCCGGATCGAGCCGCGCAAAGGAGACTCTGCCATTTTTTCCAAAAATTTAAGGCGTTAGAAATTTTTTGAGAAAATTGAGAAATTTTCTGAAAACTAAGTTTGGATTTGGAAACTTAGTAAAGATCTTGTAAGAAGTTTAACTATAGATTTTGGAAAAGTTAAACACTTAAGAGATTTGAAAAATCTAATTTGAATGGTTTGTTTTGAAAAGTTAATGGATTCTGTAACTTTTTCTTACTTGGTAATTTCGAGGACGAAATTCTTTTAAGGGGGGAAGTATGTAACGACTCAGAATTTCCGTCAATTAAAATTCATATATTTAAATTGATTTTAAATATTAATAAGTAAAATTTATAAGTCGAATAATTTTATTTCGAATAATTGGATTTAATTGGATAATTAAATCGATAATTTAATAGTCGAAATTACAGAAATAATTGAAAATTGGGTTAAATATGATTAAAAATGATTTGTAAATTTTTATTTAATCATGTTGGAGTTAGAATGATATTATAGAACTTTTAAAATCGAACTAAAAGTTTATTTGTAAAAATTGAATATTTTAATATTTAATCGACTAGTGAAATTAGCCATTTTTCGAACAGTCTCAGAATTGGACGAAACTAGTTCCATTGGATCCGTAATAGTTTGTTATTATCGGATTTCAATTTTCGTAGCAATTGGAGTTTTCGTTTGACCGTGGCAGCTCGAAACGCATCGAAATTGTTTTAATATTAATTTGGCGAGTTAAAATAGCCATTTTTCAAACAGTCTCGGATTTCGATGAAACTAGTTTCATCGGATCCGTAATGTGATATTATTGTAAGGTTTCAAATTTCGTGTCAATCGGATATACCGTTCGTCCGGGGCAAACTAAAACGCCTAGAAATTTGATTAACCGATTTAATTTTAAATTGATCGTTTATTGCCGTAACTCGCACAGATGATCGAATTAGCTCCCGAAACACATTCCATTGTATTCGGAACGCGGGGTAAACCTTAGAAATGCTAACTGGCACGCTTCGTTTGGAGTTCGGAAAATCCGGGATGAATAGTGTTCGTCGTTTTTTTCTATAAAAGCCCTTCTATTTTCATTTTTTCACAAAAAAAGAAAAGGAAAACCTAACCCTAAAACTGCAGCCGCCACTTTCATTCTTCCAATGGCTGAAAACATGCCATCTTCTTCTTCAATTCTTGATCAATCCACAAAATTTAGCAAAAAGTGTCAACTACAATATGGTAGAGCACTCCAAGTTCTAGACATCCAACGGCTATAATCGTTTCTAGTGCTATAAATCGACGACAAATTGGATGCAAAGGGGACGAGTTCGTGCATGAAAATCGAGGAGGAGAGGCGACCGGAATTCGTGATATTTGGGGCGCTGGTGGTGTTGGCAATGGCGAGTTGAACGGCATTGGTTGATCGACCTGGAGGTGTTCGTATTGGGTTGCGTGAATTAGGGCATATGGCGGCCATGGGTTCGGCATTCATTGGTCTTCACGTGATTGGGGAAGATGTTGAACGAGCGGCCTTGATTTCCTAGGGCTTGCAACGTGCGGCTGAGATCTATTAGGTTTAGAAATATAAAAGAAATTTGTAAATTTATATGTTTTAAATTCGTGTAACTTTAAAAATTCATATCTTTTTCATACGAGGTCGAAATCACACGAAACAATTTGCATTGGATTCGTTTCGTCGAGCACTACGCTATGGAACTGGATTGGAGTCGTTTGGAGTTAGTGAGAATTTCGGGTAAAATTAAACGCACGTTTAATTTTATTCGAAATTAAACGCTACAAATTGCTATCAGAAAACCAAGGTGAGAACTTCTCACTCAATCGAAATTGTTTCGATTTAAATTTTAAATAGTTAGATTTAAAATTGTTGATTGAATGTTTGAATGATGATTGTTATCTATTGAGTGTTAAAATAGACATTATGCGCCGTTAGTAAGCGGAGGTTATTTATTAAAAACATATACCGCGAATATTTTACCGTACAGTGAAATTGCTATTATTTATGACTTGGAGTTGATTTCCCGCATTACATAGCGGATGAAACCCTATTGCGCCGTCTATTAAGCGGATAATAATTTATAAATCCCATATACCACGATAATTCCGTACTGGAACGGAATTGGTATTGTCCTAATGTTTGTGGATGCAGGGAAACAGGTTGGAGGGATCCAACTGGATTCCTCACTAGTATTTATTTGATTACAGATATTTTGATGTTTGTTAATTATCATATCGATATATGATATTTGGATTTCATGATTGACTATTTGGTGTTGCTGCATCATCGGATCTATTTTTGAAGTTTTTTAAAATATGATTTTGATTTTAAAAAGAATTTTAAAGTGATTTTTTGAAAGTATACGTTTTATTAAATTTTCGAATTGATTCAGTTTAAATAATTAAAACGTTATAAATTTTTATGTTATCTAAAAATTATGATTTTTGAAAAATATAACCAAATTGAGATTTTTGAAATAAATAGTGATTAAATTATAAAATGTTTAATTTAGAATTTTGAATCATTATAAAGGATGTATATAAAAGATTTTAAAAATTGATATTAATAAATTAATAATATTGGAACTATAAAACGGGTTTATTAAGTGTTAAAATGAAGTATAAAAATGGATTTTTAAGCGGATGAAATTATAGACTTATAAATTGAGAGGTTATTAAATGAATAGATGTTGTAAAATAAAAGATTTTAAGTAATTAACTTATAAATCGGATTTTTGCATTTATATTAAAATCTTTGATGAAGCATAAATGGGTTATAGATGAGATTTATAAGATATATATTTTATAAATCGAAAATGATGGAATTTTAAAAGGAGTTTTGTTAATGTTGAAAATAAGGCTATAAATGAAATCTTATAAGTAATAAGATTAATAATTTGTGAAGTTTTAAAAGAACAATTTGTAAATAAATGAATTATAAGTATTTAACTTATAATATGGACTTTTGGTATATATTTGAGATATATAAATTGAATTGGATTAATAAAGGAGATTTATAAATCGAAGTTTATAAATAGAAATGGAATTTATGGACATTGTTTATAAATTCGAAATCAATGGAATTTGATAAATTGAATATAGAAATGTATTAAAAGAAGCATATTCGTGATTTTGGATAGCGAACTATTCTTTATATAAAATGTGTAGAAATATTGAAATTTGGTTAGTGAAGTATATTCACGATTTTGGACAGTGAATATATTATTAAATAAAATGGTTATGTTTTGGGAAAGCGATATTATGAAATGAAGTTAATCGTTTTAAAGTTGTTTAAAAATGTACTGACTATCGAAACCATAGATTTCAACATTCATTGTTGAAATAGACGTTTTCGAGAAATAGAAGGAAATGGTAGACTATAACACTGTAGTTATAGTAGATGATTTCCGGAAGGAAATGTTTTATATAGTATTGGGATTTATATATTTATCTTAATTCTGAATCCCTATACTAGTGATTTTTGATCGTCGTAACGATGTTTTACGTAACATTCGTTTTGGCCCAAATAAATGTGTTTAAGAGAATGATTTCTTAAAGAATGAAATATATACTTAATTCGATTTAAGTATATTGAATATTTTCTAAGTGTTGAAAATAAATGGATTTGTGAATTACTTATTATTAAATAAGTATGGAAACGTTTTCCAATATGAAGTGAATGTTTTGAGATTTTATCTTTTAAAGATAAATTGGAAATGAATATTAGAAATCGATTTGGAAATCGTATATTCATAGATATTTTGGAATTGTAAATTCACTATGGAATTTATAAAAGAAAGGGAAATTTGTTTAAAAATAAAAGTTGATTTATTTTTGAAGTGTGGGAATGAATTTACGGATTTGGAATGTAAATATAAAGTAAATCGGTAAGGATTTATTTAATTGGTTTAAATGAACCATTTTGAAATGAAAGTATTTCCGCGTAAGGAAAATGATTGAAATTTGTTTTCAAAAGTGGTAAAGGTGAATCTCTTTTAAAATTATCCTGTTCTTTGTTTTAAAGATAAACTGTTTTAAGTTCTCACACCAGTCCCATGATTGACTCGGAGTTTATTGTTTTCCTTCCTAAACTCTGGGTGCCCACCAATTTCCACACGGGCAGTTAAGAGTCAGGTTTATCAGGATATTCGGGAATTCAGGAGTTGCTGGAGGTAAGTTGGATGGCAAAGCGTATTCACTAGTATATAGTATTTCTTTTCCGCTGTTTGTTGTTGTTTGTTGTTGTACACTCTGATGATGTAATGTAATAACCGATATAGTTCTTTTGTTTAAAGATTATTCATTTATTTATTATATGTTGTTCCGCTGCGATATGTGAGATTCTGTCATTGTTTCTGTTGTTTTCTTTTTCTTTCTCTCTTCTTCTGTCTTCTACCTCTTCTTTAACCCTAACGGTACGGTTTTTCGGCCTTCGATTACTTGGCAGTTGATACAGTGTACGTATTGACGTTGGCTTTCGAGCGTCGAAAAGTCGCTTTCGTCACATATATAGATACGCCAAAGCTTCCTACTCCAAGTCTTCTCCAAAATACATCAAAGCCAACCTGGATCACTTAGCTACTCATAAAAATTTGAGTACCCAAGAGTTTAAGAAAATAAAAAAATAAACTCCGGTCAGATATGGGTCTGGTGTGAGTAAACGGTTTAAGTTTGTTTAACTTGAAAATCATTTGAAAATAAGGGTTTCTGATGCAGCGCAACAGGAGTTCCGACCTAACAAATTACGAACTAACTCAATGAAAGAAGATTACGCGTTAAGTCGCTCAGAAGATAGCTTGTTAATTTTAGGTCGCTCGGGTTCTTTAAGTCGCGAACAACCTAACAATTCACGACCTACCTCAGGTCGCAAGATCGAAGCCGCCCCAGAATTCGTGAATTGCAGTAGGTCGCGAGCTTCCTTAGGTCGCGAGTTGTCCTTAGGTCGCAACGACCTTCTTAAGTCGCTCTAGATGTTTTAGAAGCTATTTCTTGAGTCGCGAGAAGTCTTATGTCGCTATCATCTTTAAGTCGCAAGCCGCATTGTTACTGTGTTGATATTTCTTATATCACTCAACCTTAGGTCGCTCATCATTTATGTCGCTTATTGATAAGGCGCAGATTCCTGAAGATGTGCAGTGATGTTAAGTCGCTGAAGACTATGTTCTTAGGTTGCTACATTGTTAAGTCGCTCGTGCTGTATTTTCTGTTATGTCGAGTATGTTGTTATATTTTAAAGTCGTAAGTCGTTGTACTTATGTCGTGTTGAGTATGTTGTTGTGTGGTAACTTGTGTTGTATATTCTTTACGTTGTATTGTTAACTCATGGGTCTTAGGTCGTAAGCCGTGAGGTGTTTAGGTCGTAGGTCGGCAAGCAGTTAGGTCGGCCGAACTGTGTTGTAAACTCTGTAAATAGCGGGGTTGTGTCATTTGTAAGTTTGGTTGATTTTGAATAAAACTTTGTTTGAGTGCTTTGTGCCTCTTTGAAATTGGAAGTTGAGCGTTGTCTCCTTTCTCCATTTTCGGTTATTCAGGTGCGCTCGAATCAACGGATTTAAAGCCGATTCACGGAATCTCGTGCGCGAGATCAACGTAGAAGAATCGTAGATCTTTTAACACGGTATCGTGCGCGATCAACGTGTTGGAGATAGCTAGAATTCGGTATATCTCGAGATCAATGAATTTGGGCGTTCGGTATTTTCAATCCATCGATTTATCTTGTTTCAACTAATCGTTTCATTGGTTAGTTTGACGCAAAATATTCATTTCGTTGTCATCCGTTATATCCGCTGCGTCAGTTTGGTATCAGAGCTAGACTTATCCAATCATAGCTAAGCCGAGCCTATTGGGAGAAGATTTGAAGTGTTGAAGTTAGATCTGAGCTATAAGTAGAGGCATGCATCATTTTGTAGATCAAGGCCGTGAGTTGAAGTTTGAATCAAGGCCGAGAATGACAGTTTCAGCCGAGCCGAGCTAAGTTGAATTCGAGTCAAAGTTTGGTTGAAGTGTGTGTTTGGAGATTGCTGTTTGATAATCATGCCGCCGAGACGTGCTAACCGTTTTCAAAATGTTGAAGATGTGTATCGTAGACAAGAAGCTGAGAAAATGGAACAACGAATTAATGAAAAGTTCGATGAAGGTATTGGGAAAATAGAGAAATTGATGAATGATATGAATCAAAGTCAAAGGAGAAGGTCACCAATCTCGAACCATGGAGGTAACAGAGTTTCGCCATCGGTTGCGGAAGCGAGGAGGGTGTCACCACAATCTCATCGAGATCGAAGAGAATCATCAGTTTTTATGAGACAAGAACATCACGAGTATAGAAATTAAGAGAGAAGAACTCCACGTGATTTTGGAGATGACCCATATCGTGATGCTGAAAGACATTGTAGAAGAGATATGCATGATCGAAGAGATGTTGATGGTCGAGATCGATATCGAAGTACATTTGATTATGATGAAGATGGTGATAGATGTAGTGTTCATTATCGAGATCGAGACCAAGTACGCATTCATTATCGGGATGTAGAAGATGATTGTAAATGGGAGTCGGGAATGAAGACTGAAATTTCAGAATTCAAAGGTGGAATGATTGCGGAAGAGTTTTTGGATTGGTTATCAAATGTTGAGGAAATTTTTGACTTCAAAGAAGTATCCGAGCATCGTAGAGTTAAGTTGGTTGCTACACGATTGAGAGGAAGAGCTATGACATGGTGGCAACAAACTAAACTTACACGGGAAAGAATGGGAAAGTCGAAGATTGTTTCATGGGAGAAGATGAAGAAGTTGATAAAAGCTACTTTCTTACCTTATAATTATCAGTCTCTTATGTTTTAACGTTTACAGAATTTGAGACAAGGGACAAAGTCGGTAAATGATTATGAAGATGAGTTTTATCAACTGATTGCTAGAAATGATATCATGGAGACAGAGGAACAATTGACAGTTAGATTTTTTGGAGGGTTGAGAATGCAAATTCAGGATATGGTGAATATGTTTGATCCAAGATCCGTTGCTGAAGCACACCAGAAGGCTCTAGCTTGGGAGAAGCAAGGTAGGAGAGGAGGTGGTGTGTTTTCAAATTCCAACAATCAAGTGAAGGGGACTAGTAGAAATACTAATGTTTCCAAGGCTGTTAGTAAACCGATTGTCAATGAAGTTGCTAAGACCAAGGTCAACAACAATTTCAAGTGTTATAACTGTCGGGAGTTTGGTCATAAAAGAAATGAATGCCCGAAGCCTAAGAAGCAAGTAATGGTTGCTGAGGTTGAGGATGAGGATGCAGAAGTAGAATGTTCCAATTCACCATAAGTTGAGGAGGAAGAAGAATTATCAGGAGACGAAGGATGTAATTTGATGATGAGGAGATCTTGCTTGACGCCAAAGCAGGAAGAGGAGACTAGTTGGCTGAGGAGTAATATTTTCCAGTCAACGTGCACTATCTTGGGAAGGGTTTACAAGTTTGTCATCGATGCAGAAAGTTGTGACAACATCATCTCTACAGAAGCTGTAAAGAAGCTGGCATTACAGACTGAGAAGCATCCCAAACCTTACAAATTAGCTCGGTTGAGGAAAGGTGGGGAAGTGAAGGTTAATCGAAGAGCTTGTGTAACTTTTTCCATCGGAAAGAAGTATAAAGATGAAATTTGGTGTGATGTGGTAGATATGGATGTTTGTCATTTGTTGTTGGGGAGACCATGACAATACGATAGGGCTGTGCAACATGATGGGAGGACTAACTGTTATAGTTTCATGTTCGAGGGCACCAAAATCACTTTAGTTCCTAAACAGCGACAACAAAGTGAAAGCAAGTTGGAGGAGATTGAAGAACTAAAGACTCTGTTATCTTTGAAGGAATTTTTCAAGGAGGTGGAGGATGAGCCTGAAGTATTTCTGTTAATTGGACGGGAAAGTAGTGAAGTGGTTGAAATTCCTGAAGAAGTTAAGCCAGTATTGAAGGAGTTTGAAGATGTATTTCCTGAAGAATTGCCAACAGAGTTACCACCGTTGAGAGACATACAACACCAGATTGATCTTGTTTCGGGAGCTGTGTTACCGCATAGACAACATTATAAAATGAGTCCGAAGGAGCACGAAGAGTTGAGAAGGCAGGTGGAGGAGTTACTTGAACAAGGGCGTGTACAAGAAAGTTTAAGTCCTTGTGCAGTACCAGCATTGTTAGTGCCGAAGAAGGATGGAACTTGGAGAATGTGTACGGATAGTCGAGCACTAAACAAGATTACAGTGAGGTACAAATTTCCAATGCCGAGATTGGATGATTTGTTAGATCAGTTGAATGGAGCTGCTATCTTTCCAAAGATTGATCTGAAGAGTGGGTATCATCAGATTCGAATTCGACCAGGGGATGAATGGAAGACCGCATTCAAGACACGGGAAGAGTTGTATGAGTGGCTGGTCATACTGTTTGGTCTTTTGAATGCACCTAGTAGTTTTATGCGAGTGATGAATGAGATCTTTCGACCATTTATTGGAAAGTTCATGATGGTATATTTTGATGATATATTTATATACAGTGGAAGCACAGAAGAGCATCTACAACACTTGCGGGAATTGTTGATGATACTTCGTCAGGAGAAATTTTATGCGGCAACAAAGAAATGCATGTTCATGACGCATAGTGTTTTGTTTTTGGGGTATGTATTGTCCAAGGAAGGTATCCAGGTGGATCAAAGAAAAGTTGAAGCAATCAGAAATTGGCCACAACCCAGGACTATAACTGAAGTTAGAAGTTTTCATGGTTTAGCATCATTCTACCGAAGGTTTATTCCACATTTCAGTAGCGTGATGACACCTGTTACTGATTGTATGAAGGGCAAGCAGTTTTCATGGTCGAAGGAAGCATGATTTGCTTTTGAGCGAATCAAGGAACTTTTAACGACAACACTAATTCTAGTATTGCTGGATTTTCAGTTGCTATTTGAATTGCATACTGATGCATCTAAAGTTGGAATTGAAGGGGTGTTGAGTCAGAGGGGACGTCCAATTGCTTATTTCAGTGAGAAGCTTTCGAGAGCAAAGATGAGATATAATACTTATGACGTGGAATTCTATGCTATTGTCCAAGCCATAAAACATTGGAGACACTATTTGTTTCATAAGAAGTTTGTGTTGTACTGTGATCATGAAGCGTTGAAGCATTTGTAGGGACAAGATAAGGTTGCAGTCAGGCATGCTTCATGGATCGCATACTTGCAACAATTTACATTTGTTGTAAATCATAAGCCGGGAATTACAAACCGTGTGGCAGAAGCATTGAGTAGAAGAAATCATTTGTTGACTACAATGGGAGTTGAAGTGACGGGGTTTGATGTTTTGCCAGAATTGTTTGTTGAAGATCCTTACTTTGCTAAGATTGTAGATGAAATCAAGAAAGGGAAGACATATGAGTATGTGTTGGTAGATGGTTTTCTATTCAAAGGAAATCGATTGTGTATACCAGAATGCAGTTTGCGAATGAAGATTGTGAAAGAATTGCATGAAGAAGGTCATGTGGGACGAGATCGTACTTTGCAGTTAATTTCTCAATCATATTTTTGGCCTTCCATGAGGAAAGAAGTTGAAAGATTTGTGGAGAGATGTCATATATGTCAAGTTTCTAAAGGGACAACTACGAATGCAGGATTGTATATGCCATTGCCCGTGCCTACTAGACCATGGGTTGATATTAGCATAGACTTTGTTTTGGGTTTTCCAAGAACACAACGAGGGAATGATTCTATATATGTTGTGGTGGATAGATTTTCAAAGATGGCACATTTCATAGCTTGTAAGAAGACAGCTGATGCAGTCCGCGTTGCTCAATTATTCTTTAAAGAGGTTTATCGACTACTTGGACTATCGGAGACCATTGTTTCTGACCGGGATACTCGATTTCTAAGTCATTTTTGGTTGAGATTGTGGAAAATGGTTGGAACTAAGCTGAATTTTAGTAGCGTCTATCATCCGCAAACAGATGGGCAGGCAAAAGTGGTGAACAGATCTTTGGGAAACTTGTTGAGATGTCTTGTGAAAGATAATATAAAGAGCTGGGATGTAAAATTGTGTCAGGAGGAATTCGCACATAATCATGCAGTTAATCGAAGTACTAGATTTAGTCCATTTCAAGTGGTATACTCAGCAATTCCGAAGGGACCGTTGAATTTGTCGATAGTTCCATTTCAGAAAGTGGTTGTTAAACGAGCTTGTGATTTCGTGAATGAATTGCAGGAGTGCCACAGGATTGTTCATGAACGATTGCTTAAGTCAAATGAGAAGTATAAGCAACTGGCAGATAATAAGCGAAGAAGTGTGGACTTCGAAGAAGGTGATTTTGTTTATGCAGTATTGACGAAAGATCGTTTTCCAATTAGAACTTACAATAAGTTGAAAGCTCGAAAGATTGGTCCATTAGAAATCTTGAAGAAGATAAATGATAATGCTTATCGGTTGAAATTACCGGATGATGTCCATACTGCCGACGTTTTTAACGTCAAACACTTGATGGAATAAGCGTCTTGAAGAAGACGAAATTGTGAATTCGGGGTCGAATTCCTGTCAACCAGGGGAGGATGATGCAGCGCGACAGGAGTTCCGACCTAACAAATTACGACCTAACTCAATGAAAGAAGATTACGCGTTAAGTCGCTCAGAAGATAGTTTGTTAATTTTAGGTCGCTTGGGTTCTTTAAGTCGCGAACGACCTAACAATTCACGACCTACCTCAAGTCGCAAGATCGAAGCCGCCCCAGAATTCGTGAATTGCAGTAGATCGCGAGCTTCCTTTGGTCGCGAGTTGTCCTTAGGTCGTGAACGACCTTCTTAAGTCGCTCCAGATGTTTCCGAAGCTACTTCTTGAGTCGCGAGAAGTCTTATGTCGCTATCATCTTTAAGTCGCAAGCCGCATTGTTACTGTGTTGATATTTCTTCTCAACCTTAGGCCGCTCATCATTTATGTCGCTTATTGATAAGGCGCAGATTCCTGAAGATGTGCAGTGATGTTAAGTCGCTGAAGACTATGTTCTTAGGTCGCTACATTATTAGGTCGCTCATGTTGTATTTTCTGTTATGTCGAGCATGTTGTTATATTTTAAAGTCGTAAGTCGTTGTACTTATGTCGTGTTGAGTATGTTGTTGTGTTGTAACTTGTGTTGTATATTCTTTACGTTGTATTGCTAACTCATGGGTCTTAGGTCGTAAGCCGTGGGGTGTTTAGGTCGTAGGTCGGCAAGCAGTTAGGTCGGCCGAACTGTGTTGTAAACTCTATAAATAGCGGGGTTGTGTCATTTGTAAGTTTGGTTGATTTAGAATAAAACTTTGTTTGAGTGCTTTGTGCCTCTTTGAAATTGGAAGTTGAGCGTTGTCTCCTTTCTCCATTTTCGGTTATTCGAGTGCGCTCGAATCAACGGATTTGAAGCCGATTCACGGAATCTCGTGCGCGAGATCAACGTAGAAGAATCGTAGATCTTTAATACGGTATCGTGCGCGATCAACGTGTTGGAGATAGCTAGAATTCGGTATCTCTCGAGATCAACGAATTTGGGCGTTTGGTATTTTCAATCCATCGATTTATCTTGTTTCAACTAATCGTTTCATCGGTTAGTTTGACGCGAAATCTTCATTTCGTTGTCATCCGTTATATCCGCTGCGTCAGTTTCTCGTAAGACTCACCTCACATAAACATGGATAAGTTTTTCCTTTACGATAACCAAAACATTTGATAGGAAATCTAGTTATATTAGAATAGCGTCTAGGGTTTTCATATAAAATAGGAAATAGTTGGAATACTTATATCTCACGTTCCAACATAGTTGGGCACTATCAAAACCGTACGGGTACTTATTGGAGATTGGATTCCATACAATGGTAGGACTATTGGGGTACCGCTCGTCACAGTTGCTGGTCTAGATCAGAGTACCAAGGATCCCCCTGATCCCCTGCAACACAAGACCGGAGCTACCCCTTAATGGATAGTCCGAATAAGACACCCCACGGTTGTGGCCAATAACCGCCCACACAGCCGAATAAAAGGAGCATCTAGACAGGGGAAAATCTTATCCTAATTGGATGCTACCCACATAGCCTTGCTGCACCTCCCCTGTTTTAGCCATTCCCAGTTGATGAGGCTTGAGGCTACAATTAGCCTTATAGCACAATATCTTGGAATGCTCATCGTCCTCCAATGACGATGGTCTGATAACATTCATCCATACAAGTCCGTTCCAGGTCCGAACAGAACCGAAGGCACTATCTCCACTACACTCGTTTTGGAATCATCCTTGGAGTTAGCGACAAATAGCCCTTGCATTCTGAATCTTCATTCCCAATCTTCACTTTGAGATTTCACGACCTATTGCTTAATTTGGATCGATGTGGTTTTCAGATTACAATTCGATATCCGACTCCAATCTCATCAAAATCCAAATGCCATCTTTTATGGCCAAGTTATTTAAGTAAAACAATTCTATTTAAACTTCAGAATGTCATATTCACACAACAATTTCATCATAGATAACTATCAAATAAATGACTCATATTTATTAAAGGTTCAATCTAGGAATTTCATATCATAGAATATCACAAATTATCATACTAGGAATATTAAACAATACAAAGCATTCAATCCAATTTAATCATCCATAGGCAAGATTAGCCGGTCACACAATTTCTAATTTAATTAAAATAAATTAATTTAACACTTATAAATTAATTACTTATAAATCCTGCTTAAAAGTCATTAACTAACTACATGCCATTCATTTTATTTTATTAATTATTGAAATTAATCAATTATCATTTACAATTACTTAAGAATTTAATTAATTAGGAGTTTAAAATATTTATCTTAACCATTTACTTAATTACACTATTTAATTTCATTTTAATAACTTAGGAATTAATTTAAATAGTGTACATATAAATATTCTAAGATTAATTATTTTTGACTTAAAAATAAATTATTTATATAACCTTAACTAAACAATATTAAGTAAACATCTAACATTTGAAGAAATTGGTTAAGAAAATTTGCTTGGAAAAAAAACCTGTTTGTTTTGTACTTATTCTTTTATACTTACCTTCATTCTTTTATTTTTATTTTTATTTTTTAAAAACTTTGTTTGCTTCAACATTTCTTTTTTTTAGTTTTAAAGAAAACCCAGCCTAAGCCCAACCCGAGCTCAACCCGATCCAAACCCTTATTCTTCCCCGTCTCTCTCTCTCTTATACCAGATCCTTACTTAACTACAAAAATAACAGAACTCCCATTAGTGCACGTGCACGTGCACACCACGTCGACGTCACCTCGACCAACGATGCCACCTTCGATCCATCACCGATGACACCCTCATTCGACCCGACCACCCAGAACCCTAAAACAACCTCCAAATCGAATTCGAGTAAAAAGAGCACCCATTGGAATGAAACCCGATCACCAAAACCACCTCACATCGCCACCTCCGATCATCGGAAACCACGTCGCCACGCCTAGAGCTGCGCCATACCTTCACCTTCCTTTTTCCCCTACTCCGATCCAACCCGACGTCGCATTCACCTCGAAAATATCTTCTACCCAAACAAGGTCTTAAACCCTACATCTTCCTCGCCTCACCACCACGTTGAACTGAAAAACCTCCAACCATTTTTCCCATGATCTTCGACCAACGAGCTACCTCCAGCAACAATCCCGACACCTCAACGAACTCTGTTCGCCAAAAATCGACGAAAACCCAATTTCCATTCAACCCATAATTTCTCTTAATTTACTAACTTAAAAATCATGAAATTATCACTAAAAATAAAAAAAATTTAAAGACGAATCAGATTATATATGTGAAACTTGAAATCATGAAGTTCGAATTTCTGAGATGTTTTGATGTTTACTGTAATTTTTTGTTTTCCATATAATTACCTAATAATTCTTCTTGAAATTATTTTTAGAAATAGTATTACGTCATTACAAACAACTTTCTTTTAAACATCATGTTTTATAATTGCTTAGATGAAGAGGAATGAATTTATTTTGAGTCTCTTAAACAAGAACAATGGCTTACATATCTCAACACAGACATGCACACAGTAATTCAACTTATATTGCAGCAAAATACATTTCTACATCCAAGCAAGCAATAGTCAAGTTATTTCTATCATCAATCATTACGTGCATAAGTAAATAAGATGAATTAGCCTTTTTAAAAAAAATTAAGTTTACTCACAGTAAAATTTTTGAGCAGAGAAGAGATTTGGAAATCTGGAAATTGATTTTGAAAACTGCAATTGATCTTGATCTACTATGAGTTGAGATGAACTTGAACTTGAATCTTTGCTTGCTTTTAGTTGAAAATTTGAAAAAGTTGTTTGTTGTTCTTTTATTTTATTGGTTTTAGTTTGGAAAATGAAAGAAAGAAGAAGTTGATATATATATATATATATATATATATATATATATATATATATATATATGGAAACACTGCCTGAACACAACCTTGATTCCTTTTTAAATCATTCCTTTTTTTATAAATGAAGAAAAAAATTTAAACAAAATTTTTGACACTTGTATACAAAGTTCTTCTCCTAGCTTACAAATGTCTTTATATATGTATTTTATATTTGTTTATGTTTTATATTTTTACTTTTTATTTTTTTATTTACCATGTTTACTTAATATGATAAAACCCTTATTTATTCTTATTTTAAGCTTAAGCTATTTATACATTAATTAATAACTATATATATATACACTAGTGTTTAAAGTGTTGAGTTTTAAATCTAATTTATTTTTAAGATATATATTTTGAATTTCAAATCATAGTTTCCGTTCACAAATCTATATATGTATATGAACAATAGTAAATAGATAGCATATTTTTATTGTTTGAAAGATAAGTTTGCTAATCTAGATAATTATACTAGAAGATTATCAAATTAATATTTTTTCAAAAATCCTGGGTTGTCGCATTCCTTCCCCCTTAAAATAATTTCGTCTCCGAAATTTTAAAAGCAAGAGATAATTTAATTATCCATCAAAAGTTTTTTATATTCAAACGGCAAAGCATACACGTCATCCATATACTAACAACCAATCCCCTGGTCATCACCGACCTTTATCCGAGGATCTTCAACACCAAAAAATTCCAACAACCACATAGGTTAAATATCTGGGCTCTATACCATAATACAACTTTTTATCCAGAAGGAAATGCACATACCCTAAGGGGCGCGACCCCCGTAATTTGGTCGCATCCTTCCTTATTCGACCATTTTCGGGTTGTGAGGTTCGACGAAGTCTTGTCCAAAAGCTACGCCTTTCACAAAAGCCATGCTTTGATCAACAAATGATTGGCACTTAGCATGCCACATTACCAAATTGGGAATATATCACTAGTAACCATCAACTACATAACCTCCGAGCTCGTACGTCTCAGAGAAGGGTGTTAAGCTAAGAGAATAAATTCTCCGCCACCAAACAAAAATGTATTTGACAGAAACCAACTTTACATCTCAAAGTGTAACGTCAGACATACGTCCATACCATCCTGAGTCTGAATGGAACTAAAGGCACTTCAAAAGAAGCCCTTGCAAATCCAGATATTCACAATCCTGACCGGACTTCCCATCGCATTTGGAGATCTCTATACCGGAGCAACTCAGTGCAAAGACATTCGACAGGTAATCCTTTCGTTCTCAAAAATGCTATTCATTTCGTCGTATCATTAATTCATAATGGCTTTTATGACATTAAGTCCTCTCCCGGCTAATCCAAATAATGAGCGCTTATTTAAAACCATATGGAAATATTGGGATCTTAGTTAAGTCACAACTTATTACCCAAATCCTTTCTTTTAAATGGTTTAAACAAATTTCCACTTTTAATCTTTTAAACAAAAGATTCACCCTCTAAGATCCTTTTAAATTTGAAAATAAGGTTCACCAATCTTTAACAAAGATTCATTCATAGCTTTCGAAACTATTTTTAATTTGGTTCACCCATAACTTGACATTCTTTCAACAAAACTGGAAATTCTTTCTTAATACGAAAGTTGTTATCATTTGAAAACAAAGGTCTTTTGTTTTGGAAAAATCCGATTTATTTGCACAAGTTATAACCTTTTAAAGTAAATTTAGAAAAATCAACGAACTGTCGTACATCCGGCAAGTTCTACTTAAGTTAACCAAAATAATTCATCTAAAATACTTTTAAAATGGTTTAAAATCCATATCTGTCCATTATATAACCTGTATAAACCTTTTTAAACTATATTATTATTCTAATTTCCAAACTTTAACAAACCATATTATATTTTAATTCCAAAATCCCCTTTCCAAAAAATTTCAATATTTAACTCAAATTACTTCCAAATCATTTTGGATTCAAAATTCAATTTGAAATTCTTTAACCATTTTGGATAAAATAATATTAAATTCAAAAACCCATGACTTAACCAATTTCCCATGAAATCCATATTTTTATGTGTGTGTAGTCCAGGGGTTTCACAGGCAACAATAAAACATCACAACCATCATAAATTCAATCACAACAATATCGATAAGCAGTATAATCCTACAATGCTTATCTTTCATTCACAAATAAACATGTAAATTCAATACAGATTAATAAATCACAGTTCACAGCTCAACCCAAAGCAATTTATATAACAGCACAATTCAGGGATATCAGATAATTCAACGCATTCAATAGAATCCAATCATCCATAAGTAAGGTCAATTAATCACCTGATTATAATTAATTTAACTATCTCAAAATAAGGTAATCACCTAAACCTGATTAATTAACATCAATTAATTACCAACCATTAGTTATTAATTTAGTTAATCAATGAAAATTATTTAATCATCCTTAATCATCCATCTTAATTAATTATCCTTAAATAATTAATAATTCCTCAACTAATCACATAAATAAATTTACCTTAAGTTAATTACGTAATTAGCTAACCCTCAATTAAATTCATTACTTAATCATCCTCTAATAAATTAATTAATCATTAATTAATTAACTTTTAATTACAAATTATCTTTTAATTAATTATTCTTTAATCACTTGATTAATCAACCTTTAATCATTAATTAATTATCCTTAATTACTTTTATTAAGTAATAATCTTTAAGTAATTAATTTCCCTTAATTACTTATATCAATTAATCTTAATTAGTTAATTATCCTTTAACGTAATTACACAAAGTAATTATCCCTTAATTACATTAAGTAATAATCTTTTATAAATTACATTAAGTAATTATACTTAATTAATTTCACTAAGTAATCATCCTTTAATTACTCATCATTAATTATCACCTCTTAACTAAGTATTAATCAATTATCCTTTAATCAATCACATTAATTAACCAACCATTAATTAATTATCATCATCTTTTAAATTAATTACATTAAGAAATTACTCAAGACCTTAATAAATCAAAGATAAATTATTACCTTAATATATTTCTTAATTATCATTTAAATCTTTATTTAATAAACCTTAAAAATAAATTATTATTAACATATAAATTTAACTTAAACCCTTTAAGTTACCAATAATCAAAAACATTATTTAAGATAAACCATTTATCTTTAAAATCTTATTTTAATAACCTTGAAAATTAAGTTTATTTTTATCATATGAATTAACTTAAAATTCTTAATTTAATTAAAACCATCATCTTTTAACTACTTAAATATACCATTTAAATTTATTTTAAACAAACATAAGAATTCATTTTAAAATAAAGAATTAAAACACTTTAACTTAATTTATTTAAAATAATTTATTTAAAACTTTAACTAATTCCAAACCTAGTATAAAACATTCATTATCAATTAAGAAAGTGTTTGAAACATGATTAAATTTAAATTGGAAAAAACTTTTTTTATTTTTAAAAATAAAAAACTGTTATATTATAAACCTGAGACTACTTCGGGTATCAACCCGAGCTCAAAGCAATTTTTCCTAAGTAAACCTTTGAGTCACCTCCCTTTTTTTTCTTTTCTACATTTGAAACTTTTAAACTGTTAAAACATATAATGCTTACGTGAACAACCCGGTAGCAATCTCGAGCCAATAAACCAAAGCCGCGAGACCCAACCCGAGGTAAAGTCCTTCTTCCTAAAACCCAAATCACCAAACTTCACCGTGCACACGTGCACGTGCACCAGCGAACGACGATGTTCCAACCTTCACCGTAACCACCCTTAGGTCGCCTACAACTTCGCCGATGATCTCGATAACTCAGACCGACGAAATTACCAAGAAATCAAATTCGAGACGATCAACTATCCACGAACCCAAATTGATCAACGAAAACCAGCTTGCACCAACGATCCCGATCATCTGAGACCATGCCATCACTGTTAGAGCTGCGTCACTCATCTATGCTTCTTATTCCCCTGGTCCGATCGCCTCTGAATCAACCTCAACGACGAAATCACCCCAAGAACCACCTCAACCAAATCTAGGCATAAAACCCTAGTTTGCCTTCGTCCAGCCACCATGGCATTCGAGAAATTCAGTGATCATTTTTCTGATAATCTCCAACCTTCCATCTACCACTAGTTCAAGCTCGACGAACATCACCTTGCCGATCGACGAGATTTGATGAAAAACCAAAAACTGATCATCGCAATATATCTCGACATATACAAACTTAAAATCATGAAACCATTTTCTAAAATCATTATTTTATAATACGAACTCGATTACGAATTCCAAACACAAATTTATGTTCATCGAATTTTGACTTATATATGATTTCCACTGTAATTTATCATTTTTGAAATAGTTACCTAATATAATGTGATAACCCGGATTTCTAGACATCTGTAATTAATATAATAATTAGCTTAATTATAGAAATATTGAATTATAGATTGATTTTAAATATAATAACTATTTAAATTGAGTTATTTTATAAATTTAATTTTAAATAGACTAACTATTTTCAATTTAATAAGAATTGTTTAAATGTATGACTTTAAGTTAGAATTTGATATTTCCAAATTCAATAATATGTTTGTTCAAATTAATATATATATATATATATATATATATATATATATATATATATATATATATTTAGTTGGATTGATTTGAAAGTTGGATTTAAAGAAATAATAATTTGTGCATGAGATTTTTTTTAGTTTATGATTGATTTTATATCATTGTTTTTAAAAGGTTTTATAAATATAGGCAATTATAAGAGAAGTTCAAATATTAAACATTTAATACATTTATAAATATATAACTAAATTAAAATTTTAATATAAATATATTTAAATGCCATATTAGTTAATGAAATTACAAATGTAAGGTTATATGTACATGTATAATTACAAATGTAAGCTAAAAGATGTGTTTTGTGACAAGTGTCAACTTTTATTCTAACTTTCTTTTATTTTTAATGAAATCTAATTTAAACCTTTCATCTTCATTTCTTTTCCCATCTTCACTTTCTTAATAAAAAAAAGAGAATCTTCTGTAAATTACTTCAAACCAAAAACTAAAATTTCATTTCCAATTTGCAAACTCAAGAATCAACAGCCTGCAATCATTTCAAGAGTTCAAGTAAGGAAATCTGAAGCAAGAAAGAATCAAATTGTAACAACCCGCATATTTATCGATTTTATATTTAAATATTTTATCGATACTCGGAATTTAGTCCGAAAAGCTACTTTTTGCATACGGTCGAATTAGGACTTGGGACCACTCCCATTGAGTTCAAAATGATGTTTTCGATCTTTTTAAGTGTAAACTTTGATATGTTTGGAGATAGTAGAATTTTGCTACTTTTTCACTTAGGGCTTTGGTTTGGGTTGAGCCCATTAACCCCACTTAACTCAGTTCCAACCCTCTCCTCTTCATTTACTTTCTTTCTATTTTCTTTATACTCAAGCTTTTATAATAATGGAGAGTGGAATGGGAAATAAAAACTCAAGCCCTAGTTTTCTTTTGCAAATCAAACTCTAGCTCCAAACTAATAGAAGAACCCATTGGTAAGCTTTCTCTTCTTCTTCTCCAACTCATTCTCTTATCAATTTCAGAAATTCCTAAACCTAACTATGGGAATGTTCTTCTTTTAAAGCATAAAATCAGGCTTCTTGAGTTGGATTTGAAGAGTGGTTGATTCTCCTTTGCTTTCGAGCTTCTTCTTTATTTGTTTGGGTTTAAAGGTGAGATTTTTATTTCACATCTTTGTCTATAATTATCTTCGATTGTTAGATACGAATTCGTAACACTTATTCTTGTGCAATTGATTTTGGTTTGGATTGATTTGGTGTATATTCCAATTTTTGGTGTTTTGAAATCAAAATCAATGAAAATCCTTTTATGGATATTTGGACATTGATATTTGAGGCGTATCGAAGAGCCATTAAGGCTGGGTTGTCGCTTGGCATAAATCCTTAGTCGTTGTCGCTCGATCGATCGCTTTCGGTATCCGTTTGGCCATTTTTGGCCTAGGTTCAGGGAATGCCCTGAACCCTTGATTCAGACGTCTGAAACGTAGAATTTAGACGTTTGAATATTATACTGGGAATTTTTATTCCCCAGTATTCAGACATCTGAATCTATATTTCAGACGTCTAAATTGGTTCATTTGGAACCAGAAAGGAAATAGGCTAAAATGTGCCTATTTCAAACGTCTGAAATCAAAGATTCAGACGTCTGAATTCTGTTTCTGGAAAATATTTTATTTTCCAGATTCAGACGTCTGAATCCTTGATTTCAGACGTCTGAATCTGCACTCTTTTGCCTATTTGCCTATTTAGCTTGAATTTCCAACTTTAATCAATTCGTGTTGATTCCCTTTTGTTATTATCACTTATTATCGTCTCTGATGACATTTTCTTCGTGATTTTGGGATTATCCATTTCGACGGATTCGGTAATCGATTTGTTTGGATTTTATTCATGTCTTTGAATGTGAATTTTAGTGATTGATTGTTCCTACAATCTTCTTTGTGATTTGTCACTTTAAAAATATAAAGGTTTTCTATACTAGTAGTAAATATCAAAACTCTTTCTTCAAATGATTTCAACACTATTTTATTACAAAGCTCGTTTTCTCAAACCGATTTCCAATCTATTAGTATATACAAACCTTTACCTCACTCGTATGAGAAATCTAATTAAACGGCCTAGTAAAACGAGTGGTACGAAACGCTTGCGTTTACTTCATCGGTTAATTCTTGGACTTGTTCGATTGAAACTCTTGTGACAATTTTCTAGTGGAGATCTACAATTTGTTCGTAAATATTTAAGTTAAGCTAGTGGTTATGGGACATGAAGCTAAGCTCATATATTTACTAGCTTACTGTAATTGACACTTCTTGATGATCATGACGATCATTTTTGTGATTTAGACTAGCAATTGTGCGATGTCTCTTTGTCCACGTGGAGGACTGTAACTCATTCTATCGAGCTTCGTCTCATTTCTTTGTGGGGTAGCTCCCCATGGTCTTCGGGCCATTCGTGTGTCAAAAATTAATGGCTAGCTACCATGAGATAGCGTCTCGTTCGTGTGATACATATGTTGGTGAGTTTTCATGCTCCCGTTCGTGTGATAGGCCTACCCCCCCTTTTTATGATTTCTGGATTTCGTGTGTTGAATTCTGGAATTTAAGCTTCACCAATTTTAGTGATTTCATTGATATGATTTATCAATTTTTGTGCATTGGTGAATTCGTGTGTCATTGACTTGTTGTGAATACAAGTTTTGGGTATGAAACCCTTTTTGGATCTTTGTGAAGATTTTTGTGATATTGATTAATCTCATGTTGAGTTTCAATTACATACTTATTGTAGTATGCCCGTATAGTTATCATATGTTTAGGTCATATCTCTTATTCTATATCATGTCATCTGATATTTATAGCTAGATTGATCCGTTTATTATTTTCTTATAAATAATACTCGGGTCAGACCGAGATGTTACAGGTGCTTCTGTTTGACTCCTCTTCTGGGATTTGCTACTCTGACTTTTGGCTAACTATTTAGATTATCAGTTTTTGTTGTATACACTTGAGATATAGACTCATAGTGGTATTCTTTTGTATAGCACGTGTTGCTATTCTCTTGTATTATTATGGATCTTTTTGACCACTACTCTGATGTACACTTTCATGTGTTAGTTATATATTCATATCTTCTTCCGCCTTTGTGATATGAATTATCTGTGACTGATTTGTGTTATGTTTATTTCTATATTTGTTTTCGAAGATTATATATAGCCACTGTGTAGTAGCTCTGGGTTTGCGTTGGTATGTCGGATTTCCTCTTGAGATGAAATGCATGTTATATTTTATCTGGCATATCGGTGCTCGCGTAAAGCAATTACACGGATGGTCGCTCCTCAACAACCTTATTCTCCGTGCTAGTTGACAGCGTTACACCGTAGTGTTCTTTGCTAGCGTGGGTATAGAGGTGGGGCGTCACAGCTTGGTATCAAAGCCAAACTTCGGAACAATGTTGAATAACTTAGCAAGGATCATCGTCCTAAGTCTATCTTAGGAGTCGTGCTTTAGGATTTAATTCAAGTCTTCGTACCGATTCATCCGATTTTCTTTATGATTCCTTTTTTTATCTATCAAGATTGCTTGATATTCATTTTGTGAATAACCTTCTTCTTCTTCCTTCTTTCTTTCTTAAGGAAGAGAAATGGTTAGACCAGGTCGTTCCAGAGCTGGACCATCTAGTGCTCCACCCCAAGATGGAGTTTTTATGACTACCCAGCAACTTCTTGACCTTGTCACGAATGCTCAAGCAGCAGGAGCTAATCCGAAACCTACTCACCCTAAATCTGGGTTTGCACGTTTGTGCAATGATTACACCAATCTGGGTGGGAAGCCGTTCAAAGGTTCTGAAACTATTATTGAAGTCCAGACTTGGTTAAGGACATGCGATCGAATCTTTTCTCGCATGAACCTCATCGATCTTCACCGTGTTCAGGTGGCTTCTATCATGCTCCAAGAAAGAGCATTAGACTGGTACGAGCTTTTGATTTCTGAAATAAATGAAGCGGATCTCACTTGGGAGAAATTCCGAGAGCGCTTCGAGTTAAAATTCGTACCAGAAGCTGAGAAGGTGACTTTGGCTCGCCGTTTTATTGACCTTGTTCAAGGTGAATCTTCCGTGGCAGATTATGTTGCATCCTTCAAGTCACTTTCCAAATATGGGGTTGAATACATCAACACCCCATTGAAGAAGAACCAAAGATTTGTCTATGGCTTAAACAAAAATCTCAAGAAGCCATTACTTCTAAAATTAGAAGTTCCCTTTGACCAACTCATTGATATCGCTCTTCGTCTTGAAGAGGCGGATAGGGAAAGTGATGTTGAAGTGGTGGGTTCCAAACCAAACTTCAACAACAAGAAGAGGACAAACAAATTCAAAGGTCCGTATCCCAACAAAAAGAGTAAGCAAGCAACTCCTGCTGCGAAGACTTTTTCCTCTACTGAAGGGAAATGCTTTAACTATGGTTCCAGAGACCATTTTGCGAACAAGTGTTCAAAGCCTCGTACTTGTCGCTGTTGCAAAAGCCTGGATCATTATTTATCTTCTTGTCCCAAACTTCAAAATAGGAAGGAGGAAGGCTTAATGTTTCTCAAGCCCCTGGCAACACATCTCATGGCCAAGGTATTTCTCATTCTATCCTTGATGGTATTATTATATTTCGTGATCAACCTATTCGAGTTCTTTTTGATACGGGAGCATCCCATTCTTTTATATCAAAAGAGCTTGTTGATACTTTTTTTTAAGTGTTGTTGCTTTAATGACTTCTTTGAGAATTTCGAATCCAGTTGGTGGATCTGCAACTCTTAGTTTGCTTTGTAAAGATGTCGAGATTATTTTGTGTGATTTTCCTTTTCTAGCCGATTTGCATGTCATGCGTTACTTAGGCTTTGGAATGATTTTGGGAATGGATTGGCTTAGCCGTTATGAAGCCCAAATCCTATGTCCTGAGCGGACTATTCATCTTCGACATCCTCAATCTGTTAAGAAAATTTCTATTATTCTTAAAGATTCGGATTCCACTTTATATGCATCTTTATATTCTTTAAATCCTCGTGATGATGATAATGATGATGAGGAGGACATCATTTCTCTTATTCACGTTGTTCGTGAATTTTCCGACATATTTGAGCCCGTTTTAGGATTGCCACCTAAGCGAGCAATTGAGTTCAGAATTAATCTTACCCCTGGAGCTCAACCTATTACTCGTCCTCCTTATCGCATGTCTAATAAGGAGAATGAGAAGATGCGCATACAATTATCCAATTTGGAAACGAAGCAATTTATTCGTTCTAGTTCTCCTCGCCTTAGGAAGCTTCGGCTATTTTCGTGAAGAAATCCGATGGTACACTTAGACTTTGCTTTGACTACCGCAAGCTTAATGATCTTACTATCAAAAATAAATATCCTTTACCTCGGATTGATGATCTATTTGACCAACTTAGCGTTGCTAGAGTCTTTTCACAATTGGACTTGGCTACCGGTTTTCATCAGCTTCGTATTGCAGAGGATAGCATTCCTTTGACATCGTTCCATACCCGTTATGGATCTTATGAATGGCTTCTTATGCCATTTGGTTTAACAAATGCTCCGGCTTATTTCGTTGACCTTATGAATCGAGTTTTCAAAGATTTCCTCGATCGATTTGTTCTCATCTTCATTGTTGATATTCTTGTGTATTCAAAAACCGAGGAGGAACATGAAAAACATCTTCGGATTGTGTTGGAAACTCTTAGGAGTAATCATTTAAAAGCAAAGTTTTCTAAATGCCACTTTTGGCATTCTCGCGTGAAGTTTCTTGGTCATATTATTTCCGAATCCGGAATTTCCGTGGATCCTTCAAAGATTGAAGTGATTCAAGATTGGAAGAGACCGGAGAGTGTGACGGAGATTCGTAGTTTTCTTGGATTGGCGGGTTATTACCGCCGTTTTATCAAAGACTTTTCTAAGATTTCCGTGCCTCTTATTGGCTTAACGAAGAAAGGTGTGAAATACATTTGGTCGGACAAATGTGAAGCCTCTTTTCAAAAATTGAAAGAACTCCTTTCCGATACTCCTATTCTTGTTATTCCCGAGGGGAATCAAGATTTTATTGTTTATACCGATGCTAGTCGCATTGGTTTGGGTGCCGTTCGTATGCAAAAAGAACATGTTATTGCTTATGCTTCTAGGCAATTGAAGCCGGCCGAGACTAGATATGCCACACATGATTTAGAACTCGCGGCTATTGTTTTCGCCCTTCGAATTTGGCGTCATTATCTTTTGGAGAGAAATTTATTCTTTATACCGATCATAAGTCTTTGAATTTTTATTCTCTCAAAAGGAACTCAATTTGCGTCAACAACGTTGGCTCGAGTTCCTTACTCCTTATGATCTTGATATTCTTTATACCCCCGGTAAGGATAATCATGTCGCCGATGCTCTTAGACGTAAGCAACAAGCAGTTGTTTCTATGATGATATCTGAATGGAACGATCTCGAGATTTTATCCACTTGCGAAATTCGAGACCGTGTTTCCGATTTATGTTCATCTCTTGTTTTAATGAGCCTTGAGGCTCGTCCTTCTCTTTTAGACCGCATTCTTGAAGCTCAAAGGCTAGATCCCGAACTGGCTCTTCTTGGCCAAAATATTAAGGATAAAGTTGATACTGAAGGTTTGAAAGACTTTAATATTGATTCTCGTGGCGGCATTTGGAAATTTGGTAGACTTATCGTACCAAATATTGGAAATCTTCGTAAAGATATTTTAGAAGATTCTCATCGTTCTAAATTTACCATTCATCCCGGTAGTAGTAAAATGTACGCGGATATGAAGCGGCTTTATTATTGGGAGGGAATGAAATATAATATTGCTAACTTTGTTAAGTGTTGCATGACTTGCCAACTCATTAAGGCCGAACATCAAAGGCCCAGTGGGTTATTGCAACCTTTAGAAATTCCAATTTGGAAGTGGGATCAAATTTCCATGGATTTTATTGACGGCCTTCCTCGTTCTCGTTCGGGTCATGATAGCTTATGGGTTATAGTTGATAGACTTACTAAATCTTCCTATTTTATTCCCGTTCGGTCTAACCGAACCGTTCCTCTTTTGGCCAAACTCTTTGTTAAAGAGATTGTTAAATTACATGGAGTTCTTATTTCTATAGTTAGTGATCGTGGTCCATTGTTTACTAGTGGATTTTGGAAGAGTCTTCAAAAAGCTTTAGGAACGAAGCTTAATTTTAGCACCTCTTATCACCCCTAGTCCGATGGACAAACCGAGCGTGTGAATCAAACTCTTGAAGATCTTCTTCGTGCTTGTGTGCTCGATTTTGGTGGAAGTTGGGAAGATCATATTTCACTTGTTGAATTTTCCTATAATAATAGCTTTCAATCTAGTATTGGTATGGCACCTTTTGAGGCACTCTATGGAAGGCCATGCCGATCTCCTTCTTGTTGGCTTGAGGCAGGTGATAAGCTGGTTTTAGGTCCAGATTTTATTCGTGATTCCACAGAAAAGATTGAACTTATTCGACATAGGATGAAAGAAGCCCAGAGTAGACAAAAATCCTATGCCGATAACCAGAGAAGGAAGTTAGAATTTTCTGTTGGAGATCTTGTTTTTATTCGTGTGTCACCAATGAAAGGTGTTGTACGTTTCAGTCGGTCGGGAAAGTTAGCACCTCGATATATTGGGCCATTTCCTATCACTGAACGTATTGGTTCTATGGCTTATCGCCTTGAATTACCGGCTCAATTTTCTACTATTCATGACGTGTTTCACGTTTCTCAATTACGGAAGTGCCTTCGAGATTCCGATTCTATTCTTGAGCCCGGTGTTGTGGAAGAGATTGAAGTTTCGCCTAATCTAACTTATGAGCAGCATCCTATTCGAATTATTGCTTCGGAGGTCAAACGCCTTCAAAATAAAGATGTCCCGCTTGTGAAAGTTCAATGGTCTTCAAATCCTAAGGATTGCTCTTGGGAATCTAGAGAATTCATCGAGCGAACGCATCCTGACTTACTTTCTCATGCTCTTTAAGGTGAACTTCTTACTTCAAAATTCTTTTGTGTTAATATGCTTTTATGGTTGTTACTATATATCTTCTTCTTAAATACTGCGAGGACGCAATTTCTTTAAGGAGGGGAGTATGTAACAACCCGCATATTTATCGATTTTATATTTAAATATTTTATTTAAATATTTTATCGATACTAGGAATTTAGTACGAAAAGCTACTTTTTGCATACGGTCGAATTAGGACTCGGGACCACTCCCATTGAGTTCAAACTGACGTTTGCGATCTTTTTAAGTGTAAACTTCGATATGTTTGGGGATAGTAGAATTTTGCTACTTTTTCACTTAGGACTTTGGTTTGGGCTGAGCCTATTAACCCCACTTAACTCAGTTCCAACCCTCTCCTCTTCATTTACTTCCTTTCTATTTTCCTTATACTCAAGCTTTTATAACAATGGAGAGTGGAATGGGAAATTAAAACCCAAGCCCTAGTTTTCTTTTGCAAATCAAACTCTAGCTCCAAACTAATAGAAGAACTCATTGGTAAGCTTTCTCTTCTTCTTCTCCAACTCATTCTCTTCTCAATTTCAGAAATTCCTAAACCTAAATTTGGGAATGTTCTTCTTTTAAAGCTTAAAATCAAGCTTCTTGAGTTGGATTTGAAGAGTGGTTGATTCTCCTTTGCTTTCGAGCTTCTTCTTTATTTGTTTGGGTTCAAAGGTGAGATTTTTATCTCACATCTTTGTCTATAATTGTCTTCGATTGTTAGGTACGAATTCCTAACACTTATTCTTGTGCAATTGATTTTGGTTTGGATTGATTTGGTGTATATTCCAATTTTTGGTGTTTTGAAATCAAAATCTATGAAAATCCTTTTATGGATATTTGGACATTGATATTTGAGGCGTATCGAAGAGCCGTTAAGGCTGGGTTGTCGCTTGGCGTAAATCCTTAGTCGTTGTCGCTCGATCGATCCCTTCCGGTATCCGTTTGGCCATTTTTGGCCTAGGTTCATGGAATGCACTGAACCCTTGATTCAGACGTCTGAAACGTAGAATTCAGACGTCTGAATATTATACTGGGAATTTTTATTCCCCGGTATTCAGACGTTTGAATCTATATTTTAGACGTCTGAATTGGTTCATTTGGAACCAGAAAGGAAATAGGCTAAAATGTGCCAACTTCAGACGTCTGAAATCAAAGATTCAGACGTCTGAATTCTGTTTCTGGAAAATATTTTATTTTCCAGATTCAGACGTCTGAATACTTGATTTCAGACATCTGAATCTGCACTCTTTTGCCTATTTGCCTATTTAGCTTAAATTTCCAACTTTAATCGATTTGTGTTGATTCCCTTTTGTTATTATCACTTATTATCGACTCTGATGACATTTTCTTCGTGATTTTGGGAATATCCATTTCGATGGAGTCGGTAATCCATTTCTTTGGATTTTATTCACGTCTTCGAATGTGAATTTTAGTGATTGATTGTTCCTACAATCTTCTTTGTGATTTGTCACTTTAAAAATATAAAGGTTTTCTATACTAGTAGTAAATATCAAAACTCTTTCTTCAAATGATTTCAACACTATTTTATTACAAAGCACGTTTTCTCAAACCGATTTCCAATCTATTAGTACATACAAACCTTTACCTCACTCGTATGAGAAATCTAATTAAACGGTCTAGTAAAACGAGTGGTATGAAACACTTGCGTTTACTTCGTCGGTTAATTCTTGGACTTGTTCGATTGAAACTCTTGTGACAATTTTCTAGTGGAGATCTACAATTTGTTCGTAAATATTTAAGTTAAGATAGTGGTTATGAGACATGAAGATAAGCTCATATATTTACTAGCTTACTTTAATTGACACTTCTTGATGATCATGACGATCATTTTTGTGATTTAGACTAGAAATTGTGCGATGTCTCTTTGTCCATGTGACATCCCGGAATTTTGACCCTATTATAATAAGTTTTTGATCAAATTTAATTAAAATATAAGATTTTCATTTGTAAATAAATAAGTTTTTGATCAAATTTAAATAAAATACAAGATTTTTCATTTTGAAATAAATAAGATGTTGGATATTATTAGTTGTGTATGTGTTATAAAGGAATTTATAATTTCAAAATATAAAATAGACTCTTTTAACAATATTTAAAATTAAATCTGTTTTATTCAATTAAATTAAAAGTTATGTGAATGACATTTAATATCAGATATATGAATGCATTTAATAATAATGATATTTACAATAACACAATTATATTCATATTAAATATAAATACATTACAAATTAAATATTGGAAAGATTAAGCTTTGAATAAAAATAAGGCCAAGCAATGTTTCTAACAATAGCTTTTATAATTAAAATAAAATAAGCTTATAAATATTTGATATAAGTATAACATAAAATATAGTTATAAACATAAGTCTACATGTACATAAGTACAAACTATAATATGAATAAGATATAAATAAAAGTGTAATTATGTGAAGACAAACAGCCCGCAAATCCGTACCCCTTGAGTCAATACTATTCTACCTCAATCAACTCAAGTTGCACAGAAATACGAACCATTTGGGTTAGAGAAGAAGAGGTAGAAGAAGAAAATAGAAAACAACATCAGAATCTAACCATCGCAGCGGAATAAAATATAATAGATAATAAATACTCTTTACTCAACATCAAATATCTTGGTTTATATATTACATCATCAGAGTACATCAATCACAGCTCAACATCAATGTCATACAAATGGATACACAACAACTCAACACAGCGGAAATATATATATATATATATATACAAGTACGAGAGTACGTATCGCCATCCAGCTCGTCTCCTGAGCTCCACAGCATCATATCCTGTATCCTATAATACTCGGTCTGACCCAAGTATTACAGTTAAATAACACCCGAGTCAGTCTGGATTACCAGCGTGAGAAAAACACACCCAATTGATTATTAAAGTTTCAAAAATCCTTTGAAAACAAAAGCATCTCGTAAGACCACGCCACAAATAAACATGTCGGGTTTTTACCTTACGATAGCTAAAACATTTTTATTAAAGTCCTCTAATATTATAATAGTGTCTATAGAAAGTAAAATAGAATCTAGCTGAAATGCTTGCATCTCACGTTTCAGCAATAGTTGGGCACAATCAAAACCGTACGAGCGCGTAGGGAAAATGGATTCCAACTAATGGCTAGGCACTGGGGTACCACCTGTCACAATACCTGGTCTAGATCAGCGTACCGAGGAGCCACCCTAACTCCCCTGCAACACAAGACGGGAACCATCCCTTACTGGACAGTCCCGAGCAAGATCACCCCGTGGTTGGGATCAGCAACCGCCCACTAAGCCGAAATAAAGGGACATCTAGATAGGGATGACCTCACCTTCCAGTGGGGGCTACCCACGAAGCCTTGCTGCATATCCCCTGATTTTCAGCCATTCCCATTTGATGAGGGTTTGGGCTGCGCGCGTAGGGTTCCATTTTGGGTTTGGTCTCGGTTAGGTTGCGTGTAGCGATAGTCTCTTGGGTGTCAGACGATGGTGTTGTGGTGCTTTGGGGACGAGGTTAGGCTCGTGTAGGGAGGGATGCGGTGTACTGCGGGACGATGGTGAGGCCGAGTATGGAAGTGGGTTTTCGTCTGAGGTATAGTAGTTTTGGTTTTAATTTAAGTTAATGTATATATTAGAAAATTTTAATATCATACCCAGGAAGAAATTTGAAACCAGAGTTTTATTTTTACAAGTATAAAATATAGATTTTTAAACCTACTATTTAATTTTTAAAATATGGATTATAATGATTTACTTTTTCAATCAACTTATTCGATTACTTTAGTTACTAAAAATAATTGAAAAAAAGTAATTAGTTCAAATCAACTTATTAGTTTAAGTTAAATTGTTAGTTTAAAATTTAAATCATTAGTTAAGTTAAATTATTAAATGATTGTAATTAATTGTTTGATTGATTCGGAATTAATAAAAATCATCCAATGTCATTTAAGGTCAAATCTGATAGAAGCAAGCCGGTTTGGGACGGATTGCAAAACAAAAATCAAAGGTGAGTTAATCTCACTCAGTTAATATAAATTTAAATTTAAATGATTAAATTTATCTTCACATAATTACACTTTTATTTATATTTTATTCATATTATAGTTTGTACTTATGTACATGTAGACTTATATTTATAACTATATTTTATGTTATACTTATATCAAATATTTATAAGCTTATTTTATTTTAATTATAAAAGCTATTGTTAGAAACATTGCTTGGCCTTATTTTTATTCAAAGCTTAATCTTTCCAATATTTAATTTGTAATGTATTTATATTTAATATGAATATAATTGTGTTATTGTAAATATCATTATTATTAAATGCATTCATATATCTGATATTAAATGTCATTCACATAACTTTTAATTTAATTGAATAAAACAGATTTAATTTCAAATATTGTTAAAAGAGTCTATTTTATATTTTGAAATTATAAATTCCTTTATAACATGTATACAACTAACAATATCCAACATCTTATTTATTTCAAAATGAAAAATCTTGTATTTTATTTAAATTTGATCAAAAACTTATTTATTTACAAATGAAAATCTTATATTTTAATTAAATTTGATCAAAAACTTATTATAATAGTAGAGTCAAAATTCCGGGATGTCACATTCCTCCCCCCTTAAAAGAATTTCGTCCCCGAAATTTAAACAACAGGTAATTTCAAAAACTTAATATTAACAATCTAAACATACATATCATCCATACAAAACAAACAATCAAACAGCCAATTCTAACAGCATTACTAGTTATCCGGACATAAATTTGGATAAGCTTTTCTAAAACTATCAAGAGTTTCCCAGGTACAATCTCTGGTATCCTCACTCCGTTGCACCTTGACGAGTTTCACCACTTTGTTCCTGAGCTGCTTCTCGTCTTGATCTACAATCTTAACAGGATCTCTAACTACAGTCAGGTTGGGTTCCACTTCTAAATCTTCCTGAACAACTGGTTCTATCACTAATGATGGGTCATGAATAAATTTCCTTAAATAAGACACATGAAATACATTGTGAATCCCAGACATCCGTTCTGGCAATTCAATCCTGTAGGCTACAGTTCCAATTCTTTCCAACACTTGGAATGGACCGATATATCTTGGAGCCAGTTTTCCCGTCTTTCCAAATCTTATAGCACCTTTGATTGGGGAAACTTTGATAAAAACTAAATCTCCGATCTCAAATTCCAATGGTCTTCATCTCTTATCTGCATATTTATTCTAACAATCTTGAGCAGCTTTCATCCTTTTCTTGATAAGCTCAACTTTCGCAGAAGCTTCACGAATTAGATCGGGTCCGAGCACAAGTCGATCTGTCGATTCAATCCAACAAGATGGGGATCTACATGGTCTTTCATACAGAGCTTCATAAGGAGCCATCTTAATACATGCTTGATAACTGTTATTATAAGAAAATTCCACTAGATGAAGATGGTCTTCCCATGATCCACCAAAATCCAATACACAAGCTCGCAGCATATACTCCAGAATACAATTAAGCCTTTCCGTCCGTCCGTCCGTCTGAGGATGATAGGCTGTACTTAATCTCAAACTTGTTCCCATTGCTGATTGCAGAGCTTCCCAAAATTTACTAGTGAAAATAGGATCACGGTCACTTACTATGCTGACAGGAACACCATGTAATCTGACTATCTCCTTCAAGAAAATTTCTGCCAAGGAAACTGCAGTATGAGTCGCCTTAACTGGAATAAAATGGGCACTCTTAGTTAAACGATCCACAATAACCCATATTCCTTCATTTCCTTTTCTGGTTCTAGGCAAACCGTCGATGAAGTCCATCGAGATCATCTCCCACTTCCAATCTGGAATTTCCAAAGGTTGCAATAGTCCTGCAGACTTTTGTTCATCTCCCTTTACTTGATGGCAAATGGCACAACTATTTACAAAAGCAGCTACATCCTTCTTCATATTCGGCCATCAGAAAACTCTTCTCATATCTTTATACATCTTCGAGATTCCCGGGTGAATATTCAATTTAGAACGATGACACTCAGCTAAAACTTCTTGTCTCAATCCATCAATATTAGGCACAGACAAACGACCATTAATCCTTAGAACACCCTGACCGCCTATCTTGAAATTCGAATACCGACTGTCTTTAGTTCCAAGAATTATTTCCTCAAAATATTTATCCTCCATTTTCTTACTAACGATCCTTTCTTGGAGAGATGGAACTACTTCCAAAAGAGATAAAACCGCATTTCTACTAAGAGCATCAGCCACGACATTCGCTTTCCCCGAAGTATACAAAATATCCAGATCATAAGATGTCAAAAATTTGACCCATCTCTGCGGTCTCAAATTAAGATCTTTTTGAGAGAAAATATATTTCAACGGTTTGTCATCCGTGTATAACTCAAACCTTTCTCCCAAAAGATAATGTCTCCAGATCTTCAAAGCAAAAACAATAGCTAACAGTTCTAGATCATGCGTAGCATAGTTGTTCTCATGGGCCTTCAATTGTCGACTAGCATGCGCAATTACTCTGCCATTCTGCATCAGAACTGCTCCCAATCCAACTAAACATGCATCCGTATATACTTCAAATTTGCTCTTTCCATCCAGAATAGCAAGTACTGGTGCACTAGTTAGCCTTGTCTTCAATTCCTGAAAAGCTTCTTTGCACTGAGGTGTCCATTTGAATTTAGTTCCCTTCCTAGTCAGCTTATTCAGATGCGAAGAAATTTTGGAATAATCCTTAATGAATTTTCTGTAGTAGCCAGCCAAACACAGAAAACTGCGAACTTCCGTTGGTGTCTCCGACTATTTCCATTGCAAAATAGTTTCAACCTTTGCTGGATCTACTGAAATGCCTTCACCAGAAACAATGTGCCCTAAAAATTTAACTTCTGATTTCCAAAAATGGCACTTTGAAAACTTTACCTTCAACACATGCTTCCTCAGAGTCTCTAATACAATCCTCAAATGTTGCCTGTGCTCTTCTTCCGATTTGGAGTAGACCAAGATATCATCAATGAATACCAACACAAACTTATTCAACACATCTCTAAAGACTCGGTTCATGAGGTCAACAAAATAGGCAGGCGCATTGGTTAACCCGAACGGCATAACCGACCACTCATAAAAACAATTAGGTCCCCTAAATGCTATCGAGGGAATACTATCCTCTGCTACTCTTAATTGATGGGAACCTGAAGCTAGATCTAGTTGAGAAAAGATAGAAGCTCTATGCAACTGGTCAAAAAGATCAGCGATGCGAGGAAAAGGATATTAATTTCGAATGGTCACTTTGTTCAATTCTCTATAATCAACACAGAACCTTAGCGAACCATCCGATTTGGTGACAAACACCGCAGCAGAGCCCCAACAAGAAAAACTGGGTCTAATCAAACCCTTCTCCAAAAGATCTTGCGTCTGCTTAATTAACTCTTACCTTTCTCTAGGAGGCATTCTCCTACTGGGTTGAATTACCTGCACTGCTCCTGGAATCAAATCAATACGAAACTCAATCTCTCGATGTGGCGGTAAACACTTAACTTCTTCAAAAACATCAGGAAAATCTTGAACTACATCGATTTCTTCAAACTTTCTCTTAAGAAGTTTCAACTCCTAGCAAAATACTACTCAAATGAAATCCAGAACTATTGCACGACACTTTGGCAATTCTACCCAACTCAGTCTCCAATGCAACTGTCCTCTCATCACAATTCAGGACTGCTTTATACTTATCGAGCCAATCCATTCCCAAAATAAGATCAAATCCTTTAAAATTTAACACATACGGGTCACAAGAGAAACTGTGGGACAAATAAGAAAGCTTCAAGTCCTTACAGATCGTATCCAATTTTGTTGCACCACCAATAGGATTAGATACAATAATGGGTCGATCCACGGTACTAGGGTTGAGAGAAAACTTTTCTACCGATTCCTGAGATATGAAACTCAAAGATGCACCCGAATCAAATAAAACGTTAATATATTTGCCATCTAAGAGTAAGGTACCGTGTCTTCACATAATTACACTTTTATTTATATCTTATTCATATTATAGTTTGTACTTATGTACATGTAGACTTATGTTTATAACTATATTTTATGTTATACTTATATCAAATATTTATAAGCTTATTTTATTTTAATTATAAAAGCTATTGTTAGAAACATTGCTTGGCCTTATTTTTATTCAAAGCTTAATCTTTCCAATATTTAATTTGTAATGTATTTATATTTAATATGAATATAATTGTGTTATTGTAAATATCATTATTATTAAATGCATTCATATATCTGATATTAAATGTCATTCACATAACTTTTAATTTAATTGAATAAAACAAGTTTAATTTTAAATATTGTTAAAAGGGTCTATTTTATATTTTGAAATTATAAATTCCTTTATAACACATATACAACTAATAATATCCAACATATTATTTATTTCAAAATGAAAAATCTTGTATTTTATTTAAATTTGATCAAAAACTTATTTATTTACAAATGAAAATCTTATATTTCAATTAAATTTGATCAAAAACTTATTATAATAATAGGGTCAAAATTCCGGGATGTCACAGTCCATGTGGAGGACTGTAACTCATGCTATTGAGCTTCGTCTCATTTCTTTGTGGGGTAGGTCCCCATGGTCTTCGGGCCATTCGTGTGTCAAAAATTAATGGCTAGCAACCATGAGATAGCGTCTCGTTCGTGTGATACATATGTTGGTGAGTTTTCATGCCCCCGTTCGTGTGATAGGCCTTTCCCCCTTTTTATGATTTCTGGATTTCGTGTGTTGAATTCTGGAATTTAAGCTTCACCAATTTTAGTGATTTCATTGATATGATTTATCAATTTTTGTGCATTGGTGAATTCGTGTGTCATTGACTTGTTGTGAATACAAGTTTTGGGTATGAAACCCTTTTTGGATATTTGTGAAGATTTTTGTGATATTGATTAATCTCATGTTGAGTTTCAATTACATACTTATTGTAGTATGCCCGTATGGTTATCATATGTTTAGGCCATATCTCTTATTCTATATCATGTCATCTGATATTTATAGCTAGACTGATCCGTTTATTATTTTCTTATAAATAATACTCGGGTCAGACCGAGATGCTACAGGTGCTTCTGTTTGACTCCTCTTCTGGGATTTGCTACTCTGACTTTTGGCTAACTATTTAGATTAGCAGTTTTTGTTGTATACACTTGAGATATAGACTCATAGTGGTATTCTTTTGTATAGCACGTGTTGCTATTCTCTTGTATTATTGTGGATCTTTTTGACCACTACTCTGATATACACTTTCATGTGTTAGTTATATATTCATATCTTCTTCCGCCTTTGTGATATGAATTATCTGTGACTGATTTGTGTTATGTTTATTTCTATATTTGTTTCCGAAGATTATATATAGCCACTGTGTAGTAGCTCTGGGTTTGCGTCGGTATGTCGGATTTCCTCTCGAGATGAAATGCATGTTATATTTTATCTGGCATATCGGTGCTCGCGCAAAGCAATTACACGGATAGTCGCTCCTCAACAGTCTTATTCTCCATGCTAGTTGACAGCGTTACACCGTAGTGTTCTTGGCTAGCGTGGGTATAGAGGTGGGGCGTCACACAAATTCATGTAGTAATCAATTTCCAGTTCTCGAAGCATAATCATTTCCCAGGCTCCTCTGTTCATTTTAATCAGGTGAGTAAACACTTTTTGTTTATCTGGATGTAACTGAATTGCATGTGATGGTTTTGAATTGCCTCAAGTTCTTCAGTTTGTATATATCTGGATGTGCATGTATATGTATGCATGTGAGGTGTTTGATTTTATATGCATCTGTACTCTGTGATCTAGGCAGTGATGTTTGTCTTTAAAAATTCCCAACACTAAATCAAACAAATTTGAGATCTCGATGTATAAATGAAGATTGTTTGTTAATGAATAAAGATGTTTTTAAAAGTAATTCTAGGATTTTAAATTTAGCAAATGAGTTTAAAATAGGGATAACAGTGGAAATTTCTTTTACAGGTTAAAATCAACTATCTTAATTACGAATTCGAATTATGGAAATGGATTCGTGATGGGAAATCACGAATTTTAATCTTCATTTCATGATTTTTAGGTTGTTAATTCTTGTGAAATCTTGGATTGTGCGAATATGGGTATTTGGTGATTTACCGTGATCGCCAGTGATAGGGGAGTCGAAATTTGGGTTGAAGGTGGCCTAGGGGATGTCGGTCGTAGGAAAAATAGGCAGACAATTTATTTGTAGACATGGTGGCCAGGGGTGGTCAGAGTAGGGTTTAGCACACTGGTTCTTGACGTTGCCTTTCGGTGGGTTTTTCGTCATCGTGGCTTGGTCGGAGTCGATTGCGTGGCTTGTTGGAGGAGCTGGAGGTTGACACGTAGGTGCGGTGAGGATGGCAGAGGTGCTTGAGGTCGGAATCGCCGGAGCAAGGGAATTTTCGATTGGCGTAAGTCCATCGAATTGCTCGATTTCGATTTGTATGGGGATATTGGATTCTGGGTTCTCGAGAATGCTTGTTGAGGTAATTGTGATAATCGAGAATCGCCGCCATGACCTTCAGGGGTCGGAGACGGTGGTTGACATGCACCACATGCACGTTGTTCTAGGCCGCTTGAAGCTTGAGGGAATGGCGATTTGTTTTCGTGTCGTGCTCGAATTTTTCTGATATCGTCTCGAAGCAGGAATTGAACGTGAGTGCACCGTGTTTTGTTCGAAAAGAATACGAGTTTGACTCGAGAAGCTAGGGTGTTGCTAGCTGTTCAGGTTCTCATGTAATTAAGTATGAACAGTTTAAGTTTCTGAGTTAAGATATTTTGTTTCAAGGCAATGGTTTTAAGTTTTGAAAGCAAAGTAAAATTCAGGTTGTAAATATAATTAAAGTAGATCAGTTTTAGGATATGATAATCAAATTTTGAAATAACTATATGATAAATGTATTTAAACAATCTGCGGAAGATTTCAAGGATTTTAAAGGTTAAATTTCGATGCTTGAATTTCTTTTAAATTGAGTTTAAATTGTAAATATGGTCTAATGATAATTAAGCAAACAATTATGATAAGGGATTTGACTTTAAGTTATTATGATTTTGATCTATAAAATTAAGTAAGGTTAATTAATTTACTTAAGAATAGTTACTTTATGTAAATGATTTGTTATTAAGTAAAAGAGTAATTAGGATAAAGGATTTTCTTAATAAATTAAGGGGTCAAACCCGAGTAGGACTTTAGTATTAGCAGTTTTTTTAGAAGTGGAGAGTTTGGGCTTTAGGCCGGTTAATTTTCCTTTGGGTCGAGTTTCCTTTAGTATAAATGGAATTAATGTAAGCAAAGTTCAAGAGTTTTATCAAATTTAAAGTTAATATTTTATTTGGAATAGAATATAAATAAAGAAATTCCTAGGTTTAACATAACCCATAACCTAGGTCACTAGTGATGCAATTTAATTATGTAAGATAACTGTATTTATGATAATTAATTAAAAGTGTATTTAATAAGATTTTAAATAAGTTAATTAAGACGAAGGACTTATCATTTAAGTAAATTAAAGTTTAATGATTAAGTATAATTAATTAATGTAATTAATTAAAGATCAATGTAATTAATCATGGTTAATTAATTACTGTGAAGGTTAAGAATAATTACTTAAAGGCTAATTACTTATTGTACTTAAAGGTGACAATTAAGGATTGATTAATCAAGGTTAATCAATTAAGGAGTCATTAAGTGATAAGTAATTAAGAGGTTTATTACTCAATGTAAAAGAATTGTTATGAGTATTTATTTAATGAAGTAATTAAAGGAATTAATTACTCAGTATAATTAAGTTGATGTGGTTAATTTTAGTTAATTAATTAAAAGTAATCATTTGATGTTGAGTTAAATATAATTACTTAAGGTAATTAATGAGGTATAATTACTTAGTGAAGTAATTGGTGGAGAATTACTGGATATAATTAATTTAAGGAAATTACTTGATGCGTAGTAATTAAAGGATAATTACTTGATGGAAGAAATTAAGTAATGATTACTCTGGTAATTGAAGGATTAATTTATATAATTAATCAAGGAGTTGGTTTAATTGATGAAGTAATTAAAGAAAGATAATTTCCGATTGTGATTAATCAAGGTTGATTAACGAATGTAATTAAGTTAAGTGTTAATTATTAAATGAAATTTAAGGATAATTAACCAATGAAAGTAATTAGAGGATCATTAATTAATGCAATTAATGGAAGTGATCAATCTTGCTTATTAATGATTGAATGATGATGAGTGCTTTGAATTGGTTGATATCTCTGATATGAATTGTTTTGTGATATGATATGTTGGATGGATGATGATAATGTGATTATCATTCAATTATGAATTGCTGTGTAAAAGTGTTATCCGACAATTAAAGTTGAATTGTATTTAAATGGGACAACTTGGGTTTAGATGACATTGGATTCGAAGAGACCGGAGTCGGGTATTAGTAAATACCCGAAACCTCTTCGATTTTTTATTGATATGTGAAATCAACAGGCTGGTATGGAATGATTTAAATGAATTTAACCGTTAATCTAAGTTCTGATACTTAGATATTGATGTGTGATATCAGTGATGTCTGTAAAAAATTGTGAATTTGTAAATTGATACGAGTACCCTGGGTTTATATAAGTTGTATGCTTTTGTGATTCATGTTAGATGGGCTTACTCACGCTGGTTTCCATCCTGACCCGGGTGTTACTTTGATGTAATACTCGGGTCAGACGGAGTATTACAGATTTTCAAGGAAGGACATTCTGGAGTTCAGGAGGCGAGCTGGATGGCAGGAACGCATGGGGTATTTCCGCTGCGATATCATAGTTTATCTAGGACTGGTTCTTTTAAACTGTCCAGTGTCGTGTAATGGTTGTAACTCTGATGTATATAAAATATAAGTGTAAAGATGCAGTTCTTCTTTGTAAAACTATTATTTATGTGATATTATATTTTATCCCTTGCGAATGTGAGATTCTGAGTTTGAGTTTTCTATTTCTTCTTCTATCTCTTTCTGCTTTTCACTAACTATCTGGAATTTTCGGGATCGAAATTTCCGGGTCGTTACATTTGGTATCAGAGCATAAGGTTAAGCGGGAACCTTGGCTCTGGAATTGGTTATTTTCTTATATAAAGATTTTAAATGATTTTATAAGAATATATTTTGATATATATAGAAATATTTCTTTCTAATAAATATTAAGGTAATTGGTTGTTAAATTATTGGAATTAAATTAAGTAGTATTAGAAATACAACTAAACTGAAATTAAATAAAGTTAAGCTTGAAATGAATTCAAACTGAAATTAAATCTTGAAGTTGGGGAAGAATTTCCAAATAAGATGAATTAGAATTGTTTTCAAACCAAAAAATAGAAGGGTTATTGTGAAATGATTGTTTTCCAATAAACAATAAAATGTTTTAAAGAAGTAACCATTTGATGAGAATAACTCGTAAATTAGAAAGGATGTAAATTAAAGTGGGATTCAAACTGTGAAGTTCTGAATTTTAAATTTAAGCGTTTGAAATTGTTTTCAAAATGTTAATGGAAATAATATTATACAAACTATTTTGAATGTAATCTTATTTTAAAATAAAAAAGTTGTTTGTAAACTTTAAAAGAATTTGTTTTGAATTAAAACCAAGGGCGGTTTAAATTTTAAAATTTGGCTTGGTGGGCCAAGAAGAAAATATGTATATATGTGAGGAATATGCATAATATCAAAGATGGTTTGAAATAAGCTCTAAATGTTGAGTTTTAAATTTGGAATGAGATGTGAAAACCCAAGGTGATAAGTTTTTGAACATATAGATGGGAAAGAATTTTGAAATTCGAGGTGGGTTCGATTTGAAATTAGTCCAAATTTATTTGAATAATTGGAATTGTGATTGAAGTTGAATAGTTTTAAATTCAAATGGAATTTGAATTGAATTTGGGAGGAAATCAAGAATAATTCAACTTGATTTGGAAATGGGGTTTGAAATTGGGATTAATCCAAACTGGAGTTGAAATGAATTGAAATTTGGAACTAGTTCGATTGAAATTTATTTGAATTAGTAGAATTTGAGATCAAGGTTGAATAAACTTAAATTTGGAAAGAAACTGAGGTTAATTCAACTTGAATTGGGGTTGAATCAATTTCAATGGAAATTGAAGTTATGTAAAATTTGAAATTGGGTCAATTTAAATGGAAGCGGAAATTTAAATTGAACTGATGAGAATGGAGATTGGGAAGTGAGCAGTTTTTGACTCTGGACTATTTTTAATATAAATTGTTTTAATATAAACTTATTTTTCCAAGCTATTTAATATATATAGCCTTTCTTTTAAAAGCCAAATTATTTTATACTTGTTTTATAATTATATCAGAACTATTAACAAGGTTTCAACTATTTTATAAACCGATTACTGTTTTTCAACTACTTTATAACTAATTTCTATTTTACAACTATTTTGTAATTATTTAAAATTTCTATAACCATTTGACTATTTCTTTTCCAACTATTTTACAATTACTTAACTATTTTACAGCCATTTTACAAACTAATAATTATTTTTCCAATTACTTATCTATTTTTAATTTTTTCAAGCTATTTTCTAAATAAACTGGTCGAAGTTCAAACTGTTATTGGTTAAATACCCAATCGAGATAAGAATAGAGGTGACAATCCAAATGGATTGAAGCAATTGTGAGTAAGTGAATGAAAATCAAAGTGAATGTGAATAGAAATGGAATTGATTTGGCTAATAACCAATAAAGATAAATACGTAGGGTGTACGTATATTATTCTATTCACATAGTGATTTGATCCAGATTCGAGCATAGTATTTCGAGATAGTTATATCGATCTGAATTAGGATTTTCCCACTCGATTTTCGACGGCGAACCTGGATATGGATTTTTGATTGGTTCTGGATATTCTCTATCATAGTTATGACTATGCAAGGAGAATGATGGTTTCTAATCAAGAAACCAGATCTGTGTCCGCACTAGGAAGTCGGGTAGACGATACTAGTTCGGAAGTGAAATTGTATGGTCGAGTGAGCGATCAGATTGGTATAGCGTACGGATGATGTGTACATCATACGGATTTGAATGAAAATGATATTGAAAGGAGTAATCAAATTTGGATATTTGATTTTTAAACAAAGTTGAATATCTTTGTTTTATAAAATGAAACTCCTCTTGTTGAATCTTTTGCCAAAAGAAAAGGGTTTTTGAAAATGTTTTCAAGTATCAAAGGAGTTTTATATAAGTTTGAAATAATCCAAAGTTTTAAAAATTATATATATTTATATATATATAAAGGATCTTATGATGATTTTAGAAAAGTTTTAGGAACCTTTGGATTTGGAAGGGCTCTTGATTTTTGGGTAAAATCAATATGAGAATTTGGAAAGCCTAGTTTGAGAATTATCGATTTTGAGATAATCGATTTTGTGTAAAGGAGCTTTGTATGAAATCATACTTGGTGTATGATTTGAAGATACTGTATGTTTATAGTATAAATGTTTTGATGATGACTCTAGAGAAAAAGACGCTCCCTTGAAATGAACTTCTTAGGAGTGCCACCGGGTGGTGCTGCCTTAAGCCCCAAGGTAGGTTCTAAAGTTGATCCTGTGAGGAGTCCGGACAAAACTAGTTCCTGGGGATTATGAGTAGAGTATACCATAGCAAAAGTCGTGTGTGCCGCTGAGAGCCAACAGTCTGCGTTTGATTTTATATCGGTAGACTGCGACCTATGGTAACATAGCGAAAGTCGTTTGTGCCGCTGAGAGCCAACAGTCTGCGTTTGATTTTATATCGGTAGACTGCGATCTATGTAGGAGTGGAGAAGTTTAATTTCGACAGCGAAAATCAGAGGCCGCAGAGAGCCTGCAGTTACGTGGACTTTTGCTGTGATGGCAACATAACCTTGGAATGTAACTGCGATCTGTCGCGGGTTCCATGGCGTAATCAAGAGGCAGCGGAGAGCCTGCAGTTACATGGACTTTTGCTGCGATGGCAACGTAACCCTGGACTGTAACTGCGACCATGGATGGCGGTGATGATTTCCAGAGCATTCTTATCAATGATATTTCCTCTATTTTCAAAGATATTTTCGATATTTTCGATAAATTTTTTGTCAAGTATTTTCACTTGGTGTTGAAAATAGGTCTGCTAAGTACTTATAGATTTTCAGTCGTACGCCTGATCAACGTATGATCGAATTTCTACAAGAACAAGGAGGACTGGTTGAGACATCGAGTTATAAAAGTATTTTTATAAAAACTATTTTATAATATTATGTATATTTTAAAAGTGTTTTAAGGGCGTTTCAAAGAATAATTTTTCTAATAATAAGCATTTTAATAAATTCTGGCTTCGTTCCTTTTCGAGGATGAAAAGATTTTAAGGAGGGAAGAATGTGATAACCCGGATTTCTAGACATATGTAATTAATATAATAATTGGGTTAATTATAGAAATAATGAATTATAGATTGATTTTAAATATAATAACTATTTAAATTGAGTTATTTTATAAATTTAATTTTAAATAGACTAATTATTTTCAATTTAATAAGAATTGTTTAAATGTATGACTTTAAGTTAGAATTTGATATTTCCAAATTCAATAATATGTTTGTTCAAATTAATATATATATATATATATATTTAGTTGTATTAATTTGCAAGTTGGATTTAAAGAAAATAATAATTTGTGCATGAGATTTTTTTTTAAAGTTTATGATTGATTTTATATCATTGTTTTTAAAAGGTTTTATAAATATAGGCAATTATAAGAGAAGTTCAAATATTAAACATTTAAGACATTTATAAATATATAACTAAATTAAAATTTTAATATAAATATATGTAAATGCCATATTAGTTAATGAAATTACAAATGTAAGGTTATATGTACATGTATAATTACAAATGTAAGCTAAAAGATGTGTTTTGTGACAAGTGTCAACTTTTATTTTAACTCTCTTTTATTTTTAATAAAATCTAATTTAAACCATTCATCTTCATTTCTTTTCCCACCATCACTTTCTTAATCCAAAAAAAGAAGATAAAAATCTATAAATTACTTCAAACCAAAAACTAAAATTTCATTTCCAATTTGCAAACTCAAGAATCAACAGCCTGTAATCATTTCAAGAGTTCAAGGATATCTGAAGCAAGAAAGAATTAAATTCATGTAGCAGTCAATTTCCAGTTCTCGAAGCATAATCATTTCCCAGGCTCCTCTGTTCATTTTAATCAGGTGAGTAAAGACTTTTTGTTTATCTGGATTTAACTGAATTGCATGTGATGGTTTTGAATTGCCTCAAATTCTCCAGTTTGTATATATCTGGATGTGCATGTATATGTATGCATGTGAGGTGTTTGATTTTATCTGCATCTGTACTCTTTGATCTAGGCAGTGATGTTTGTCTTCAAAAATTTCCAACACCAAATCAAACAAATTTTAGATCTCGATGTATAAATGAAAATTGTTTGTTAATGAATAAAGATGTTTTTAAAAGTAATTCCAAGATTTTAAATTTAGAAAATGAGTTTAAAATAGGGACAACAGTGGAAATTTCTTTTACAGGTTAAAATCAACTATCTTAATTACGAATTCGAATAATGGAAATGGATTCATGATGGGAAATCATGAATTTTAATCTTCATTTCATGATTTTTAGGTTGTTAATTCTTGTGAAATCTTAGACTGTGCGAATTTGGGTATTTGATGATTTGCCGTTGATCGACGGTGAAAGGGGAGTCGAAATTTGGGCTGAAGGTGGCCTAGGGGATGTCGGTAGTAGGAAAAATAGGTAGACAATTTATTTGTCGACGTGGTGTCCAGAGGTGGTCAGAGTAGGGTTTAGCACACTGGTTCTTGACGTTGCCATTCGTTGGGTTTTTCGTCATCGTGGCTTGATCGGAGTCGATTGCGTGGCTTGTTGGAGGAGCTGGGGGTTGAGACGTAGGTGCGGTTAGGATGGCAGAGGTGCTTGAGGTCGGAGTCGCCGGAGTAAGGGAATTTTCGTTTGGCGTAAGTCCATCGAATTGCTCGATTTTGATTTGTAAGGGGATATTGGATTCTGGGTTCTCGAGAATGCTTGTTAAGGTAATTGTGATCATCGAGAATCGCCGCCATGACCTTCAGGGGTCGGAGACGGTGGTTGACGTGCACCACGTGCACATTGTTCTAGGCCGCTTGAAGCTTGAGGGAATGGCAATTTGTTTTCATGTCGTGCTCGAATTTTTCTGATATCGTCTCAAAGAAGGAATTAAACGCGAGTGCACCGTGTTTTGTTTGAAAAGATAACGAGTTTGACTCGAGAATCTAGGGTGTTGCTAGCTGTTCAGGTTCTCAAGTAATTAAGTATGAACAGTTAAAGTTTCTGAGTTAAGATATTTTGTTTCAAGGCAAAGTTTTTAAGTTTTGAAAGCAAAGTAAAAATCAGGTTATAAATATAATTAAAGTAGATCAGTTTTAGGATATGATAATCAAATTTTGAAATAACTATATGATAAATGTATTTAAACAATCTATGGAAGATTTCAAGGATTTTAAAGGTTAAAATTTCGATGCTTGAATTTCTTTGAAATTGAGGTTTAAATGTGTTATTTGTAAATATGGTTTAACTATAATTGAGCAAGCAATTATGATAAAGGATTTGACTTTAAGTTATTAAGATCTTGATCTGTCAAATTAAGTAAGGTTAATTAATTTACTTAAGAATAGTTTCTTTATGTAAATGATTTGTTATTAAGTAAAAGAGTAATTAGGATAAAGGATTTTATTAATAAATTAAGGGGTCAAACCCTTGTAGGACTTTAGTATTAGCAGTTTTTTTAGAAGGGGGAGTTTGGGCTTTGGGCCGGTTAATTTTCCTTTGGGCTGAGTTTCCTTTAGTATAAATGGAATTAATGTAAGCAAAGTTCAAGAGTTTTATCAAATTTAAAGTTAATATTTTATTTGGAATAGAATATAAATAAAGAAACTCCTAGGTTTAACATAACCCATAACCTAGGCCACTAGTGATGCAATTTAATTATGTAAGATAACTGTATTTATGATAATTAATTAAAAGTTTATTTAATAAGATTTTAAATAAGTTAATTAAGACAAAGGACTTATCATTTAAGTAAATTAAAATTTGATGATTAAATATAATTAATTAATGTAATTAATTAAAGATCAATGTAATTAATCATGGTTAATTAATTACTGTGAAGGTTAAGAATAATTACTTAAGGGCTAATTACTTATTGTACTTAAAGGTGACAATTAAGGATTGATTAATCAAGGTTAATCAATTAAGGAGTCATTAAGGATAAGTAATTCAGAGGTTTATTACTTAATGTAAAAGAATTATTATGAATAATTACTTAATGAAGTAATTAAAGGAATTAATTACTCAGTGTAATTAAGTTGATGTGGTTAATTTTAGTTAATTAATTAAAAATAATCATTTGATGTTGAGTTAAATATAATTACTTAAGGTAATTAATGAGGTACAATTACTTAGTGAAGTAATTAGTGGATAATTACTGGATATAATTAATTTAAGGAAATTACTTGATGGGTAGTGATTAAAGGATAATTACTTGATGGAAGAAATTAAGTAATGATTACTCTGGTAATTGAAGGATTAATTTATATAATTAATCAAGGAGTTGGTTTAATTGATGAAGTAATTAAAGAAAGATAATTTCTGGTTGTGATTAATCAAGGTTGATTAACGATGTAATTAAGTTAAGTGTTAATTATTAAATGAAATTTAAGGATAATTAACTAATGAAAGTAATTAGAGGATCATTAATTAATGCAATTAATGGAAGTGATCAATCTTGCTTATTAATGATTGAATGATGATGAGTGCTTTGAATTGGTTGATATCTCCGATATGAATTGTTTTGTGATATGATATGTTGGATGGACGATGATAATGTGATTATCATTCAATTATGAATTGGTGTGTAAAAGTGTTATCCGACAATTAAAGTTGAATTGTATTTAAATGGGATAACTTTGGTTTAGATGACATTGGATTCGAAGAGACCGGAGTCGAGTATTAGTAAATACCCGAAACCACTTTGATTCTTTATTGATGTGTGAAATCAACAGGCTGGTATGGAATGATTTAAATAAATTTAACCGTTAATCTAAGTTCTGGTACTTAGATATTGATGTGTGATATCAGTGATGTCTATAACAAATTGTGAATTTGTAAATTGATACGAGTACCTTGGGTTTATATAAGTTGTATGCTTTTATCATTCATGTTGGATGGGTTTACTCACGCTGGTTTCCAGCCTGACTTGGGTGTTGCTTTGATGTAATGCTCGGGTCAGGCCGAGTATTACAGATTTTCAGGGAAGGACGTTCTGGAGCTCAGGAGGCGAGCAGGATGGCAGGAACGTATGGGGTATTTCCGCTGCGATTATAGTTTATAAAGGACAGGTTCTTTTAAACTGTCCAGTGTCGTGTAATGGTTCTAACTCTGATGTATGGAAAATATAAGTGTAAAGATATAGTTCTTCTTTGTAAAACAATTATTTATGTGATATTAAATTTTATCCGCTGCGCATGTGAGATTCTGAGTTTGAGTTTTCTGTTTCTTCTTCTATCTCTTTCTGCTTTTCACTAACTATCAGGAATTTTCGGGATCGAAATTTCCGGATCGTTCCATATAAATTCTTGAAACCATTTTTAAAATTGATTTTACATTGTTACAATCATTTTTCATCAAGAGATCGTAACCTAAAATTAATTGTATGCGGAGAAACTGATTTTTTTTCATTGAATTCTTAAGCCTGTTATAACATAGGCATGTATATGTTTATTCATAGACATGAACATCCATAATTATACACACACACAGACACATATATATATATATAAACATGCAGGCATATTAAACAAACATTTTCATAACATACTTCAAGGGTCAACCACAATATCAAAGTATATAGCCAGATACAAGTGAGTTTGCTCATTTGGATTTGAAAGCAAAGAATAGTACTTTGATCTATTTTTTTTTGTTGATTTGAAATTTATCTTGAATCTTTGTTTGATGATTGCTGAGTTAAAGCTTTAATCTTTTCTTTGCTTGATCTTGAAATGCTTGGGTTAAAAGTTTAAAACAGTTGAAGTTGTTGTTTGTTTGATCAGAGATGATCTGATTCTTTTAGCTTCAGGTTGAATTAGCCTGCACTATATTTGAATCTACTTTGTTTTCAGGTTTTAGGATTTTTGAAAAGAGGTTATTTTTTTGATAAATTAGAACTTGATTTCTTTAGATTTTAAATGATTGTTTGATTTTTGATCTGAAACCTGAAATCTGGTTTTGATGTTGAACTGAGATAAATTGATCTATTTTTTTTTTTTTGATTTCTTTTCTTTTGAGTTTTGTTTTCCAGGTTTCAATTTCCTTTGTTTTGAATGCATGAAACAAAATGAGAAGAGAGGAAGATAGTGTATATGTAAATCTTGTTTTAATTTTATCCATTGTTTTGAAAATACAAAGACAAATGACACTTGTTTAATCATGCTAAGATTAGGGTAACACTTGTTAATCATATGTTTTAATTCTTTCACACTTGTAAACACATATATTCATAAGCCTACACATGTTTAATTCCACAATTCATGATTTTTTCTTACACTTGTATTTATATGTTTTTTTATAATATCTTTATTTTACATTTACCTTATGTTTATAATATTTACACATGTAGAATGCATGTATTTACATTTTAAATATATTTGTATATGATTTATATTTTTTTAAAATTAATTAATGTATTTCCTTTTTTATAAATATTTATATCTTTAAAGAAATTGATTAAATCTAATTACACATTAATAAATAACACACACATATATATTATATATAAGTTTTTAAAATATAGAATTTAACCTTCAAATAGCTTTTGGAAATTTATTATATTAAATTTAAAATATAACTTCCAAATCAAAATGCATATTTAATATAATTAGAAAACAAATTTTTTTATAAATTTTATATTATAGAGTTTTCAAATTCAATTTTTTTTCTTATTTATTTTTGAATTTCAAACCCAAAATTCAATTTATAATCAATTTATATACATATATATAAATGAATAATACATATCTTATTTAATTTGGAAAAATTCAAATTAATTACAATTTAGTTTACAATTTTATATTAATTACGAAATTAAATTTGATTTAAAAACAGGATCGTTACATATTCCCCCTTAAGAAAATTTCATCTCCGAAATTTGCTAGACAAGGAGATAAATAAAGTATAGATGAACATATCAATGATAGAGAATCGACTCATCAGATCAAGCTGAAATATTTATTCTATATTTGGCTTAACAAATCAGAATATCATCAATAAGTACGATAACAAAATTTCTCAACACTTTACGGAGTATTTGGGTCATCAGGCCTATGAAATATGCATGGCCATTGGTTAGTCCGAAGGGATAACTAACCATTTGTAGAAAGAATAGACAAACGAATACAATTTAATTCAGTTTCATATTTCGTTAACCAATTCATCCAAGTAAGATTTCAAATTTATTAAAGTTAAAAATGGAAAGCTGATAGAAAAATGATGATGAGAATACGAAATGGCAACCTTTTTATAACTTAAACAAAGACTCATAAGGCCACCATCACACCAAAGCTTCTTCTTGTAGCTGCCAGAAAGTAATCAAAGAATTGAAATTGGATGATGAACAAAGGAAGTTGATGGGAAAAGTTGTTTCCTTGTTGTTACAGGGTATCGACTATTTGTAGTGGTACTCCCCTGTCCCCTATCTCGTCCTCTTCTGGCACACATTCTCACTATCAGTGAATAGTAAGAGAATTGACTGAGGCATACAGACAAGATGTCTTAGGGAATATACTCATTCTAGGGCATTTTCAACTCTATCTCTAATGAGTCACCTAATGTGTTATACTCTAAAGCTGAACTCCTCACTCAACCTTTAGCTCTGATAGCAATTCTAACGACCCTGACTCGACCTTCGAAAATCGACATCCAAATACCCGTAGATTCAAACGTTGAGTCTGGTTTGTCGGAGCTTATAACAACATTAGGAAATAACAACACAGCGGAAACAGAATGAAATAATTTTATTGATACACCACATTTGATACAACAATGATACAAATGAAATGATCGCCATTATCAGAGACACACAATAGCGGAAAATACAACAGCAGAAGACAAACAACAACAGTAGCGGAAAGAAAATTTCTTCTTATGCCTTCAAGAGGGAGAAGGATAGAAATCCCATCAACTACATCTCAAATGCCAAAGCTCCAAAGACATTAAACCAAAAAACTCGAACTACCATCATGTTTAACTTGTAGCAAGCTCGGTGCATGATCATGTGGAAGTGAAACAAATATGACCCCGAATCCACAGAATCCAAAGATTTGCCAAAACCTACACCTACTATCGGACTATCTAATAACCTAACTCTAGGCTGTCCATGTGGAAAAGTATGGGCACTCAGAGTTTAGAAAGGGAACAATAAACTCCAGGTCAGTTATGGGACTGGTGCGAGCAAACAAAAACAGTTTATTTTGAACAAAAGAAATAAAAAGAAATTCGCTATACTTTTTGGAAAATGAAACTACCATAAGGCCTCCCGCCACACACACAATGCAATCGCACACTTACGGGAGCTTTCTCCTTATGGTAGTCAAACATGCTTGATAGGCGAAAATCCTTTTGATATTATTATCGGTGCATAGTGTAGAAAACATTTCGAAAGTATAATATTAATCTTAGCCAGCATACGTACTATTATAGTATGCATACTATAGCTACCATGTTAAATGGTAGATTCTACAACTAAAACCGTACAGGGCGCGTGTTGGGTGATTGGATTTTCAATAAATGGTCAAGGCTAAGGAACTTCCTTCACCGAATGGGTACACCTTTGGAGGGACACCCCGAGAACTTAAACAGCTCTCTACCAACACAAGGCCAAGTTACTTCTGTAACTAGGTTACTAACTTTCACGAGCATGCCATCCCCCGATCGTCACCGACCTTTATCCGAGAATCCTCAACACCAACAAATTCCAGCATCCACATAAGTTAAATATCTGGGCTCCATACCATGATACCACTTTTTATGCAGAAGGAAATGCACATACCCTAAAGGGCGCGACCCCCATAACCTTGCCACATCCTCCCAATTTCGATCATTTTCGGGTCGTGAGGTTCGACGCAGTCTCGTCCACAAAGCTTCACTTTTCACAAAAGCCATGCTTCGATCAACAAATTATCTGCACTTAGCATGCCACGTTACCAAATTGGAAATATATCACTAGTAACCATCAACTACATTACCTCTGAGCTCGTACGTCTCAGAGAAGGATGTTAACCTAAGATAATAAATTCTCCACCACAAACAGAAATGTATTTAATAGAAACCAGCTTTACGTTTCAAAGTGTAACGTCAGGCATACGTCCATACAAGTCCATCCTGGATCTGAATGGAACCGAAGGAACTTCAAAAGAAGCCCTTGAAAATCCGAATATTCACAATCCCGACCGGACTCCCCATCACATATGGAGATCTCTATACCGAAGCAACTCAGTGCAGAGACATTCGACAGGTAATCCTTTCGTTCTCGAAAATACCCGGTCTTCACCATCATCTTCAAATGCTATCCATTTCGTCGTATCATTAATTGGAATGGGTTTTATGACGTAAAGTCCTCTCCTGGCTAATCCGAATAATGAGCGCTTATTTAAAAACATATGGATATATTACGATCTTAGTTAAGCCACAACTTATTACCCAAAACTTTTCTTTCAAATGGTATAAACAAATTTCCACTTTTAATCTTTTAAACAAAAGATTCACCCTTTAAGATCCTTTTAAATTTGAAAACAAGGTTCACCAATCTTTAACAAAGATTCATTCATAGCTTTCAAAACTATTATCAATTCACCTATAACTTGAATTCCTGTTAACGAAACTGGAATTCTTTCTTAATACGAAAGCTGTTATCAGTTGAAAACAAAGCTCTTTCGCTTCGGAAAAATCCAATTTAATTTTCACAAGTTATAACCTTTTAAAGTAAAATTAGAAAATTTAACGAACTGCCATACACACAGCAAGTTCTACTTGATTTAAATTCTTACTCCCAAAATAATTTATATAAAATTCTTTCAAAATGGTTTAGAATCCATATCTATACATAATACAACTTGTATAACCCTTTTCAAACTATATTATTATTTTAATTTCCAAATTTTAACAAACCATATTATATTTTAATTCCAAAATTCCCTTTCTAAAAGTTTTCCATATTTAACTCAAATTACTTCCATATCATTTTTGATTCAAAATTCAATTTGAAATTCTTTCAACATTTTAGATAAAATAATATTAAATTCAAAAACCCATGACTTAACCAATTTCCCATGAAATCCATATTTGTGTGTGGTGTAGTACAGGGGTTTCACAGGCAATAATAAAACATCACAACCATCATAAATTCAAGCACAACAATATCAATAAGTGGTATAATCTTATAACGCTTATCTTTCATTCACAGATAAAGAAGTAAATTCAATACAGATAAATAAATCGCAGTTCACAGCTCAACCCAAAGCAATTCATATGACAGCACACATCATGGATATCAAACAATTCAAGGCATTCAATAGAATCCAATCATCGATAAGTAAGGTCAATTAATCACCTGATTATAATAAATTTAACTATCTCAAAATAAATTAATCACCTAAACCTGATTAATTAACATTAATTAATTACCAACCATTTGTTATTAATTTAATTAATTAACGAAAATTAATTAATCATCCTTAATCACCCATCTTAATTAATTATCCTTAATTAATTAATTATTCAACAATTAATCACATAAATAAATTTACCTTAAGTTAGTTACATAATTAATTAACCCTCAATTAAATTCATTACTTAATCATCCTCTAATAAATTAATTAACCTTCAATTAATTAACCTTTAATTACAAATTATTTTTTAATTAATTATTCTTTAATCACTTGATTAATCAACCTTTAATCATTAATTAATTATTCTTAATTAATTTTATTAATTAATTATCTTTAAGTAATTAATTTCCCTTAATTGCTTACATTAATTAATCTTAATTAATTAATTATCCTTTAATGTAATTACACAAAGTAATTATCCCTTAATTACATTAAATAATCTTTTATAAATTACATTTAAGTAATTATACATAATTAATTTCATTAAGTAATCATCCTTTAATTACTCATCATTAATTATCACCTCTTATCTAAGCATTAATCAATTACCCTTTAATCAATCACATTAATTAATCAACCATTAATTAATTACCATCATCTATTTAATTAATTACATTAAGAAATTACTCAAGACCTTAATAAATCAAAGATAAATTATTACCTTAATTTATTTCTTAATTATCATTTAAATCTTATTTAATAAACCTTAAAAATAAATTATTATTAACATATGAATTTAACTTAAACCCTTTAAGTTAACTAATAATCGAAAACATTATTTAAGATAACCTCGAAAATTAAATTAGCTTGCACTATGATTTGAATCAACTTTGTTTTTAGGTTTTTGGATTTTTGAATAGAGGTTGTTTTTGAGATGAATTTGAACGTGATTGCTTCAGATTTTTAAATCATTGTTTGATTTTTGATCTGAAACCTGGAATCTGGTTTTGTTGTTGATCTGAGATGAATTGATCTATTTTTTTTCTGATTTGTTTTCTTTTGAGTTTTGTTTTCCAGATTTAAATTTCCTTTGTTTTGAATCCATGAAACAAAATGAGAAGAGAGGGAAACTGTGTATATGTAAATCTTGTTTTAGATTTGTCCATTATTTTGAAAATGCAAAGGCAAATGACACTTGTTTAATCATGCTAAGATTAGGGTATCCCTTGTTAATCATATGTTTTAATTCTTTTACACTTATAAACACATATATTCATAAGCCTACACCTGTTTAATTCCTTACTTCATGTTTTTTTCTTACACTTGTATTTATATGTTTTTTATAATATCTTTATTTTACATTTACCTTATGTTTATAATATTTACACATGCAGAATGCATGTATTTATATTTTAAATATATTTTTGTATGATTTATATTTTTCTAAAATTAATTAACGCATTTCCTTTTTTATAAATATTTATATCTTTAAAGAAATTGATTTTTTAAAATCTAATTACACATTATTAAATAAACACACATACATATATTATATATAAGTTTTTAAAATATAGAATTCAACCTTCAAATAGCTTTTGGAAATTTATTAAATTAAATTTAAAATATAACTTCTAAATCAAAAATGCATATTTAATATAATTGGAAAACAATTTATTTTTATAAATTTTATATTATAGAGTTATCAAATTCAATTTATTTTTCAATATATTTATTTTTGAATTTCAAACCCAAAATTCAATTTATAATCAATTTATATACATATATATAAATAAACAAATACATATCTTATTTAATTTGGAAAAATTCAAATTAGTTCATAATTTAGTTCAAAAATTTATATTAATTACCAAATTAAATTTGACTAAAAGGGAATCGTTACATTAAGATCGGGTGATTACTTCTAATTTGTTGCATATTCTAGAGGCATTTAGATCTTATCTACATTCGAAGTTTGATTCAATGTTCAAAGTACTTTATCAAGGTAGAAATTAGGTGACATTTAATTATTCATTCATTCATTTATATACGGATTTATATTGTTGCATGCATGTAGATTAGAATTTATAGTATCACAAATTTATATATCAACTTGTTGTCAGATTAATATACATACATGTGTGTGTGCGCAGTTAAAGCACTTAGTGGTTCTATAGCAGTGAGGTGTGGCAAGATATTATGGAGATATAAAGGAAAATAGTGATGGTGCAAAAAAATTCACTGGATATAAAATAAAGTATTTAAAGTTAATTTATTTTCATCCTTGCATCATTTGTGCAGGAAAAAGAAATATTGTTTAATCTTATATGATAAAACCAAACAATATCCTGATTTTGGCAATTCGGATTCAGTGACTATAATAGATTTTTATTTTGTATCAAGCTCTCATGCTTTAAAATTAGGTCTTTACTCTAACTTTGTTTATTTAGTTTAGTAGAGAATAGTCAAATCAACCTTTTTATATTAATGTTGCTAAAGTGGGTGTTAAAAAGCCTTGATTTAACGGGTGTAGTGGAAAATAGTGAGGCTTGAAGTATATCTACTATTTAATAGTGCTACATTGAAGAAACAAAGCGGTCGAAGAGCATTATGCGTTATAACGGGGATTTCGCAAGGCTTTAGCGGTGCTTTAACTGCATAGACACACACATACATACACGTGTGTGTGTTTGTATATGCTATAAAAATATAATTGTGTATATCTTTTATTTTTATCTATGATGTGATGAAAACATTTTTTCCAAATATATAATAATTTAAAATAATTTTTTAACTTGATTTGAATTAAACTGGATTTATATTCAATGCTAATATGTGCATAATTTATTAACTAAATTTTCTTGTACATGTGTTTTAGAAAATTAATTATATATATATATATATATATATATTAAAATCGAATATATACAATATGATTATATATCTGGTTTTATCATATACATATTTATTAATTTATAAATATACGAACATATATTATATATGATACAAATAACATTAAAAATTATAAAACAATTTTCTAAAACCATATGGAATTTTTAAAATAATAAAGAACGTTTGATTGTTAAACCTTTTTAGGCCATTAGTTAAAAATCGATTTTCAATCTAAAATATATATGATTTTATATTTAGAAATTACTATTTTATAAATTTTAAAATATATAAAAATATGAACATTCTATATGTAATTTAAAAATAATTTTTTTACTTTAATTCGTATATACGTATATAATATTTCGAATATTAAAATATTTAAATCTAAATTTGAATTTCAAATTAGGAATTATTTTTAATCTAGAAATGATTTAAACTTTAAATATTCCTTAGCTTATTTTAGTAGTGTATTTTGAATTAGTATTCTATTTAAATATATACATAAATATACATACATACATACATACATACATATATATATATATATATTAAATGAATCTAAGTAAACTTTTAATGTATTAAATTTAAAACAATATTAGACAACGAACATATAAATAAAGGGGCTAACGTGTCTGTAGTGGTGTAAATCCTAACACTTAAACATAGGCATGTTGAACTATATAAATTATATGTTGTACATTCACGTACACGTATATGTGTATTTGATATACATGTACACTTTAATATCAGTTATACAATAAATAAAATCTTTATATTAATTGTTACCATTAATAATGATTGAACATGAAAAGAAAATGTATCAAAAGTGAGGATGTCAAAGGCAGTATAACATTCAGCAAATGGTATCAAGATGTCGAAGATCTATAATAAAAGTATCATGCATTCAAGAAAGGGTGAAAAGCTTCCAAGAGTGTCGAATTCTAAGCAACTGACCAATCAAGAAAATGTTGTCTAGCATAGAGGCTATGAAGATTTTACAATGGAATGGATATCAGGCCAAGGTCCCAAATCTTGAGAGATGTCAAACAATAAAGAAATAATATACAAAAAGGTTATCAAAATTGAATCCATCTAAGAGGAGATGTCGCATCATTTAGAGGTATCGGATACATAATCACGGAGAGGGTGCATAGTAACTTCATAGATATCAAGCCTTTACGACTACAATAGTTGTAAATAAGAGGCAAGAGATCTCGGGTATTTATAAGCAGTAGGGGATGCCAAGAATCAAAGAATAAAAGGTATGTTGGGTACTACAGTTATGGAGGATGCTGAAAGTCAACAACGTGAATTAGAATGTTGTATGTCGTAATGGTCATAGCCAGGAGTTGACAATCTAGGAAGGATGTCGGATACCAACAATATAGAGGGATATTGAAAATACAAAGAAGGATGCCTTAATTCACCAGTATAGCAAAGATGTCGTAAATCATCAATGTGGCAAGAGTGTCGTAAATCATCAATATGGCAAAGATGTCGTAAATCTTTAATAAAGAAGGATGGCACAATTCATCAATGTAAGTAGGGTGGTCGCATATCAACATATCCAGAAGATGCCACATATCACCAACACAATGAATGATTTTGAGAATTAAGGGTGCGGAAGGACGCGTGGTAGCCAGGCCGTCTACTTCAATCCTTATAAATATGGACCCCGTAGCTTCATGGAAGGGAAAATTCTTTCTATCACTTTTTTTTTCATTTTCAATTTATAAACCCTAAATTGAATTGGGTATTTAGTGTCTACTGTAAATTTTTGACTTTCTACAAGTAAGGACTTGTACAAATCAATGTTTCATAGCATACAACAAGTGATTAAAGACCCTTGACTTTTATATGACCTATGACTTGCATATGGCTCTTATTCCCATTTCTTATGACATGAACATGACTTGGCAATTGAACATGCACACTTCTTGTGAGTTGGCATAAGGCTATCTAAGTTTATTCCTAATCAAGCCTTATCTACCTTGCACATTTGTGGTTAATAAAGAAATTCATTAACATTTTGGCGCTAGAAGAAGGGCCTAAACCTCTTCCTCCTTAAATATCTCATGTTGGATTATCCTTGAGCTACTACGTATATAGAGGATAGACCATTTATACCTGCCTGCATATTCCATTAAGGAATTCTCTAAACCTTTCATAACCTTCTTTGGACAATATCATGGCTATCTTAGAATAAGAATCTTCTGAGCCTCAGGCAATTAGGCTAATCTATCCAATCACTTCTGACCCTCGTTTTCATGAGGAACAAGTGTTAAGAGTGTTAGCACTACAAATATGAAAGAAAAGAGACTAGTGATTCCTTATAATCATGATAAGTGGAGTATAAATCCATTTCATATAGGCTCTACCCTTATCCATGGTCATTATTCCCAGGTTGAAAAGGAAAGCATGAAGAAGGATAGTTTGCTCCTAGAAATGAGAAGGCTATACAATTCCAATCCACGGGACTATTTTAAAAAATAATAAGAGACTTTGACAAATTTTCCCAAAGGTGGAAAGGAGTCATTGATCATTCTCTCACACCAATCAAAGTTCAAAAATCTTCAAGGAGGAAACTTAGAAATGATGTTATTATACCAATCCAATGCTACAAAAGAATCAAGTTGGAACAAAGAGCACTATACTCTAGAAATTTCCAATCTTCAAGATTTCGTTCCCTTGCCACTTCCCATGAAAACATCTACCCCCTAACTTAAAAAAGATTAAACTATTACCCTTCATTAAAGTAGCAGCCAGGAAAGGAAAGGAGTCTTGAAGATTTTTATTGACAATATCACCAAAGGAAGAACATGAAACCAACCGCTAGGATCTAAAGAGAATGATTGAGAATTTATTGGGAAAAGGAGAGCTTTAAGAGTTTATTAGCAAGATTTAAGCAAAAGGAAAATGTTCAGATGTAACATCCCACCTTTTGTATGCTTCAAATTGACGATAAACCACACATGCCAGACTTAAACCATACAGAAGGGCGGATTGTTATAGGGTAAATAATAAAAAGTAGAGAATGAAAAAAAACAAAGTAGAATCTTGCAGCGGAACGATAAAATATAATAATTAAATAAACAGTTCATGAAGCTGTTTTACAAGAACATTTGATTATACTTATACAATACATATCAGAGTTACACCTACCAGAGAATAATCAATAACAATGAAGCGGAACAATGTGATGCAGTGGAATATAAAAAATAATAGTAATACATATCTTCGTCTTCGTCCTTCAGAGATAAAGTCTTCGAATCCTGAAATGCTCAAATTGACCATAGCGAATTGAAAAGACAGAACACTCGAGTTAGAACTAAAAGATCTTATTTAATTTAAATCAATGGTAAATAATATGAGTGGAATGACATCAAAGATGTTTACGGGATTTGACATCTCCTATCCAGTGTCTTATGCGAGTTCAGTAACTTAAGAGATGCTCGGGATTCACATCTCCTAAGGATCCGTTAAACTATTTACTATGTAGTAATATTTTGCTATTATAATAATGTCTATTAGTAAAATAAAATTACTTTAAAATAGCATTAAGGAGTGACCCAATATTTCCCTTAACACATAAATAGTGCTAATGGTCTATATAGTATCGTAATACCTCCTGATCAGGAGGCTACCAGAGGATACTCCATAGGTACGACACAAATCAAACTCGTACAAGGCGCACTAGGGTAGGTGACACGACATAATTAGGCAATGCCATGGTAGATATGCCAATTACGCTTCCGGACCGGTGATAACGCGTAGCAGCTACTACCGCCCACCTCGAGCCACACCCCCAAAATCAAAAGGGCCCAAATCAATCATAAAGTAATAAAAAGGAATCAAAGGAGTATGTCCGATAAAAGGTGCTACATTCTTAGCCCATCAATCGCTCCTATTTTAGCCACCTTATACCAACTCATGGAAGTCGGTGTGTAGGTATATACCTTAAAGGAAACACTGTCACCATCCTACTTCATTCTGGAATTTCCACCACGTACACGGTTGTTAAAGTGGTTTTCGAAGTTGGCAGAGAGTATGATAACGTCCAATCCCGGTCTCTTTAACAACCAAACGTTATTATAACACCGCAGCCATTTCAAATAATTATACTTCAAAACCAGAATATAATATCCATTCAAAACCATATAAATACGACATAATTTCCACTTCAAAAACCAAATCAATATGATATCATTTTTATTAAAACGCTAATTATGACGCCCCACCTCTATACCCACGCTAGCCAAGGACACTACGGGGTAATGCCATCAACTGGCGCGGAGAATAAGGCTGTTGAGGAGCGACCATCCGTGTAATTGCTTTGTGCGAGTACCGATATGCCAGATAAAAATGTAACTTGTATTCAAAGGGGGAATCCGACATGCCGATACAAACTCAAAGCTACTACACAGTGGCTATAATATCTTCAGAAACAAATATAGAAATAAGCATAACATAAATCTATCATAGATAATTCATATCACTAAGGCAGAAACAGATATGAATATAACACATGAAAGTGTTTATCAGAGTAGTGGTCAAATAAGATCCACAATATCACAAAAGAATGGATACAAGTGCTAGACAAAAGAATATGTATACATCAAGGAGTCTATATCTCAAATGTATACAACAAAAACTACTAGACTAAAGTAGTTAAGCAAAAGTCAGAAGATGGTTCCAGATAGGAAGTCATAAGGAAGCACCTGCAATATCTCAGTCCGACCCGAGTATTATTTAAGAAGAAAATAATAAACGGATCAGTCTAACTATAATTATCAGATAAAATGAGATATAAGAAGAGATGTAATAAAAACATATGATAACCAAAAATGTCATACAGCGACAAGTTTACATAGAAAATCAACTAAATCATACAAATATCTCAAGAATCTCATAGCATCAAAAAGAATATCATATTCTTTATTTACTTCACTAAGCCACAATAAATGACATACATATCAATGCCAATCGTAAAAGTTGGTGAAACATAAATTCGAGAAATCATCAATTAGAAATCCAGAAATCATTAGAAAAGAGGATGGCCAATCCCAAGCGGGAGCATGAAAACTCACCAACACGTGTATCACAAACAATTCGGAGCATCGACGCAGTACAAACGGTACGTTCAATGAATCGAAAAGCCGAGACATCGATGTAGTACAAACGGTACATCCAATGAATCGAAATACAAAACAATTCGAAACATCGACGCAGTACAAACGGTACGTCAGATGAATCGAAAAGCCGAGACATCGATGTAGTACAAACGGTACATCCAATGAATCGAAACACAAAACAATTTGGAACAACGACGCAGTGCAAATGGTACGTCAGATGAATCGAAAAGCTGAGACATCGATGTAGTACAAACGGTACATCCAATGAATCGAAACACAAAACAATTTGGAACATGGATGCAATACAAACGGTATGTCAGATGAATCGAAAAGCCGAGACATCGATGTAGTACAACCGGTACATAAGATGAATCGAAACACATTAAAAGTACATGGGTTTCTAGCCCACAAAGAAATGAGACGAAGCTTAATAAAATGAGGTACAGTCCTCCAAGTGGACAAAGAGACATCGCACATTGCTAGTCTAAATCACAAAATGATCATCATTGATCGATAAGTGTAAATTACACTAAGCTAGTAAATATATGAGCTTAGCTTCATGTCCCATAACTACTAGCTTAACTTAAATATTTACGAACAGATTGTAGATTTCCACTCGAAAATTGCACAAGACATTCAATCGAATAAGTCCAAGAATTAACTGACGAAGTAAACGCAAGAGTTTCATACCACTTGTTTTACTAAGCCGTTTAATTAGATTTCTCATACAAATGAGGTAAAGGTTTGTATATGCTAGTAGATTGGAAAACGGTTTAAGAAACGAGCATTGTAATAAAATAGTGTTGAAATCGTTTTGATGAAAGAATTTTTATTTACTAGTATTGAAAACCTTTATATTTTTAAAGTGACAAACCATAAAAATGATTGTAGAAACAATCAATTGTTAAAATCCCCATACGAAGACATGAATCAAATCCAAAGAAACCGATACCAATCCATCAAAGTGGGAATACCCAAAAATTCAAAAAATAGAAGTCATCAAAGTCGACAAAGGTGATAACAGCTAATCGAAGAAGAAGAATCGATTAAAGATTGGAAAAGCAAAGAAAAATGAGCATAAATAGGCAAAACAGGGAAACAGGAGCAGGTCGGTTGACCGGACTTCTTCAGCCGGTCGACCGAAAATAGGCCAGAATGTTTCGTCTATAACTTCGGTCGACCGACCCAGGGGCTTTGGTCGGCCGAACTGCAATTTCTGCAATTCTTACCCTATTTAATAGAAGTGCAAACTCTCACTCAATTTACAACCGGTCGAGCAATGACGCTAAGGGTTTATGCCAATCGACTACCTGGCCCTATATGCTCCTCGATGCATCACCAAAAGCATGATCAAACAACAAAGCTATGATTTTTAAAGATTTGAACCCAAAACACTAAAAATTGGAATATTCACAAAACCAATCCAAATCAAAATCAAATGCACACGAATAAGTGTTAGGAATTCATACCTAATAATCATAGATAATCATAGACTTAGATGTGAGATAAAAATCTCACCTTTAAACCCAAAGAACAAGTAAGAAGAAGCTATAGAGCAAGGCAAGGACAAACACTCTTCAATTTCAACCCAAGAAGCTTCAATCTAAGCTTACAAGTAAAATATTTCCTAAGTTAGGTTTGGAAATTCTAAAATTGAAAGGATAATAAGTTGGAGAAGAAGTAGGAGATGCTTTCTAATGACTTCTCTTAGAATTTGGAGCTAGAGCTTGGATTTTGCAAATGAACTAGGGCTTGGAATTCTTATTTCCAATCTTTTTCCCATTATTCTCTTGAGCTTGAGAGAGTTAGGAAATGAGGAATGAATGAAGAGAAGTGGAGAGAAGTTTGGTTGATATAACCAGAATTGGGCAAATGGGCTGAACCCAAACCCAAAGCCTTATAGAAAAAGTAGCAAAAATCAACTTACTCCAAACATATTGAAGCTTATACTCAAAAAGGTCGCAAATGGCATTTTGAACTCAATGGAAGGGGTCTCGAGTCCCAATTCGACTGTTTGCAAAAAGTAAATTTTTGGACTATAATCCGACTAATGATAAAATATTTAAATAAATTATTTAAATACTCAATCGTAAAATATGCGGGTTGTTACAGACTCCCCTCCTTAAAGAAATTGCGTCCTTGCAATACTTAAGAAGAAAATAAAGAGTAACAACCATAGAAGCATGTCAACACAAAAGGAAATTTGAAATAAGAAGTTCACCATAAAGAGCACAAAAGAGTTAGCCCAAATGTGTTCGCTCGAAGAATTCTCTGGATTCCCAAGAGAAATCCTTGGGATCTGAGAACCATTGAACTTTCACAAGAAGAACATCTTTATTCCGAAGGCGCTCAACCTCCGAAGCAATGATGCGAATGGAATGTTTCTCATAAATCAAATCTGCTGAAACTTCAATTCCCTCAACAACACCGGGCTCAACAATAAAATTCGGAATCCCTAAGGCATTTCCGTAGTAGAAAGACGTGAGAAAACGTCATGAATAACAGAAAATTCAGCCGGTGCAATGACATAGTATAAAAATGGTACGCCCGAGAAACTAGAAACTCGAATAATTTGGAACAACGGTGTAGTATAATGATGGTACGCCAGATGAACCAAAGCTCAAATAATTCGGAACATCGACGCAGTACAAAAACGGTACGTCCAATGAACCGAAGCTCAAATAATTCGGAACGTCGACGCAGTACAAAAACGGTACGTCCAATGAACCGAACACCATAAAAGAACATCGGACGCAAGCCCATAAAGAAATGAGATGAAGCTCAATAAAACGAAGTATATCGAAACGTCCGATGTTGGTAAAATGATCATTCCATTTGGACATCATAAAAGAAACAACCACTTGTTGTTTACAACAAAGTGCATTGGCAACACGATTCCCCTTTCCGGGAATATACAAAGAATATCAAGATCATAAGATGCAAGGAATTCGATCCAATATTAAGTTCCATATGAGAAAATAAATATTCCAAAGACTTATGATCAGGGTAGAGAACAAATTTCTCACCCAAAAATAATGATGCCAAATTTTTAAAAGCGAAATCAATAGCCACAAGCACTAGATCATGAGTGGCATATCTAGTCTCAATAGGCATTAATGATTTAGAAGCACAAGAGATAGCACGTTCTCTTTTGCAAGAGAACGACATTCAAACCAATACGATAAGCATCGGTACAAAAGATAAAGTCTTGGTTCCAATTGGGAATCACAAGAATAAGAGTATCGAAAAGAAAGAATTTCTTTTAAATAATCTTCTTTCTCAAAAAGCTAAAACTTTCAAAATTACATTTATCTTTATGTAATAATCTTTCTAGAAAAATTTACATTTTTACAAGTCAATATATCGTGTCTGACTGTCTCATCAAAGCGTTTAGGAAATTCCTATCGATAACGTTGATCAAGCGCAACGACTAGAATTCTTAAAGCACTTAATGGGAAATACAATCACAAAATCATCTTCTATATGATAAAAATATCTATTATGAGTTTTGAGAATATTCTTTGCTCGTTTAAGATCAAAATCCAATTGTACTTATGAATAAATCTTATGAAAAAGATTTGCAAAATTTTAAATTTCTATTTTCATCCAAAATCAATAAATACAAGAATAGAATCATCGAGATATTCGTAAAATACTCGATTCATAAAATGGATGAAATAAGCTGGACAAACTGAATGACATAACAAGTCATTCATAAGAATCATAACGAGTGCGGAATGCAGTAAGTGGAATGCTAACTCTCGCAACTCATAGCAAATGAAAACCGGTGGCAAGGTCGAGCTGAAAAGACCTTAACACCACACAAGATATTGCTTAGGTGATGATCCTAAGACAAACTTCAAAAATACCGAAAAATTCTCAAACTACATGAATGAGAGAAATAAAACTTTTCCTATCATGAGGGATTAAAGAATAAAATGATGCCACCAAAAATTTGAAATCGGAATCACAAAGAAAAATAGAAATCTGCTTAACATATAGGAAATGTCGAAGATGAATAGTCCACTCGGGACTTCGGATATGGCTTCATAATAATTAAGCCAATCCGTACAAAAGTCAACTCCGAAGCATAAGTAAAAATCGGCTTGGAAAGAAAAAGTCACATAAAATAATTTCGACATCAATACAAGAAACCAACTGAGCGTTACAGATCCATCAACAGGATTCGCCATTGTCAAAGGAGTCAGCAAGCGCAAAATGTTTAAAGAAAAGGAATCAACTAGTTCTTTTGATATAAAAATAATGAGATGAACCCATATCAACAAGAAATCTAAAGGATAATCACAAAACAAATGTAATCAAGGATTAAATGAGAAATACCTTGACCACGAGAAGTGTTACTATGAGTTTGCACCACATTAAGCCTTCCCTCCCTCTTTCTTGGAAGTTTGGGACATGTAGATAAAAGATGACCCGAACCTTTGCAATAACGACAAAAGGGTGGTTTCGGACACCTATTAGCATAATGGTCTGTGGAACCACAATTGTAGAACTGTCCTCGACTAGAGGTAGGAGTCTTTGCTACTGGAGTTTGTTGCTTCCCTTTCTTGTTGGGAGTGGGGCCTTTGAATTTGATAGGCCTCTTCATGTTGTTGTTGAAGTTTTGTTTGGCACCCACAACTTCAACATCACACTCTTTATCGGCCTCTTCAAGACGAAGAGCGATATCAATAATCTGATCAAAAGAAACTTCTAGTTTCATAAGTAATGGCTTCTTAAGATTCTTATTCAATCCATAGACAAATCTCTGATTTTTCTTCAATGGGGTATTAATATACTCGACCCCATACTTAGAGAGAGATTCGAAAGATGCGACGTAATCCGTCACAGAAGATTCACCTCGAACAAGGTCAATAAAACGTCGAGTCAAAGTTACTTTTTCAGCCTCCGGCACAAATTTCAATTCGAATCTTTCCCGGAATTGCTTCCAAGTAAGATCTGCTTCAACGATTTCGGAAACCAAAAGCTCATACCAATCTAATGCTCTTTCTTGGGGCATGATAGAAGCCACTTGGACTCGATGTAGATCAATAAGGTTTATGCGAGAAAAGATGCGATCGCACGATTTGAGCCAAGCTTGAATTTCTATAACACTCACGGTTCCCATGAATGGCCTTCCACCCAAATCGGTATAGTCTCTGCACAAGCGTGCAAAACCGGATCTAGGATGAGTAGGCTAAAGGATGGGTCCGGCAGCCTGTGCATTCTTCACAAGATCTAAAAGCTGCTGAGAAGACATGAATACTCCATCCTGGGGAGTAGCACTAGATTGACCGGCGCTGGGACGGCCTGGTCTAACCATTTCTCTTCTTTAAAAAAGAAAGAAGGAGAAAAGTTATTCTCAAAATAAATATCAAGCAATCTTGATAGATAAAACAAGGAATCATAAAGAAAAATAGGATGAATTGGTACGAAGACTCGAATAAAATCCTAAAGCACGACTCCTAAGAAAGACTTAGGACATGATCCTTGCTAGATTATTCTGTATTGTTCCGAAGTTTGGCTCTGATACCAAGCTGTGATGCCCCATCTCTATACCCACGCTAGCCAAGGACACTACGGGGTAATGCCGTCAACTGGTGTGGAGAATAAGGCTGTTGAGGAGCGACCATCCGTGTAATTGCTTTGTGCGAGTATCGATATGCCAGATAAAAATGTAACTTGCATTCAAAGGGGGAATTCGACATGCCGATACATACTCAAAGCTACTACACAGTGGCTATAATATCTTCGGAAACAAATATAGAAATAAGCATAACATAAATTAGTCACAGATAATTCATATCACTAAGGCGGAAACAGATATGAATATAACACATGAAAGTGTTTATCAGAGTAGTAGTCAAATAAGATCCGCAATATCACAAAAGAATAGATACAAGTGCTAGACAAAAGAATATGTATACATCAAGGAGTCTATATCTCAAATGTATACAACAAAAACTACTAGAATAAATTAGTTAAGCAAAAGTCAAAAGATGGTTCCAGATAGGAAGTCATGACGAAGCACCTGCAATATCTCAGTCTGACACGATTATTATTTAAGAAGAAAATAATAAACGGATCGGTCTAACTATAATTATCAGATAAAATGAGATATAAGAAGTGATGTAATAAAAACGTATGATAACCAAAAATGTCATACTGCGACAAGTATACATAGAAAATCAACTAAATCATACAAATATCTCAAGAATCTCATAGCATCAAAAAGAATATCATATTCTTTATTTACTTCACCAAGCTACAATAAATGACATACATATCAATGTCAATCGTAAAAGGTGAAATATAAATTCCAGAAATCATCAATTAGAAATCCAGAAATCACTAGAAAAAGAGGATGGCCAATCCCAAGCGGGAGCATGATAACTCACCAACACGTGTATCACAAACAATTCGAAGCATCGACGTAGTACAAATGGTACGTCCAATGAATTGAAAAGCCGAGACATCGATGTAGTACAAACGGTACATCCAATGAATCAAAACACAAAACAATTCGGAACATCGACGCAGTACAAACGGTAAATCAGATGAATCAAAAAGCCGAGACATCGATGTAGTACAAATGGTACATCCTATGAATCGAAATACAAAACAATTCGGAACATCGACGCAGTACAAACCATACGTCAGATGAATCAAAAAGCCGAGACATCGATGTAGTACAAACGGTACATCCAATGAATCGAAAAACAAAACAATTCGTAACATCGACGCAGTACAAATGGTACATCAAATGAATCGAAAAGCCGAGACATCGATGTAGTACAACCGGTACATCTGATAAATCGAAACACATTAAAAGTACATGGGTTGCTAGCCCACAAAGAAATGAGACGAAGATCAATAAAATGAGTTACAGTCCTCAACGTGGACAAAGAGACATCGCACATTGCTAGTCTAAAGCACAAAATGATCATCATTGATCGATAAGTGTAAATTACACTAAGCTAGTAAATATATGAGCTCAGCTTCATGTCCCATAACTGTAACATCCCGTCTTTTCGCACACTTTAAACCGACACACGTGCCAATTCAAAGCATACGCAAGGGCGGATTATTATGGGGTAAATAAGAAAAACAGAGAAGAAATAAAACAAAATAGAATCTCACAGTGGAAGGATAAAATATAATAATCAATATACAGTTCATGATAACTGTTTACAAAATATTTATTTTACTTATACAATGAATATCAGAATTACACATACCAATACAATCAATGCAGCGGAAATTTAGAGTGTGGTGCAATACTATAGATAATAATAATACGACTCCTTCGTCTTCGTTCTTCAAAGCTAAAGTCTTCGATCCTGAAACGCTCGGACTGACCCGAGCGAATTTGAAAAGACAAAAACACTCGAGTCAGACTAAAAGATCTTATGTGAGTTAAATTAACAGAAATAAATATGAGTACAGTAACTCAAGAGATGTTCGGGATTTACATCTCCTAAGGATCCGTTAAACTATTTACTATGTATTATATTGCGCTATTATAATAGTGTCTATTTATAAAATAAACTTACTTTTAAATAGCGTTAAGGGGTTACCCATATAGCCCTTAACACAAATAATGCCAATAGTCTATATAGTACCGTAATACCTCCTGATCGGGAAGCTACCAGAGGATACTCCATAGGTACGACACAAATAGAAACTCGTAGTAAAGGCTCGGTATGGTAGGTGACACGGCACAACTAGGCAATGCCAGGGTAGATATACCAATTGTTATCCAGGCTGGTGGAAACGCGTAGCCGCAGTTACCGCCCACCTCGGACTAATTCCCCAAAATCAAAATATAGAAGTGGCCACTGAATCAATCCAAAATCAAAGTATAATATCGAAGAGGAGGGTCCGATCAGAGGAATGACCTCATTGGCCTGAGAATCGCTCCTGTTTTAGCCACCTTATGCCAACTCACGGGAGTCGGGTCCACGTATTTACCTTACAGGAAACGTCGTCACCACCTACTTCATTCTGGAATCTCCACCGCGTACACGGTTAGTCAAAGTGGTTTTCGGTATCGACATAGAGTATGTCCATATCCGATCCCGGTCTCTTTGCCAACCCATCGTTATTATAACACCGCGGTCATTTAAAATAGTTTATACTTAAAAACCAGAATAAAAATTTCCATTTCAAAAACTATGAGTACGATATCATTTTAAAACCCAAAACAATATGATATCATTTTATCCAAATATAATTCTTTCCAAAATCATACTGCTTTAAAATCTATAATATCTGGAAACCGAACATTTGAATTATACTTTCAAAGCATAATATTTCGAAATTCATATATTTTAAACCCATAACTTCTAACTTGAATGGTTTGGATATTCAACGGCATATAAAATAGATGGTTTAACTTTTAAGGTTACTCTGTAAAGAAAAATAATTTCCATGGCTTTACAAATATATTTCTTTATTTTAAGGTCTAAACCATAATTTAAATATCACTTTCAAGTTCCAAAAACCATTTCAATTTCTATATATATATCCATTTGGAGTATTAATATTTCAAAACTAAAGTTGGAATTTATTCTTTCAGCAAATTAAACGTACTATTATTTAGTCTTGAATATTCACATCAAATCCATAAATAAAACTCCAATTCTAGTAATAAAATATATATTTTTTTCAATTCAAATTATACTAGAATATTCATTTCAATTTATCTTGGGAAAAATCCAATTATAAATATCATATCTTAAAATTTCCAAACTTAACATTTAAACATATGATATAAATTATCAAACTCCATTTTCTTAAATTTTTCCATTTTAATAAAGAGATTTATACACCTTTTAATTTCAAAATTTTCAATTTCATATGTATATATATGGAAGAATAATATTTATACAATATAAAATTTAAGATTATTATAAACCGTATTCCATCCAAACCATAGAAATCACATAAAAATAGTTATATATAGACCGCGGTGCCTGCATATAATTTTCTATCCTATGGTCAAGTGATACGGATATTTATCATTTCAATCCGCAGTTTAAAAGATATAAAATTTTACGGTTGTATATCATTTCAAACCACAATCCCGAATGAAAGGAAATATGCATGATAATTTGCAATTTAATGATATACAATAAACATCCATTCATCAACATCATCCATCATCCAAATCGCAATCATAAATCAATATCAATCAATAACAATATTATTTTTGGTACTACATAACAGGTAATACTGGCAATTTTATTCAAATTAAATTTAACAGCTATTAATCTACAGTCTATATTCAGTAATAAATTATATAATTGTTAACTAGCAGTTCATATCCAAACAAATATATTTTAACTGTAAATTTATACGCAATAAATTAATTAAATTAACAGTTAAATTTAATAAATGCAATTCCACAGATATGAATAAAATAAACATACTAAATACTCATAAATAAATTTCTATTCATTTCTAAAATTAATTTAACAAACATAAAAGCTTCTAGTAGTTGTGAGTGGGTTAAAACACTCACCTTTGGAATTTAAATCGAATTTAAATTCAATTTAAACTCAAAATTTTGACGGTCTCCAAATCCATCCAAACCAGCGTCAAAACGTCAGAAATTCCGATACGATCCCAGCAAAACAAACCGCGCGTGAATCCGAGCTCGTATGCAAAAGTTATGAAAATTTGAAAAATGGAAAATTCTGGTCCTGGGTCGACTTCGGGTTCGACTTCGGTGCGCCGCCTCAATTCCCCGGTGCTTGCTTGGAGTTTTCGCCAAAACGACCCGGAGCGACCCGAGTCATTTTCTTCCTGACCCGAAGTTGCTCTAGGGTTTTCTCCCCTGAAACCCGAAGCGCGACCAGAAGCTGCTGCAGATCCGATTTTTTTTTTTTTTTAATTTGAATTTTTTTTTTTGAACTGACTGGATCTAGGGTTAGCACCCATTGAAGAAGAAGAGGAGCTTGAAGAAAGTATACGCTCAGATGAAAAGAAATTAGGTGGAGGCTAGGGCTTGTAGCTAGGTTTATATAGAGGGGTTAGAGATAGAGTAGATAGACCGTAGAATGAACGTGCGGAACAAACTATGGCCCAAAAAGCCCGCTATGCCTCCGGAACCGAATTTATTAAATCTATATATCCAAATAGGTAATTTAAAATATTCTGAATGCGATGGAAAAAGTTTCACGTCCAAATTTGATCGTATGAAGAAGTTATGCTGAAAACAAAATTTCCAAATTGATTCAAATTGATTTTAATTAAATTTGATTTCAAGGCGTTTCACGCCCGTACGATCAAACGACAAGTCCGATCGATACGAAACTTGAAACCCTATAATAATTCACCGATACGGATCCGATGAAACTAGTTTCATCGAAATCCGAGTCCGTGACAAAAAAAGGCTATTTTTATATTCATTAAATAAATTAAATAAATTATAAAAATCCAAATTTTATATTAAATTCTAAAATTGGCCAAATTTTATTTCTTATATGATTCGTAATCAATTGAAAAGATTTAACAGGCTTAGCTGTGAATTAAAAGTTGACAGTATATTAATTGCAATGTTAATTTCTACACTTTCTTATATTTAAGAATTTTATAAATTATATTCTCAAAACCCATACTTTAGATTTTTAAATCTTTATATTCTCAACTTTCACCTAAAATAAAGATGCCATAAACATTAGTTCCTGATTCACATCATTATTCTTTAAGTCTAATTTAAATCTCAATAACGTAGTATTTAACGTTAGAATCCATTTTATTATGCATAAATTCCAAATTTTACTGACCCAAATTTTCTTCTTTTCATTCCATATCAATTGTCAATCCTATAAGAAAAATTAACATTAGGTTCATACTTATTACAAATAACTCCAATTTCTTCCAAATAATAATTACATAACTATTAAATATTAAATCCATTTAATTGCAATAAATTCAATTGATTGCAATTAATTTCCAAATAAATTTGGATCTTTATTTGGTTATACAAAAAAAAAATCCGTTATCACTTACCTAACAAAGTTATTATTACTTAAGATCTCATTGCATCCACAATTTCACATTTTCATTTCCTGCTTTCTTTACTTTATTCTACATAAATTATTATAAATAGGATTTTTCTTGGTTACATCTTATTTGTATTTAACATTACTCATTCACCAATTCATTTCACTTTAATTGCGGTAAATTGGCGGATAAATTGAATTTGATTTCCAAAATTTAAATTAACAAGCAACAAGAATAGGTTACACACAATAGTCGTTACGCTAAATTTTAGTCACCTAAATAAGCTTTTATTACTTTACAAAATGGAATAACTTTTAAACTCATAAATGTAATACCAAAACCGTTATAAATCCAATAAATTTCCAAATCGAAGTTTGTACACATTTTACACAACTATTATGATTTCTCACAGAACGTTGAATTTATTAAATGACCATTTGTTATAATTTAATTCCCTTAATTGAATCAAATGCTTATAATTTTTACATTCTTACCATTCCTTCCCATTATAAATTCATTAACGGATTTACAAATCTCTATCTTCCAAATATTAAATAACCAAACTGATTACAACCACTGTTCTTATCAAATTTTCATAAATTTGTTCAAATCTATACTCTTTTTCCGTATAAATAAATTTTATGTTACTACTAGATTTTTTTTATCCACTACAGCCATTAAATTTTTACTATCTACACTTATTACATCTTTGTATTAATGAATCCCATTCAAGTAAATATTTTATTAATATTCACTAATTCAACATTTATTGGTTTCTTAACATTAACTTTTAACAAAGTGTGACAATTACATTATCCAAAACTATTGTCATAAAAATTAAATTGTTACATTAAATTCCAATTACTATAACAAATTACTACATTTTCTCAAATAAATCTTAAAGCCTTTTTTTTTTCTAAATCAGGTTAGAAATTGTAACGACCCGTATTTTCGCTACTTCGAAAATGAGAGATTTCGATCGATTTAAATTTAAAAAGGAGTTTAAATCTTAAATAATATGATATATATAATAAATAATAGTGAAGAAGTTATATATTCTTATAGTTAATAAATAAAAAAAAGCATGAATTTGGATTTTAGAACAAATCGACAAAAGTTAAGTTTTGTTAATAATAATTAAAGGCTTAAATAAATGGATTTAAATATCTATTTAAAAAGGTAAATCTTATTTAAAACATCTAATAAAGATAATAAAAGTATGTTAAAAGATTTAAAAATTTGTTAATAATCGTTTTATAAAAATAACCAAAATTTGTCGCATTTTGTCAGTTTTGCATACACGGTAAAATTAGAGATTTTGATATTAATTAAATATGATTTTAGAATATAAAGAGACTTGTTTTAATTTATTTAAAGAAGTAAAAAGTTCATTTTTAAATTTGGTTTACTTCAATACATAGTTTAACTAAAACGTCAAAATGTGACCGTAAAACATTTCGTCGAAAAACGACGTTTTGTCAATTAAAAGTTGTCGCAACGTCGTCGCACCTTTATTTTCTTATATAGGAACATATATTCAAATAGTATAAGTATTAATTAATTCACTAATCAAGTTTACTTTTACTAAACATACTTAGAAAATTCTAGAATATAATTAAGAAAAGTAAGTAAGAAAAGTCAAAAGTAAACATCAAATCAACATCAAATCAAACCAAACATAATTATTACTTTACTTTACTTACTTCTTAAGTGAAAGTGACATAAAGCATGATTTGAAATGTGATGTTAAGTTAAAAAGTAAGTAAAGGGCATTTTGGTCATTTTACATAATAATATTTTATTTCAAACTTTTTCCTATAAATAGCCATGCATACCTCTTTCATTTTCACACAAATCTTTCTTTTCTTCTTCTTTCTTTAAGCTATTTTAATGGCTTCTCTCTTAAGAGAGGTAGGAGGGTTAAAAATAGTGGAGTGCTTAAGCACTAATCCACTTGTTACTCTCTAACCTCTTCTTAATTCACTTCTTCTTCTTCTTCTCTTCTTAAAAAAGGCCTTAGGCCATGAGTTTGGAAGTTGATAAAGGAAGGACGTGAGCAAAGCAAGTAAAGATGGAGATGGTCGAGCACTTGGAAGCATGGTTATGATAAGGTTTAGTGAAGCGTTGAATTAAATGAATGTTGGTAGGAAGTTAAACGTTTGGTTTAAAGGTGAGAAATTCTCATCGCTTTTGAATTTATATTTTGATTATGTTATAACAATCATATTTACACCCTTATGACATATGAATGTTTATACCAAATTGATTGTTAATATGGATGATTTGAAAATTTGTAAATTAAGTGAATTGTGATAATATATCCCGTTATGATATTAATAGTGAATGTTAGATTTGAAATCATATGCATGTGATTTGTTGAATGGATGTTATGTTAGTAATAAATATGAATATTGGATATGTTCATTTTGATTAAGTAATCACTTTGATTAGTAAGACCATATTTTAGTAATATGAGAAATTGTGGAAAAATAAGTCTCTTTTCATTTAGAAGTGAAATTAAAGTTATAATGAAAGAGAATTTGAAATTTGAAGTGAAACGGATTTGAAAAGAATAGCTAATTAGAAAATTGAAAGTTAGATGAATAGTGAAATTGAAATTAAAATCGATTTTGAAAAAGTGAAGTTTAGTTTGAGATTAAATTGAAATTTAAATTGGAATTAGATTTGAAATCTAAGTTTTAAATGTGTTTAATTTGGGATTAGAATTGAAATTGAGTTGAAATTGGGTTTTAAAGTTTAATATTAAAATAATGGGAATATAATAATATTTTAATGTGGTAAGAGTGAAAATATATATTAAATACTTTAAAAAGTGAAAATATTGATTTAAAATGGTTTCTAATCATTTTATAAGTGTTGAAATCCAAATTGAATAAATTATTTCAAATGTTGAAAAATAAGTTAAAACTAGACGCGTCGCGCAACGGTAGTTCGCGATTTCGCGTTGAAAAGTTCAAATGAATGTGTAGAGTGGAATATTGCTCGGAATTCTTCGAGATAAGAAAATTCCGGACTATTATATCCATATCTTCTAAACGAAGAAAGAAAATCAAAGTTTCGATGAGTAGATTTTGAATTATGTCCAAATCAATTTTCTAGAAAAATCGCGCTAGTGCAGTTTAGTGACCATAATAGAAAATCTGTTCGAATGAATGTTTTTAATTATGGAAAAATATGGAATAAATTTGATAAATCTATTTAAATGATTTAAAAGAGATTTGGATTGGAAAATATGAATTAGCGAATGTTTAAAAGTTGTTTTAATCAAATAAGCTTATATAGCACTTTCCGCAGCACTTTTATGCTGTGAATTCTATAATTTTTGGAATATGAGTTTAAAAATAATGATGTTTCCCAGAATCAATTGTGAATGTTTTAAAAAGGATAATTAAGTGTTTTAAAAAGATAATTTGGAATATTTATAAGCAATTCCAAAATGAAGTTGAAAATCTGAGTATGCGGAAACGACTAGTACATTTGTCCCGCCTGTGAGATCTGGGAAGATAAAACAAGGTGTTTAACTAAGGTTAGGGATGGAGCAACCAGTGCCCTGAACTTACCTGGCCTATGTTTTCTTTTCTTAGGCGAGGGGTGGAACAGATCGAAAGGAAAGCCCGGATGCTTCAAAATAAAAAGATTCTGTTAAGTTTTCCAAAATAAAAGAAGATTGGTATTATCCAAAAGTTAAGCAATCTCCAAAATGAATGATTTCTACGAACCTGTGAAGTTTAGAAAAGAATTTATAATGAATTTTAGGAATGAATTGGTAAATAAGAGTATTGGATTTTGACTTACAAGTGAGATATAAAAATGGAATTTATAAACACCGTTTTGTAAATCTGAAATCAATTTAAATTGATAAGTTAAATGTGAAAGTTATTAAAGGAATTATATTCGCGATTTTGGACAGTGAATAATCCTTTAAATTAAATGGATGTTTTGGAAGGTGATATTATAAAGGGAATGTTTTCCTTAAGTTAAAAGTTAAGAAATTTGGATCAAGAATTAAGTAGAGAAATCTGAGATATTTTCCAAAACAAAAGAATGAATTACTTAGAATTATCCTAAGTTGAAAGAAAGAGAATTTCGAAATCATCCGAAGAGAATTTAAGTGAAAAGAGACTTAATAAATCCTATATTCTCATATTCACTTTTTATCGATGATTGGATTTCGAAGGAACCGGAGTCGGATTTGGTTAATTCCTATCCGAAAACCACTTCGAACCCATGTGTACGTTCGAACGTGAAGACATGTTGAAGATGGTGATTGAAGACCGTGGATCTTCCTAGCGTGAGGACTGCTTGTTGATTTGCTCGGGTCGCACCCAATTATAGAGTTATATATAGCAGTGGTCTCCTCGTGATAGAGATTTTGCGGATTGCAAGGGCTTCTCGCCTAGTAATGGCCGAGGAAAGTACCTTCGGTTTGTCCTGTTCCTGGACAACTTGTATGGACGTTTGTCTGACGTTGCATTTCTAAAGATTACGTACATTGGTTTTTACAAACGTACATTAGTGGTGGCGGAGAAGGCAACTTCTCTTAGCTTAACACCCTCCTTGAGACATACGAGCTCAAGGGTTGTATTTTTGTGGAAGGCAATTAGTAGTTAACGGAAATGGCAATGTGGCATTCAAAGATGTGATATGTGCTTTGTGAAAAGGTAATCGTAGCCTTAAGCCTCATCAAACCGGAAATGACCGAAACAGGATTAGATGCAGCAGGGCTATGTGGGTCATTCCCATTAGGGTATGATCATCCCCTTCTAGATATATTTCTTCCCGCTATGACGTCGGGATGTTAATTAATGTGGTGTATGCTAGAGGGCCCTCGATAAAGGTCGGTAACGACCGGGGGATGACATATTCGGTACCATCTAGTTACAGAGGTGGGCCGGTCTTGTGTTGGTAGAGGGCAGATGTTCTGTGCCTCGGGACATCCATCTAGAGGTGTACCCATTTCGGAAGGTAGATCCTGCGCCTGGTCATTTGTATGGAAATCCATTCTCCAATAAGAACCTACGGTTTTGTTTGTATTGGCGTAATGAATAGCCTCGAAATGCTATATGGGTAACCATTTCGGATAAGATTAATAAGTTTATTTGCAAATGTTTTCAAAGAAATGTCATTAGAAATAATATCAAAGGTTTTGATATAAAAGTGTTTTAGTTATCATAAGGTAAAAACCCGTCCGTGTTTATGTGTGGGCGTGGTCTTATGAGATACTATTTATTTCAAAAGATTTTATCCAAAGGCTGATATATGACACTGTCATTTATTATTGAGTTTTTCTCACGCTGGTTTATCAAGCCTGATCCGGGTATTTTCAATACTTGGGTCAGATCCGAGTAGTTTCAGGATAGTCGAAGGAAGTTGAAGTTCCAGGGGAGAGCTGGAGATATTCATGGATGCATGGAGATATTCTTTCATCGCCTTTGCTTAGTGTATTTTGTTTGATGTTTGTCAGCAATTGTAAGGGCAGGTTTTATAACTGTCCAAGCTGAATCTAGGTTAGACTCTGATATTGTATTTTAAAATTTTCCGCTGTAAATATTTTTATTGAAATAATATATGTTATTCCATTCGTGTGAGATTCTGTTCTGTCTATTTTTCTTTATCACCCTTGATGATCCGTTTTTTCGTGCAATTTGAGTTGGACATGGGTGGTTTATTGTCGATTCAAAGGGTACGGGAAAACGGGCCTTCACACTTGGTATCAGAGCTGAAGGTTAAGCGAGAACCTTGGCTCTATTATGGGTAAATTCTCATCAGAGATAGGATTAGTAATATCCTAGGATGAGTAACTCATTAGAGATAGGGTTAGTAATGCCCTAGAATGAGTTATGAGAGTATTTATATATATGAGCGCGTATTTGTTAATTTTACAAAATGATTTTGTTTTAAAGAAATTAGTAAATGAAATAATTTTACCTTGGGTTTATATTATAAATACTAAAGAGGATATTATTATCTTTTGGGTTAGAAATTAAGGATTGATTGTGATTCAGCTTAGTAAAACTAAAATATGAATATCTTGTGATTAGAATTGCACAATTTGACTATAAGATATTTCATATAGGATCAGTTAGTTGAAAGCTAGAATTTAAAACTGTAATCATATACCCTTAGATACTTGGTATTAAGAAATAATAATTAAGTGATTATCATAATGGATGGATTTAAAAGCTAAGTACAAATATATTGTGAAGTAAAATTCACAAATTTGATTATAAGATATTTGATGATAATATTGAAGCTAGAAGTGTAATTAGAGGAAGTAAAGTGAAAATTTACATTTAGAAAAAATTCTTGTCAATAAGATAGAAAAGATAAGCCAAAATTGAAATTTTGGGTTAATATATTATGAAAGGATAAGTTCTATAACTTATAAATGAGTTAAGGTAATTTGAAATTTAGACACTTTGATTAGGTTTAAAAATCAAAGTGAAATTTAGGAACAAGAGGTATAAGAAATATCATCCTAATATAAAATTTGAAATAATGATACATTTAGGGTAATATTTTTAATTCAAAATGAAGTAAGATTAGAAGGAGGTAGTTTTGAATAATATGGTTAGTAGTTGAATGTTGGATGAAAATGTTTAAATAACAAATACCATGTGAATTAAGTTTCACAAATTTGACTATAAGGTATTTGACGGATTTAAGGTTAAGAAATTTGATTTAGAAAATGGATAGGTAAATAAGTTAACTTTGTAAGAAAAAGGACGTACATTTAGTAAAGTTGTCTTATTAAAATATGGATAAGATAAATAATATTAGCTAAATGGAGACCTTAGGTAAAGAAAACAAAGGATTAAGTTTTATAACTTATTTATTTGGAATAATAGAATTCCACATTTGTTGAAGACGCTAATTAAAGTAAATGACGATTTGAAGATTTGGGATATGTATATATACTCTTAGGAAGTAAAGGTATATTATACAAGTTAAGTCATTTGTAAGCTTAAGTAATAATGGATTTAGAAGAAAGTAAATGGTTGTGAAATAAACTTGGATTAATAGAAGTTTGGAAGAAATGTATTAGGTAAAGATAAATGTGAATAAGTACATAAGTTAAACGTAGATCATTTTGGCACATAAATTTTGATCTAAGATTTGAGTACAAAACTTTGAGGTGTTTACACCAATCCGAAAAAGGATTTATCACTCAATTTTTGATGGCGAATATTGATGAGAGTTTGTGATTATGTACACGAGTTTTCTATCATAGTTGAGAGCTATGCAAGGAAAGCAAGGGTTTGTGATCAAGAAGTCTGATCAAAGTCCGCAGTAGAAAATCGGGGGATCGATACTAGTTCGAAAGAAAAGTTGTGGATTTGAATAATAGATCGAATCAAATATCACATATAGTATGATGTGTTGGGTCTATCAACTTAGTAGTTCGATAGTTATCTTGAATAGAAGACATAAGAGATAATGGTTAGAATTATGTTTTGGTATGTATATATATAGACCTCAGGTGTAGTACATGCTTAGGTCAGAGGATGGGTTATGTGGATGTATTCATTTATGTTGATATAGTTTGGTTGTTTTTGGATGTATAGTCTTGTTTGATAGTTGGATACATTATCTTAAGTGTGCAGTACGCACTAGGATGGGAAGGATAGAAGTTTGACTTGATGTATGTATATATAATCTTAAGAAAGTGATAAGTACTCAGCTTAGTGTGGGGAATCTTTATATATGTTTGGCATCATTTGTTTTAGTGTTGTTATGATATCGGCCTTCTTCTTTTCTATCATCAATAGAAATAAGTCAAAATTTTTTTGAGGATATGAGTATGAGATAGATTCCTTTATCTAACTTTCATTTCGAGGACGAAATGCTTTTAAGTAGGGGAGAATGTAACGACCCGTATTTTCGCTACTTCGAAAATGAGAGATTTCGATCGATTTAAATTTAAAAAGGAGTTTAAATCTTAAATAATATGATATATATAATAAATAATAGTGAAGAAGTTATATATTCTTATAGTTAATAAATAAAAAAAAAGCATGAATTTGGATTTTAGAACAAATCGACAAAAGTTAAGTTTTGTTAATAATAATTAAAGGCTTAAATAAATGGATTTAAATATCTATTTAAAAAGGTAAATCTTATTTAAAACATCTAATAAAGATAATAAAAGTATGTTAAAAGATTTAAAAATTTGTTAATAATCGTTTTATAAAAATAACCAAAATTTGTCGCATTTTGTCAGTTTTGCATACACGGTAAAATTAGAGATTTTGATATTAATTAAATATGATTTTAGAATATAAAGAGACTTGTTTTAATTTATTTAAAGAAGTAAAAAGTTCATTTTTAAATTTGGTTTACTTCAATACATAGTTTAACTAAAACGTCAAAATGTGACCGTAAAACATTTCGTCGAAAAACGACGTTTTGTCAATTAAAAGTTGTCGCAACGTCGTCGCACCTTTATTTTCTTATATAGGAACATATATTCAAATAGTATAAGTATTAATTAATTCACTAATCAAGTTTACTTTTACTAAACATACTTAGAAAATTCTAGAATATAATTAAGAAAAGTAAGTAAGAAAAGTCAAAAGTAAACATCAAATCAACATCAAATCAAACCAAACATAATTATTACTTTACTTTACTTACTTCTTAAGTGAAAGTGACATAAAGCATGATTTGAAATGTGATGTTAAGTTAAAAAGTAAGTAAAGGGCATTTTGGTCATTTTACATAATAATATTTTATTTCAAACTTTTTCCTATAAATAGCCATGCATACCTCTTTCATTTTCACACAAATCTTTCTTTTCTTCTTCTTTCTTTAAGCTATTTTAATGGCTTCTCTCTTAAGAGAGGTAGGAGGGTTAAAAATAGTGGAGTGCTTAAGCACTAATCCACTTGTTACTCTCTAACCTCTTCTTAATTCACTTCTTCTTCTTCTTCTCTTCTTAAAAAAGGCCTTAGGCCATGAGTTTGGAAGTTGATAAAGGAAGGACGTGAGCAAAGCAAGTAAAGATGGAGATGGTCGAGCACTTGGAAGCATGGTTATGATAAGGTTTAGTGAAGCGTTGAATTAAATGAATGTTGGTAGGAAGTTAAACGTTTGGTTTAAAGGTGAGAAATTCTCATCGCTTTTGAATTTATATTTTGATTATGTTATAACAATCATATTTACACCCTTATGACATATGAATGTTTATACCAAATTGATTGTTAATATGGATGATTTGAAAATTTGTAAATTAAGTGAATTGTGATAATATATCCCGTTATGATATTAATAGTGAATGTTAGATTTGAAATCATATGCATGTGATTTGTTGAATGGATGTTATGTTAGTAATAAATATGAATATTGGATATGTTCATTTTGATTAAGTAATCACTTTGATTAGTAAGACCATATTTTAGTAATATGAGAAATTGTGGAAAAATAAGTCTCTTTTCATTTAGAAGTGAAATTAAAGTTATAATGAAAGAGAATTTGAAATTTGAAGTGAAACGGATTTGAAAAGAATAGCTAATTAGAAAATTGAAAGTTAGATGAATAGTGAAATTGAAATTAAAATCGATTTTGAAAAAGTGAAGTTTAGTTTGAGATTAAATTGAAATTTAAATTGGAATTAGATTTGAAATCTAAGTTTTAAATGTGTTTAATTTGGGATTAGAATTGAAATTGAGTTGAAATTGGGTTTTAAAGTTTAATATTAAAATAATGGGAATATAATAATATTTTAATGTGGTAAGAGTGAAAATATATATTAAATACTTTAAAAAGTGAAAATATTGATTTAAAATGGTTTCTAATCATTTTATAAGTGTTGAAATCCAAATTGAATAAATTATTTCAAATGTTGAAAAATAAGTTAAAACTAGACGCGTCGCGCAACGGTAGTTCGCGATTTCGCGTTGAAAAGTTCAAATGAATGTGTAGAGTGGAATATTGCTCGGAATTCTTCGAGATAAGAAAATTCCGGACTATTATATCCATATCTTCTAAACGAAGAAAGAAAATCAAAGTTTCGATGAGTAGATTTTGAATTATGTCCAAATCAATTTTCTAGAAAAATCGCGCTAGTGCAGTTTAGTGACCATAATAGAAAATCTGTTCGAATGAATGTTTTTAATTATGGAAAAATATGGAATAAATTTGATAAATCTATTTAAATGATTTAAAAGAGATTTGGATTGGAAAATATGAATTAGCGAATGTTTAAAAGTTGTTTTAATCAAATAAGCTTATATAGCACTTTCCGCAGCACTTTTATGCTGTGAATTCTATAATTTTTGGAATATGAGTTTAAAAATAATGATGTTTCCCAGAATCAATTGTGAATGTTTTAAAAAGGATAATTAAGTGTTTTAAAAAGATAATTTGGAATATTTATAAGCAATTCCAAAATGAAGTTGAAAATCTGAGTATGCGGAAACGACTAGTACATTTGTCCCGCCTGTGAGATCTGGGAAGATAAAACAAGGTGTTTAACTAAGGTTAGGGATGGAGCAACCAGTGCCCTGAACTTACCTGGCCTATGTTTTCTTTTCTTAGGCGAGGGGTGGAACAGATCGAAAGGAAAGCCCGGATGCTTCAAAATAAAAAGATTCTGTTAAGTTTTCCAAAATAAAAGAAGATTGGTATTATCCAAAAGTTAAGCAATCTCCAAAATGAATGATTTCTACGAACCTGTGAAGTTTAGAAAAGAATTTATAATGAATTTTAGGAATGAATTGGTAAATAAGAGTATTGGATTTTGACTTACAAGTGAGATATAAAAATGGAATTTATAAACACCGTTTTGTAAATCTGAAATCAATTTAAATTGATAAGTTAAATGTGAAAGTTATTAAAGGAATTATATTCGCGATTTTGGACAGTGAATAATCCTTTAAATTAAATGGATGTTTTGGAAGGTGATATTATAAAGGGAATGTTTTCCTTAAGTTAAAAGTTAAGAAATTTGGATCAAGAATTAAGTAGAGAAATCTGAGATATTTTCCAAAACAAAAGAATGAATTACTTAGAATTATCCTAAGTTGAAAGAAAGAGAATTTCGAAATCATCCGAAGAGAATTTAAGTGAAAAGAGACTTAATAAATCCTATATTCTCATATTCACTTTTTATCGATGATTGGATTTCGAAGGAACCGGAGTCGGATTTGGTTAATTCCTATCCGAAAACCACTTCGAACCCATGTGTACGTTCGAACGTGAAGACATGTTGAAGATGGTGATTGAAGACCGTGGATCTTCCTAGCGTGAGGACTGCTTGTTGATTTGCTCGGGTCGCACCCAATTATAGAGTTATATATAGCAGTGGTCTCCTCGTGATAGAGATTTTGCGGATTGCAAGGGCTTCTCGCCTAGTAATGGCCGAGGAAAGTACCTTCGGTTTGTCCTGTTCCTGGACAACTTGTATGGACGTTTGTCTGACGTTGCATTTCTAAAGATTACGTACATTGGTTTTTACAAACGTACATTAGTGGTGGCGGAGAAGGCAACTTCTCTTAGCTTAACACCCTCCTTGAGACATACGAGCTCAAGGGTTGTATTTTTGTGGAAGGCAATTAGTAGTTAACGGAAATGGCAATGTGGCATTCAAAGATGTGATATGTGCTTTGTGAAAAGGTAATCGTAGCCTTAAGCCTCATCAAACCGGAAATGACCGAAACAGGATTAGATGCAGCAGGGCTATGTGGGTCATTCCCATTAGGGTATGATCATCCCCTTCTAGATATATTTCTTCCCGCTATGACGTCGGGATGTTAATTAATGTGGTGTATGCTAGAGGGCCCTCGATAAAGGTCGGTAACGACCGGGGGATGACATATTCGGTACCATCTAGTTACAGAGGTGGGCCGGTCTTGTGTTGGTAGAGGGCAGATGTTCTGTGCCTCGGGACATCCATCTAGAGGTGTACCCATTTCGGAAGGTAGATCCTGCGCCTGGTCATTTGTATGGAAATCCATTCTCCAATAAGAACCTACGGTTTTGTTTGTATTGGCGTAATGAATAGCCTCGAAATGCTATATGGGTAACCATTTCGGATAAGATTAATAAGTTTATTTGCAAATGTTTTCAAAGAAATGTCATTAGAAATAATATCAAAGGTTTTGATATAAAAGTGTTTTAGTTATCATAAGGTAAAAACCCGTCCGTGTTTATGTGTGGGCGTGGTCTTATGAGATACTATTTATTTCAAAAGATTTTATCCAAAGGCTGATATATGACACTGTCATTTATTATTGAGTTTTTCTCACGCTGGTTTATCAAGCCTGATCCGGGTATTTTCAATACTTGGGTCAGATCCGAGTAGTTTCAGGATAGTCGAAGGAAGTTGAAGTTCCAGGGGAGAGCTGGAGATATTCATGGATGCATGGAGATATTCTTTCATCGCCTTTGCTTAGTGTATTTTGTTTGATGTTTGTCAGCAATTGTAAGGGCAGGTTTTATAACTGTCCAAGCTGAATCTAGGTTAGACTCTGATATTGTATTTTAAAATTTTCCGCTGTAAATATTTTTATTGAAATAATATATGTTATTCCATTCGTGTGAGATTCTGTTCTGTCTATTTTTCTTTATCACCCTTGATGATCCGTTTTTTCGTGCAATTTGAGTTGGACATGGGTGGTTTATTGTCGATTCAAAGGGTACGGGAAAACGGGCCTTCACAGAAATTATATTAATTTAACTCATTTAATATTATTAATTTAACGGGTCGTTACAATCTCCCCCATTCAAAACTTTTCGTCCCCGAAAAGGAAAAAGAAGGGAGAAGGAAGAATAAAACATTACATCTTATTTCAAATATTAACTTATAAACAATAATTTACTAAATTAATTTCCTTAAATGAGATATGCCCGTTTTATAGTCATTATAACCTTTTATACTTAAATCATTAAAGTTTGGAAAATATTCAACAAAATTCTAAGTCCAAAATTTACGAAATTTTTTGGCAGAGTCTCCTTTGTACGGAGAGACACTGGAGAAAATATAATATCAAAATATACAAATATATTACATATATTATCAAAATATTATCCCAACACGGGCAAAATTATAAAATAGCGCTTTAAACGTAATCCGAAAACGTACCTATTTGTCGGGCAGTACGCTTATTATTATGGAACCAGAGCAGTAGCAGTGGCTTTCATCACCTGCAATCACTTATATAATCTAAAAAGGTTAAATATTTATATTAAAGTGAAATGTTTAGGTGGTTTCAACCATTAATCAACCAATCAAATCAACCATCAGCCTTACAAACAGCACACACCACAAACAAGCAACCATTAATCCATCAACCAATTTGTTGTTTGGGTTCAAACTTGAAATTTGTATGAAATGAAATTAACTATCAAGTGCATCCTTTACTCAACAGTCTTAGATGGAACAAGGATAGATTATTTATTCATCCAACAACTTCAAATTCCTTACCCAACAACATAAATCAAACAATACAATTCAAACCAACAACCAAATTACTTATTATACATTTATCTCATGCTTCAATGGTTTGATTTTCTTTCTTTCATTTATGGAGTGATTTCTTTATTTCTTACAAATTTTCATTTTCCATTTATCACAAAATTCATTATATTTGTATTCCAATTTATTATACTACTTACCTTTACTTATAGTAAAATTTCCAATTTAACTTAAGTCTATACAATTAATTCTCATTAATAATAGCAAATTAATAGAATACCTTTATTACCTTACTCTTCACTTGTAAGATTTCCCCTTACATTTTCCTACTAACATTGCAACTTTTTTATATGGTAAGTTATGTATGTTTTAAGAATGTAAGTGAAATTTTACAAGTTTCTTCTCCATTCCTTTAATTAATATATATTTGTTTTATAAATTACAATTTCGACTTACCTTTAATCTCATTCATTTATTTAATGTTGAAGTTTCTATTATATTTAATTACAGTAACCCTCTACTTACACTTAATTTATTAACCTTATAACTTGCATTCCTATAAGTGAAAGATTTTACTCATTCATTAACTATGGATTGCAGTCATTTATATTTTTCCTACTTTCCATTATATTAGAATAGGGGAAATTAAGGCGTACTTAAGTTCATAACCCTACAATCAAACTTTATGAATTAAGGAATTTCATTTTTTACTTTCTTAAGGTTAAAATCACCTATTAATAATACAACCTTTAATTTTAGTAAAATTCCAATCATCACTTAAGTTAATACCATTAAATTCTTATTTATAACAGTAATTTATTGAATACTTCATTTTTTTTCCAAAATTCTACTTGCATATTATTCTATTCCACTCTTAATTTACATTTCAACTTTTTATACTTGGTAAGTTATTTATGTTAAAGAAAAATGCAATTGAACTTATACAAGTTTTATCTCAATTCTCTTAATTCATTGATTGTTCAATAAATCTTTACCATTACTTATAAGTTAAAATTTTAACTTCCTTTATACCTAGCATTAATTTTCTTACTTAAATTAGAGGTTTCAATCCATTTATTACTTACTTTATATTTCCCTAAAAATAATTTAAACCATTAATTAGTGGAAAATTTTAGAATTAAATACCGGGTCAAATTTCAATTTTATTTTAAAAATAATAGATAAATGAGTTCTTACAACTTATATCTTGATTTATATTTAAAACAATTTAAAATTTTAGATAATTTCAAAATAAATCTGCAGTAGAATTTTACTACAGTGGCCTTTCCCCTTCGAAACTCGAAAATGAAAGTCGATGATGCGGCCGCCATCACCGAAATTATTTTCCAGCGACAGAGAGGAAAGTACAAAATTATTTTCTCCAAAATCCTCTTTAAAACAATTCCTTCGAATTATACTAAATATTTATGTAAGAAAATATTTATAAACCAAATCATTATATTTCATAAATCCCTTGAAAGCAGAATTTTTTTCAAAATCCCGGACTTAGGTTCTAAAATCTCCAATTTGATTTATTATAATTTCAACTTAGCTTCAATTGTTATAAATATTTTTATTTCCTAACACCCAATCTATAGCAACCAAATATATATATATATTTTTATGAAAATATTTTTATATATAGAAAATATAATAGGCAAAATTAATTCATTCACCTATATTAAAAACAAATATTATGTCGGTCTGTCCTATTAAGTGTTTAGAAATCCCTATTGATGTCATAGCGTCCCATGCATCAACCAGAATTTATAAATACAAAGCGGAACAGATTAACACAATATCAAAATCTTTATTAACACTAACAAATACGCTCTCTCATATATATACACTCAGCGACTCCTATAGGGTATTACTACCCTATTAACAAAGAGTCAAACCCCACAAAACCAAGGTTTATCGCTAAACCAAAGCTCTGATACCAACTGTAACATCCCGCCTTTTCGCACACTTTAAACCGACACACGTGCCAATTCAAAGCATACGCAAGGGTGGATTGTTATGGGGTAAATAAGAAAAACAGAGAAGAAATAAAACAAAATAGAATCTCACAGCGGAAGGATAAAATATAATAATCAATATACAGTTCATGATAACTGTTTACAAAATATTTATTTTACTTATACAATGAATATCAGAGTTACACATACCAATACAATCAATGCAGCGGAAATTTAGAGTGTGGTGCAATACTATAGATAATAATAATACGACTCCTTCGTCTTCGTCCTTCAAAGCTAAAGTCTTCGATCCTGAAACGCTCGGACTGACCCGAGCGAATTTGAAAAGACAAAAACACTCGAGTCAGACTAAAAGATCTTATGTGAGTTAAATTAACAGAAATAAATATGAGTACAGTAACTCAAGAGATGTTCGGGATTTACATCTCCTAAGGATCCGTTAAACTATTTACTATGTAGTATATTGCGCTATTATAATAGTGTCTATTTATAAAATAAACTTACTTTTAAATAGCGTTAAGGGGTTACCCATATAGCCCTTAACACAAATAATGCCAATATTCTATACAGTACCGTAATACCTCCTGATCGGGAAGCTACCAGAGGATACTCCATAGGTACGACACAAATAGAAACTCGTAGTAAAGGCTCGGTATGGTAGGTGACACGGCACAACTAGGCAATGCCAGGGTAGATATACCAATTGCTATCCAGGCTGGTGGAAACGCGTAGCCGCAGTTACCGCCCACCTCGGACTAACTCCCCAAAATCAAAATATAGAAGTGGCCACTGAATCAATCCAAAATCAAAGTATAATATCGAAGAGGAGGGTCCGATCAGAGGAATGACCTCATTGGCCTGAGAATCACTCCTGTTTTAGCCACCTTATGCCAACTCACGGGAGTCGGGTCCACGTATTTACCTTACAGGAAACGTCGTCACCACCTACTTCATTCTGGAATCTCCACCGCGTACACGGTTAGTCAAAGTGGTTTTCGGTATCGACAGAGAGTATGTCCATATCCGATCCCGGTCTCTTTGCCAACCCATCGTTATTATAACACCGCGGTCATTTAAAATAGTTTATACTTAAAAACCAGAATAAAAATTTCCATTTCAAAAACTATGAGTACGATATCATTTTAAAACCCAAAACAATATGATATCATTTTATCCAAATATAATTATTTCCAAAATCATGCTGCTTTAAAATCTATAATATCTGGAAACCGAACATTTGAATTATACTTTCAAAGCATAATATTTCGAAATTCATATATTTTAAACCCATAACTTCTAACTTGAATGGTTTGGATATTCAACGGCATATAAAATAGATGGTTTAACTTTTAAGGTTACTCTGTAAAGAAAAATAATTTCCATGGCTTTACAAATATATTTCTTTATTTTAAGGTCTAAACCATAATTTAAATATCACTTTCAAGTTCCAAAAACCATTTCAATTTCTATATATATATATCCATTTGGAGTATTAATATTTCAAGACTAAAGTTGGAATTTATTCTTTCAGCAAATTAAACGTACTATTATTTAGTCTTGAATATTCACATCAAATCCATAAATAAAACTCCAATTCTAGTAATAAAATATATATTTTTTTCAATTCAAATTATACTAGAATATTCATTTCAATTTATCTTGGGAAAAATCCAATTATAAATATCATATCTTAAAATTTCCAAACTTAACATTTAAACATATGATATAAATTATCAAACTCCATTTTCTTAAATTTTTCCATTTTAATAAAGAGATTTATACACCTTTTAATTTCAAAATTTTCAACTTCATATGTATATATATGGAAGAATAATATTTATACAATATAAAATTTAAGATTATTATAAACCGTATTCCATCCAAACCATAGAAATCACATAAAAATAGTTATATATAGACCGCGGTGCCTGTATATAATTTTCTATCCTATGGTCAAGTGATACGGATATTTATCATTTCAATCCGCAATTTAAAAGATATAAAATTTTGCGGTTGTATATCATTTCAAACCACAATCCCGAATGAAAGGAAATATGCATGATAATTTGCAATTTAATGATATACAATAAACATCCATTCATCAACATCATCCATCATCCAAATCGCAATCATAAATCAATATCAATCAATAACAATATTATTTTTGGTACTACATAACAGGTAATACTGGCAATTTTATTCAAATTAAATTTAACAGCTATTAATCTACAGTCTATATTCAGTAATAAATTATATAATTGTTAACTAGCAGTTCATATCCAAACAAATAAATTTTAACTGTAAATTTATACGCAATAAATTAATTAAATTAACAGTTAAATTTAATAAATGCAATTCCACAGATATGAATAAAATAAACATGCCAAATACTCATAAATAAATTTCTATTCATTTCTAAAATTAATTTAACAAACATAAAAGCTTCTAGTAGTTGTGAGTGGGTTAAAACACTCACCTTTGGAATTTAAATCGAATTTAAATTCAATTTAAACTCAAAATTTTGATGGTCTCCAAATCCATTCAAACCAGCGTCAAAACGTCAGAAATTCCGATACGATCCCAGCAAAACAAACCGCGCGTGAATCCGAGCTCGTATGCAAAAGTTATGAAAATTTGAAAAATGGAAAATTCTGGTCCTGGGTCGACTTCGGGTTCGACTTCGGTGCGCCGCCTCAATTCCCCGGTGCTTGCTTGGAGTTTTCGCCAAAACGACCCGGAGCGATCCGAGTTATTTTCTTCCTAACCCGAAGTTGCTCTAGGGTTTTCTCCCCTGAAACCCGAAGCGCGACCAGAAGCTGCTGCAGATCCGATTTCTTTTTTTTTTTTTAATTTGAATTTTTTTTTTGAACTAACTGGATCTAGGGTTAGCACCCATTGAAGAAGAAGAGGAGCTTGAAGAAAGTATACGCTCAGATGAAAAGAAATTAGGTGGAGGCTAGGGCTTGTAGCTAGGTTTATATAGAGGGGTTAGAGATAGAGTAGATAGACCGTAGAATGAACGTGCGGAACAAACTATGGCCCAAAAAGCCCGCAATGCCTCCGGAACCGAATTTATTAAATCTATAAATCCAAATAGGTAATTTAAAATATTCTGAACGCGATGGAAAAAGTTTCACGTCCAAATTTGATCGTATGAAGAAGTTATGCTGAAAACAAAATTTCCAAATTGATTCAAATTGATTTTAATTAAATTTGATTTCAAGGCGTTTCACGCCCGTACGATCAAACGACAAGTCCGATCGATACGAAGCTTGAAACCCTATAATAATTCACCGATACGGATCCGATGAAACTGGTTTCATCGAAATCCGAGTCCGTGACAAAAAAAGGCTATTTTTATATTCATTAAATAAATTAAATAAATTATAAAAATCCAAATTTTATATTAAATTCTAAAATTGGCCAAATTTTATTTTTTATATGATTCGTAATCAATTGAAAAGATTTAACAGGCTTAGCTGTGAATTAAAAGTTGACAGTATATTAATTGCAATGTTAATTTCTACACTTTCTTATATTTAATAATTTTATAAATTATATTCTCAAAACCCATACTTTAGATTTTTAAATCTTTATATTCTCAACTTTCACCTAAAATAAAGATGCCATAAACATTAGTTCCTGATTCACATCATTATTCTTTAAGTCTAATTTAAATCTCAATAACGTAGTATTTAACGTTAGAATCCATTTTATTATGCATAAATTCCAAATTTTACTGACCCAAATTTTCTTCTTTTCATTCCATATCAATTGTCAATCCTATAAGAAAAATTAACATTAGGTTCATACTTATTACAAATAACTCCAATTTCTTCCAAATAATAATTACATAACTATTAAATATTAAATCCATTTAATTGCAATAAATTCAATTGATTGCAATTAATTTCCAAATAAATTTGGATCTTTATTTGGTTATACAAAAAAAAAATCCGTTATCACTTACCTAACAAAGTTATTATTACTTAAGATCTCATTGCATCCACAATTTCACATTTTCATTTCCTGGTTTCTTTACTTTATTCTACATAAATTATTATAAATAGGATTTTTCTTGGTTACATCTTATTTGTATTTAACATTACGCATTCACCAATTCATTTCACTTTAATTGCGGTAAATTGGCGGATAAATTGAATTTGATTCCCAAAATTTAAATTAATAAGCAACAAGAATAGGTAACACACAATAGTCGTTACGCTAAATTCTAGTCACCTAAATAAGCTTTTATTACTTTACAAAATGGAATAACTTTTAAACTCATAAATGTAATACCAAAACCGTTATAAATCCAATAAATTTCTAAATCGAAGTTTGTACACATTTTACACAACTATTATGATTTCTCACAGAACGTTGAATTTATTAAATGACCATTTATTATAATTTAATTCCCTTAATTGAATCAAATGCTTATAATTTTTACATTCTTACCATTCCTTCCCATTATAAATTCATTAACGGATTTACAAATCTCTATCTTCCAAATATTAAATAACCAAACTGATTACAACCACAGTTCTTATCAAATTTTCATAAATTTGTTCAAATCTATACTCTTTTTCCATATAAATAAATTTTATGTTACTACTAGATTTTTTTTTATCCACTACAGCCATTAAATTTTTACTATCTACACTTATTACATCTTTGTATTAATGAATCCCATTCAAGTAAATATTTTATTAATATTCACTAATTCAACATTTATTGGTTTCTTAACATTAACTTTTAACAAAGTGTGACAATTACATTATCCAAAACTATTGTCATAAAAATTAAATTGTTACATTAAATTCCAATTACTATAACAAATTACTACATTTTCTCAAATAAATCTTAAAGCCTTTTTTTTCTAAATCAGGTTAGAAATTATATTAATTTAACTCATTTAATATTATTAATTTAACGGGTCGTTACAATAACCACTAGCTTAACTTAAATATTTACGAACAGATTTTAGATTTCCACTCGAAAATTGTCACAAGAGATTCAATCGAATAAGTCCAAGAATTAACCGATGAAGTAAACACAAGCGTTTCATACCACTTATTTTACTAAGCCATTTAATTAGATTTCTCATACGAATGAGGTAAAGGTTTGTATATGCTAGTAGATTGGAAAATGGTTTAAGAAACGAGCTTTGTAATAAAATAGTGTTGAAATCGTTTTGATGAAAGAATTTTGATATTTACTACTAGTATTGAAAACCTTTATATTTTTAAAGTGACAAACCATAAAAATGATTGTTGAAACAATCAATCTTTAAAATACACATACGAAGACGTGAATCAAATCCAAAGAAACCGATACTGAATCCATCCAAGTGGGAATACCCAAAAATTCCAAAAATAGAAGTCATCAAAGTCGACAAAGGTGATAACAACTAATCAGAGAAGAAGAATCGATTAAAGATTGGAAAAGCAAAGCAAAATGAGCATAAATAGGCAAAATAGGGAAACAGGAGTAGGTCGGTTGACCGGACTTCCCGAGTCGATTGACCGAAAATAGGCCAGAATGTTTCAGCTACAGCTTCGGTCGACCGACCCAAGGGGTTCGGTTGGCCGAACTGCAATTTATGCAATTCCTACCCTATTTAATAGAGGTGCAAACTCTCACTCAATTTGCAACCGGTCGAGCAACGGCGCTAAGGGTTTATGCCAATCGACTACCCGACCCTATATGCTCCTCGATGCATCACCAAAAGCATGATCAAACAACAAAGCTATGATTTTTAAAGATTTGAACCCAAAACACTAAAAAATGGAATATTCACAAAACCAATCCAAATCAAAATCAAATGCACATGAAAAAGTGTTGGGAATTCATACCTAACAATCAAAGATAATCATAGACTTAGATGTGAGATAAAAATCTCACCTTTAAACCCAAAGAACAAGTAAGAAGAAGCTATAGAGCAAGGCAAGGACAAACATTCTTCAATTCCAACCCAAAAAGCTTCAATCTAAGTTTATAAGTAAAATATTTCCTAAGTTAGGTTTAGGTAATTTTGAAATTGAAAGGAGAATAAGTTGGAGAAGAAGAAGGAGATGCTTACTAATGGCTTCTCTTAGAATTTGGAGCTAGAGCTTGGATTTTGCAAATGAACTAGGGCTTGGAATTCTAATTTCCAATCTTTTCCCCCATTATTCTCTTGAGCTTGAGAGAGTTAGGAAATGAGCAATGAATGAAGAGAAGTGGAGAGAGGTTGGGTTGATATAACCAGAATTGGGCAAATGGGCTGAACCCAAACCCAAAGCCCTATAGAAAAAGCAGCAAAAATCAACTTACTCCAAACATATCGAAGCTTATACTCGAAAAGGTTGCGAACGACATTTTGAACTCAATGGAAAGGATCTCGAGCCCCAATTCGACTATTTGCAAAAAGTAACTTTTCGGACTATAATCCGACTATAATCCAAAATCATAGCACTGTCAAATTTATACACTTCGAAACCAAACATTTGAAAATTTAACGCTTTTAAAACATAATACTTTGAAATTCATAGCTTCAAAACACTATAATTTCGATAAAACATTTCAATTTTGATATATTTCAAGGCTTTAAATATTCCAAAATTTCAAAAATAAATTTGATAATTTCGATTCAACAATTAAATTTTCTATTATTTGGTTTTGAAATATTGTACATAATAAATCCATTATCATTTTAAATAAAACTCAAATTACAAATAATTAAGTATTTCTTTCAATTCATTTACACTTGAAATACTCATTTAATTCACCTTGACCCCAAAATCAAGTTATAATAATTATACCTTTTAAAATTTCCAATTTAATAAATTTCACATGAACTCTTTGAGTTTAATTCTTAAATAAATTTAATTTCAAATAGATCTCCAATATATCTCCCAACCTTAATTTATTTAAATCATTATACACTCTATATTAAAAAAAATTTAAAAACTTACTCACATTTTATTTTAATATAAATCAAATTCTATTATTAAACTTAACTTTTGTTTAACGAACTTATACATAGCTTATATTCAAGCATTTAACTATATATAAAATAATATTTATATAATATCAAAATCAATAATCATTCAACCATTTATTTCTCTCCAAAACCATAGAAATCATTTTACAAATATTTTATATGTAGACCATGGTGTCTGCATATAATTTTCTATCCTATGGTCAATGATACAGATATTTATCATTTAAAAACCCGTCGTGGCTTGCTTGACACCGCCGTCGACCATAGTTGTCCCCCACGACCTCACGACCACGCTCGGCCTCCCATGAATGCAGCCGCCATCGCCACAAAAGCATGCCCTAGCCCGAATTTTTAAGCCCAATTAGACCGTCGCTTCGATGCAAAAACTATGCCGATGAACTCCCCAAAGTCCACTTTACAAAACCCATAAATTGATTTGACGACCCGACAACGTTCGTCGACGCGCGATGAATGGCCGTGAATATTCCCTCGATTTCCGGCCACATCGAAATTCAAATTGAAAAACGAACCATATATCTGACTTTCACTCTTCGAGAGCTTCAAAACCATATATATTTCGATATAGTTTATGGAATTTGAATTTTTGTTTTGATTTTGAGTTCCAATTGTATTTGGAAGTGATAATTTGTTTGTATGCCATTGAGGAAGAGAGACGGCTGAATTGTAAATACAGAAATGAGGAATAAAGGGCTGTTAGGGTTTATAATAGGATATATATAGGCAGGGTTGAAAATAAAAAGAACGGATCAGATTGGTTTGGGATCGTTGAACGAATAATGGCCCGAAAAGCCTGTTCTGACTCGAGAACGAGATTGGGTCAACCCATATATCAAAATAGATAGTTTTAAACATTTTAAATGCAATGGAATAGGTTTCAAGTCCAAATTTCATCGTATGAAGAAATTATGCTAAAATCAAATTATCTCAAATTGATTTCAATTATTTCAGTTTAATTGATTTCTAGGCGTTTCGAGTCTGTACAGTCAAACGACAAGTCCGATCGTTACAAAACTTGAAATCTTATAATAATTCATCGTTACGGATCCGATGAAACAAGTTTCGTCGAAATCCGAGACAGTGGCCAAAATTACTATTTGTGCATTGACTAAATAAATTATTAATTAATTAATTAAATCAAATTTTCAATTTCAATTCGATAATTCACAAATTTCATCATTTTTGATTTCTCAATCATTTACAATGATTTAAACAAATTAAAATGTCAATTAAGAGTTGATTAATTTATCAATTTCAGTATTAACCTCAATTTCATTAAATTCAGAAATTATAAATTTAATTTCCAATAATTCTATTTAATTTACTTTTCATTATATTATTCAATTCATTATTATCAAATGGTTGAAATTAACATTGGATTCATTATCTATTGCATTAATATTCCCACATTCCATCTTCATTTTAATTATTAGACATTTAATTTCATTTATTTGCAATTAAATCCAATTATTATAGTTCAAATCCCATTAAACTGATAAATCTTCATTTCCATTCTTTTAAATTCAACAAATTGTCCTATTATGGATAATATTAACATTATTTTCAAATATTACCTTAATTAACATTAACGTAATATTTGTTTAGATTTATTGCGATTGATTCTAATTCAATTTAATGGATTAAAATATCTCGGTAAATTATAATAATTGTTGCCACTAACTCTTAATCATAGTTTTATAAGTTATCATTTCTGAACAATATTATAATTACTTACAAGACATTGATTTTATTTCATTACTATTTATTATTATTAATTCATTAATTAATTCACTATTTATGTTTGTTTTCTTATATTCAATTTTTAGCCTAGCATGACAATTTACATTACTTCAATTAATCGTAGTTTCATTTCAATTGTTAATACTTAGCTTCAATTTCCATGGTTTCATTTCATTTTAGCATTCATTTCATTATTAAATTACAATTTTTTTGTTTCGTATTAATTTATTTACCAAAACCTTAATAAACCAACTAATTTAAATCATCGAAAATTATGGGTCGTTACACTCTCCCCCACTCAAAACTTTTCGTCCCCTAAGAGGAAAAAGAAGGGAAAAGAAGGAATCGAGTAAACAATACATCTTATTCAAAAATATTAACTTTATAAATAAATGAATTTACAAAATTAATCAATTTAAATAAAATATACCAATTTACAACTATTAAGTCGTTTTCATACTCATATTAATAAAGTTCGAAAAACATTTTCGAAAATTTTTTAAGCCCAAAATTTCCGAAAAATTTCGGCAGATCCTTTATACGGAGGGGCTCGGGAGAAAATATAATACCAAATATAACAATATACAACATATATTTTCCAAAATAAAATATATCCCAACATGGAAAAATAGTATAATATCGCTAGAAACTATAATCCGAGAACGTACCTATTTGTCGGGCAATTTACGCTTATTTTATGAAACCAAAAGCAGTAGCAATTGCTTCCATAACCTGTATTTCACTTATATAATCCGAAAAGAGTTAACAATTATATAAAATGACATATTTAAAGTTACTTCAGCCATAAACAAACAAATCAATACAAACAACAATCACTTGCAACAAGGTATACAACCATCACCTAAAATCAACACAAATAAATCATTCACCTATATCAAACAAAACAAATAGCTGTTCGGGTTCAAACTTTAAATTGCACAGAGTGAAAATAAACTATCTAATGCACCATTTACTCAATGGTCCTAGATGAAGATTATTCATTCATCCAAACAATTTTAAAGTATCCTTGCCCAAACAACCATAACTGAACAAACAACAATTCCAAACTATAGATCAAGTTCATTTATTATCAATTTCATTTCATAACATTTGTTGTTTGATTTCCTTTTCATTCATATAATGATTTATCTTTTAAAATTCACATTTATTTCTTGCAAATTTTCATATTTCCATTCATTCATATCATGTAAATTCTCTTTTTATTGTATTACAGTCATTTATTCACTACTCAATTTCATTTATTTACTTTAATAATAAATAGTTTCAACATTAGCTTAAGTTCAAAATCTTTACTTACATTACTCATTTCCTATTTCATTTAGTTAGTAGTATTAAAATTTTGACTCAAGTTTTTAACTATTTCCATGTCAAATTTCTTATTTATAAAGCAAATTTTATTGAGCATTTTCATTATTTAAGTATTACTTATATAATATTCTATTACATTTTCTTATTAACATTTCAACTTTTTAAATCTTTTGGAAAGTCATATATATGCTTTTTAAGAATGTAACTGAAAATTACCCAAGCTTATCTTATTCTTTTAATAAATCTAATGTTCAATCATCCTATCCTTTGCATTTTATAGATTATAGATTCCAACTTTCTTGTTATTTCATTTATAACCTAACATTAAATGTTTTATTTCATTTAGCGGTCCCAATTATTAATTAGTTACATTCCATTTCACCCACTAATTGAAACTATTAATTAAGGGAAATTTAAGAACTAAATACCAGGTTAAATTTCAAATCATTTTAAAATAACAGATAAATATATACTTACAAGCTATATTTCCAATTATATTTAAAAAAATTAAAATTTTATATTTTGTCATCAAAATAAATCCGTAGTTATCACGACCAAAAATTCAGCGTTCAAAAATCGATATCAAATACCTCACTTGTATTCGGCTGACGGAGATTCGAACGTCGAACTCCAGTTCGGATGGAGCTTATAACAACATTAGATGAATATAAACAGCGGAAAACAAAATGAATCGCCATAAATCAACATCACAGATACAACATCATCACAATATCCATCACAACATCATCACCAATATCAAAGTATTTTTATACATATAACACAACTTCAAAATAGAAACATCACAGTGGAATAACAAAGTATCACATTCCAAGAAAGTCTTCAAAGAAATAAAGCGATAATGAACTTCCAAACTAAGCACCTTGAGATCCAAAAAAGTTTCCAAAATATCTCCAAGACAAAAGCTTCAAAATCCGATAGCTTCCGTACCAAAAGGGCTTCAAAGATTCCAAGACAACACCAAAACACGGAAGACCTGCTACTATGCTGGCCATATGGACATTATGGGCATCCAGAGTTTAGAAAGGAAACAATAAACTCCGGATTAGTCATGGGACTGGTATGAGTAAACAAAAACAGTTGTTTTGAATGAGAAAAACAATTTTTAAAAGAAAACCGTTCACGCTTTTGGAAAATGAAACTACCATAAGGCCTCCCGACACACACACAATGCAATCGCACACTTGGGGGAGATTTCTCCTTATGATAGTCAAATTTGCTTTATACGGGAAAACTCTTTGATATTATTATTAGTGCATAGTGTAGAAAACAATTTCGAAAGTATAATATTAATCTTAGCCAGTATACGTACCATTATAGCACGCCTACTATAGCTACCATATTAGATGGCAGGTTCTACAACTAAAACCGTATTGGGTTCGTTTTGGTAATTGGATTTCCAACAAATGGTCAGGCTAAGGAACTTCCAGGGCCACATGGGTACGCTTCTGGAGGGACGCCCCGAGAACCTAACCGGATCTCTGCCAACAGAAGGTCGGCTTACCTCTGTAAATAGGTAACTGCCGATACGAGTATGCCATCCCCCGGTTGCAACCAACCTTTTTCTGGGGCCCCAACAACAACAATCACAAAGTAATATATTTGCGATATCAACATAAGTTATGTATTTGGGCTCCATACCATAATACCACTTCTATCCGGAAGGAATGCACTTACCCTAAGGGGCGCTACCCCTAATAACCTTGCTGTATCCTTCCTATTTCGACCATTACCAGGTTGTGAGGTTCGACGAAGTCTCATCCTGTGACAACCCGAAAATTTTAGCAATTTAAAATGGAATAACAAATTTGATGTTAACATTTGAAAGGTTAATTTTAGCTTGAATTCCGAGTATTAATATTTATTAGATAAGTAAAGTATTGAATTATATAATTAAAATTGGGTAAATTGTTGAATTTGAGATTCTAAGCCTGTTTAAAATAATTTGAAGGCTTGAAAAATCTATAATGAGAATACTGAAGATAATAGAATGATTGAAAGTTAATTTAAAGGTAGTTTGTTCAATTTTAATAATATATCGTTTAAATCGATATTTAAAAAAAAAGTATTCTGAGGAACAGTCTCGGAATTCGACGAAACCAGTTCCATTGGATCCGTAATAGTTAGTTATTATCGGATTTCAATTTTCGTAGAAATCGGAGTTGTCGTTTGACACTGGCAACTCATAACGCTTAGAGCTATTTTAATCGATGTAATTTAAAATTTATCGTTTACTTTCGTAACTCGCGCATACGATCAAATTAGCCTCCGAAACACGTTCCATTATGTTCAGAATGCAGGTAAAACCTTATAATTGCCTCGCGGCATTCCTCAAGAGGAGCTCGAAAATTTAAGTAGCAATCGATGAAGCATTTTGAAGTTTTATATAAGATAATGAAAATATTAATTAATTAGCAAAAATATTTTTGTAAACAATCTTACGCAGGAAGCTATTTCCCAAAACAATATTTATTTATGTCTTCCTCTTTAATCTTCAATCAGAGAAATCGAAATCGAACTCTTATATATATAAAAAAAAAGAGAAGAAATTACGGCTTCCCTATCTTCTTCATGACATCGAAATTTCAATCCCCTCTCTTCAATTCATACCATGGCCACCCGAATCCTGTTCGTCTTCAAAAAGAAAAAAAGAAACAGTGGCCGCTAATAAAACTACCCCTCTCTTTCATTCAAATCCCCAAATCATATTCGTCCCAAAAGTAAAAGAAATCGAACCATATTCGTTCGAAGGCTATTGCTTTAGCCTGGAGCGAGCTCGCGTGATGAGATCTATGGGCGAGGACGGTCTTGAGCTCGAGGAAGTGGGAATGATCGAAGTCTTCAGGTCGCGTTCGAAAAAGGGGAGAGTGGCGACATCGGCGGCTAGGGTTCATCGACAATTCCATTTGCGTTTGGCCTTGGGGGGGGGGGGTTTCGATCTGGGCATCCGTAGGTTCGCGCTGCCGTGGGTTGCGCGCGGCATAAGTGTGGGAAGTGCTATCACCTGAGGAAGTCAGAAGCTTGGAGGTAAAAGATTTTTTTTCTTCTTATATTTATTTTAAGTTAAATTTAATAACATATATGTATATTTATACAATGAAAAAAAAAAATATTACTGTTACAGGAAGAAAAGAAAAGAAAAAAAAAACAAAAAGGATTTTTTTTAAAAACTTATATAATTTGTTTTGGAAATAAGAGAGATATATTTATACATATATATTTTAGTTACTAGTTTAATTTTAAGGCAATATATTTATTTAAAATTTATTTTGAACACTGGAAAATTATTAAAGGAAATTAGTTTGAAATTTAATGATTCATAAATAAAAAGGGGGTTTAATCATTAGTTAAGATTAAATCATTTGTTGAGTAAATTATCATATGGAAATTGATTATTAAGTTAATTCAAATATTAATAAGTCATACAATTTTTTTTCCAAGGTCAAAATTTGGAAGAAACAAACTGAAATGGATGTGGACTGCAAACAAATCAAGGTGAGTAAATGTCACGCTGTTGGATTTTTATTTAAATTTAAATGGTTAAATTTAAATAATTGGTTGAATGATTAAATTGAATGGATGTGCAATGATGATGATGTGACTTTGGTTTTGGTTGGATTCTTGAGTTCATTGTTTGCTAGGCTCGAAGTATTTGGATTGTTAGTTGTTAAACTTAATTCATAAATAGGAAAATGGTTTCGTTTTAAAGATAATAAGGGCTTGATGATTGTGATTCATTAAAATAGTAGGGTAATTAAAATGGATAATTTATTAATTCAATTAATTTATGATTTGGGTTAATTAATTTAGTAACGAATGAGTTGAATTAATTAATTAAATTTCAAGTAAACTAATTAAGTGTAAGTAATTCAGAATAATAATTGAATGGCGTGTCAACTAATTTCTTAATGAAATTAATGAAATATAATTACTTTGCGAAAGAAAGCAAGAGATTAAATGAGATAATTAATTAAGGAGTAAGTAATTTATTTAATGAAGTAAATAAAAGATAGTCAAATATAGGCAGAGGTTGTTTGAGAATGATTAATATCAGGGTTTAATTAATGTAATTAATTTGGATTAGGAAAAATGGAAATGAAATTGGAATTCATGATTTATATAATTAAGGAGGTAATTTAAGATGAATTAATCAATATAAGTGACTTATGAGAAGTTAATTAATATAAGTAGTTAAGGGAATGTATTTAATATAGTTAGTTAATTTATGAAGTAATTAAGATTACTTATTGATTTTGGGTTAAGAATAATTAATATCGTGAAATTAATTGGAGATAATTTCTTGAATGAAATTGGAAGATAATTAATCCAGTGTGATTAATTAAAATTAATAATGAAGAGATGATTAATTAATTGATTTGGAATTAATTAATATTAAACGAAGGAATCTAAGTGGTTGAGATTTGAAATTCAATTGGAATCAATTGAATTAATTTGTATGTGATTAAGCTTTGCTTATGGACGATTGAATGGTATTGGATGCTTTGAATGAGTTGATATCTCTAATATGAAATGTTGTGAATTTCATTTGAATAACTTGGGTTAGGATAATACGGGTCTCGTAGGTCGGGTATTTGGGAAATACCCGAAACCATTTCGAATATTTATATATTGATTTGTGAAATCAATAGGTTGGATTGAAATGATTTAAGTAGACTGGAATATTTATCTAAGTTTTGTACTTAGAACTTTATGTGTGAAATAAGCATTTTCTATAGCAAATTGTGATTGGTTAAATTGATATAAGCTACCCCGGGTTTATTTAAGTTGTTTGCTTTGGTATTTCCATGTTAGTTGGGTTTACTCACGTTGGTTTCCAGCCTGACCCGGGTGTTACTTTGATGTAATGCTCGGGTCAGACCGAGTATTACAGGTTTTCAGGTAGGTACGTTTGGAGCTCAGGAGGCGAGCTGGATGGCAAGTACGTGCGATGTATTTCCGCTGCAGTATATTATTGTGTATCTGGGACATGATTTATATGTCTAGCGTCTGTATATATATGTGAAACTCTGATGTATATTAAATGTAATCAACAAATATAGTATTCTTTTGTAAACTATTATTTATTATTATATTTTATCCGCTGCGAATGTGAGTTGTTGATGTTTCTGTTCTTCTTCTTTCTTCTATCTCTTTCTTCTTTTTCTTAACTATCTGGAATTTTCTAGTTAGAAAATTTTGGGTCGTTACATTTGGTATCAGAGCTGAAGGTTAAGCGAGAACCTTGGCTCTGGTGGGGATTACTCATTATATAGAGTTCGTAGAACTCTAGAATGAGTTGAGTGTATATATATATATATATATATATATATGAGCGCGTACTTGTTATTTGCTTATAAAGATTTTAAATGGTTTTATATAAAAGTATATTTTGATATATAAAGCAATATTTCATTCTAATAAATATTAAGGTGATTGGGTGTTGAATTATTGGGAATAAGTTAAGAAGTAATATAAAATACAACCAAATTGAAATCTTGAATTGGAATTAAATTAAGTGGTAACAGAAAATACAACCAAATTAAAATTAAATTTAATTAAGAATGAAACGGAATTAAATACAGGATGAGTTAAAATTAATTTAAAGTGGTTATGAATTGGAATAGATACTATATTAAGAGAGTACCGTCGAATTTGCATAAAAATAGTTGTCATTGATGTAAACAAAAGTAATTAAAATTTTATGGGTTGAAAGAGATTAAATAAATTGATTTGAATCATTTGATGTGAATATGTGTTTGTTTGGATTTAAAATCAATTGAATGTAAACACTTACAGTAGTAAATCATTAAAATAGAATGAAATGGAATGTGAATTGGTTGAAAACAATGGAATTGGTTTATAATCACAAAGGAATTTGAAATATAGATTGTAAATGTAATTTATAAATTGAAATAAACTTCATAAATAAATGAGATTATAATTTGAAATAGAATTCCAGAGAATATTTGAAAATAAAGTAAGATGAAAATTCCAGAGTAATGTTTAAATATGAATTGGATGGATTGGGAATTTGGAATTTTGGGAAAATTTAAAACCCCTTTGGATTTGAAAGTGGTTTTCAAATGTTTTGGGGAAAGAATAGTATTATTTCAAAAATATTTTTGTGTTGAATTTGAAATTTGGAAGATTTGAAATCAAAAATATTTGGAAGTGTTTTTAGAGAGATGGAAGCATTGAACTCCTTCGGTCACTGGAAAATAACGTCGATGATGACTGCAGCATTATCGATGTTTATTTTTGAGTTTCTAAAAGAGAAATTGCTACCAAATTGTTTCAAATTGGAATTGTTTGTGAACTGGGTTTGGTTTTGAAATTCAAAGGGATAATTGAATTTGCCGAAGAATATTGAATATATTTAAATTCTAAGGTAATACCGGGATTTTGGAAATTGTTTAAACTCTGGAATCTTATTTAAAATGTTTATGGAATAATAAAAATATATAGGCTAAATAAAATGTATAACTCCGAGTTAAAAGCAAATGTGATGCAATTGATTTGAAATAGAAGTTGTAAAATTTAAATTATAATTAAAGTTGTACAAGTTTAAAATTCAAATGGGAAATTTGTATTGGATTAACTTGAAAAGGGTATTGAACTTGAAGTGAGTTCAATTGATATTAGTTCAGATTTATCTAAATAATTTGGAATTGTAATTAAAGTGGAATCGGTCTAAGATCAAATGGAATTTGATTTGAAGTTGGAAGGAAATTGGGAATCAATTCAATTTGAATAGGGAATAAATCAAGTCCAATGGAAATTGGAGTAAATTAAATTGGAATTGGGTTAGGTTAAATGGAGGGGAAATTTAAATTGAATTGTTGGGGAAGTGAACAGTTTTGACTCTAGACCATTTTCAATGTAAATTGTTTAATATAAATAGTTTTAAATCTATTATCTTATCTATTTACTATACAACTTTCTTTTTAAAACCTAAACTGGTTTTGCCACTACTTTTGGGACTCTTTAACTATTGTACAACTGTTTTATACACTAATTACTAATTTTCAACTAAGTTACGAATTAATTTCTATTTTACAACTACTTCGCAATTATTTAAGATTTCTATAACTATTTAACTATTTTCCAACTATTTTATAATTAGTTAACTATTTTATAACTATTTTGCAAATTATTGATTATTTTTCAACTACTTATCTATTTTCAAAATTTTCAAGCTATTTTTCTAAACTGGTCGGAGTTCAAACTGTTATTGATTAAAATACCCAACTGTGATAAGGATTGAAGTAATAATCCAAATGGGGATTAATGTAAAGGTGAATAAGGAATATGAAATGGTTCTTTTGTACTGAAAAGAATATTTTGAGAAATATGAAATGAATAAAGATGGAAATTGGATATTTCTATGGTTTTTGAGAGTGTTTGGAGTATGTAACAACCCTGGTTGGAGAGTACCGTAAATATTAAATTATAATGAAGATTATAATTTAATATTGGAATTAATTGAATTTATTGGAAGAAAATGATGAATTATATTGTTTATTTGGAATAAACAATATAATATGAATAAATTTTGGGAGAACAATATAAAATAAGGTTTATTTCAAATTAAATGATTGAAGCAAATTTAAGATGAAGGAAAGATGAAGTAAACAACTTAATTGTGATCTTTGAGTTGGAAATTATCATTGATGGAATTTAGTAGGAGCATTAAAGGAATATTGGCAATTTATTCCAATATTCTCCTTTTATTGTAAAATAAAAGGGAAAATAAAAGTAGAAAGATTTCATTGTATTAATAGTAATAAACATATGTGTGAGATAAACTTGTTCCTTTATTTCATGAATTTTGAATATAGAGATGCAACTATATTCAATTAACATGTACGATTTGGCGATAATGTAATTTATTGTCAAATTGCATCTTTTCTTTGTTAAATACAAAGAAAATTGTTAAATAATTGTTTAATCATCATATGCATAATGAATTTGAATTTTTGGGCTAATGAATTGTAACAAAATAAATTAATCACTCCATTTCGATGGTTGGAGTGGTTTGGAATAATTAATGGAATTTGGTTTGGGTTGGGGAAATCATATTGGTAATTTTAAAACCAATAATACATTTTATTGTAAAATAAAATGTGGGGAATAAGAAGAAAAAAAAAATAATCTTCTTTGAGTATGAAAAAATGATGGACATGAGTAAAATAAAGTTTCTACTTTATTTCATGAATTTGAATGTAGTTAATTGACTACATTTGATTAAATTGATAATTTGTACAATATTGTGCTTGTTTGCCAATATTGTCATTTTATTAATTAAATATATATATAAGAATGAGTTAATAAAATAATTAATCATGATAACTATGATTAAAAATGTGATAAATAATTTAATAATGTCTAAACCTATATTTGTTTTGTTTTGGGTACATAATATCTTTTTATTTAACCAATTGCATTAAATTTGCAATTTATTTTGCAATTATGGGAAAATTGGATAAATTGAGTAATAAATGGAAATTTAATAACAAATTTGTTAAAACTTATGTTTTGATAATTTTATTAAAAACTAGATGACATAACGAATCCAACGCATCCAAAATCATTAAAAACGGATTAAAAATGTAGAAGTTATGAAGATTTAAGCATTGTATAAGTGTAAATAAACTTAAACAAATTTTTGCCTAAGTAAAATTAATATGGGTCATTGGGTTAAGCCCAAACCCAATATCCACTAGAGAAACTTCTAGAGCCAGGAAAGAAGTACATACACTTCTTCCTCCTTCAGCTCATTTGAGAAAAGAAACCCTAGAAGCTCAAAAATTAGAAACAATGGCCGCCATCTCAAACCCTAGCCATAATTAATAAAATTCTTTGCTAAATCAATAGAAATTTGGATCTAATTCAACAAGAAGGTAATCTCCATCCTTCTCTATCTTGAATTTGAGGAGAAATCCATATTTGTTTATTGTAATTCTTGTTTTGTAATTTATCTTCTCTTGCATGCCTATTTTCAATAATCATAGGTCCGGCAAAGGCAAATTCGAGTTGAAAGCTTCCATCTTCAAGCCTAAATCATCATCTTTTTACTGCTAATAGGTAAGCTAAGGCTTATAGCAACTGTAAACGAATAAATTTCAGCAGCAAATAATCTTTTGCTTGAAATATTTGGTTAAATATGTTGAATTTTACCTCTGTTCTATATTGATTGGTGCTGAAAATGCCCTGTCTTGTTTTACTCATATCTGGCTCGTCCGGTATCGGATTGACGCCAATCTTTTTTCAGATTGTAGAGGACTGATTAGGGTTTGTTTATTTTAAATTTCATTGGGTTCTGAGTCCGTTTGGACCTTCTTAGTTGCTGTCAAAAATGAAAATCCGAGAGGGACTAAGCCCAGAATATTCTAGTGGCTGGTTAGTGTTTTCACCGTAACTTTTGTGTTTCTTATCGGAATTTTGATTTCCTGGATGTTCTGAAATCCTTGTGAAATATCCCACAACTTTCATGTTTTCGGTTTTGACTGATTTTGAAGTCTACATAGTGGAAAATTGGCATTTTCATCGCTGGCCTGTGTTGACAGGCAGCGCAAATAATTTCTTTCTTAGTAGTATTTTGATCATAACTTCTTCGTTACTCATCGGAATATCAAAATTTATGAAGTTTTGGAAACCTGAGGCTGTTGGCTACAATTTTTGTATTTTTTATTTTGTAGAATTTCAAAGTTTGCATGGTGGAAAATTGATGTTTTCAATGTTGGCCTGTTATGAACTGCCCCAACATTGATGTACTTGTTCGACTTTGATGATTTCATTTGCATGCTTTTGCAAGAATTTTACTACGAAATTTGATGCTAACATTTGATTCTTTTTTCCAGCAATGGACTAGTAAATTTAGAATGTGACTTGAATTCAAATTGGTTTTAAATACGATTTAAATTTTGAAAATCGGTTTTTACCGATTAAATTGCAAATTGATGTTTTTCTGAGTTTTAAAAATCCGAATAAATTGCATAAAATCTTCTAAAATCATGGGTTGAGCAATAAATGTTTTTATACATTTTTAAAGGTTTTTAAACAATTATTCTTTATTTTCTAGGCTTTCAAAAATCATTAAAATTCTTTAAATGATGGGTTTTCACTCATAATCCTTTAGATAAATTTCTATAAATTGGTTTAAAATCCCGTTTTCTCTAGTAAAATATATTATAATTAATTTTATTTACTTTAATTACTTTTATGCTTTTTCGGACATATAAGGAAACAAATTAAAAGATTTAGTAAATCCGTGAGGTATGGGACTTGAGTATTTACTTTTTCGGTTAAATTCGGACTTGTACTATCGAAACGACATTGAGAAATCTTTTTGATTTACTCCTTGGGATTTACCACTTTGTGGTCTGGGATAGAGTGTTATATTAGTCTTTTAGACTAATAACTTTAGTCTAATATTTCGTATTCGGAAGCATATACGACATGAGACTATCTTGGGAAAAACACTATTGCCGATGATATGAGGCAATTGTTTTATATGAGATTTTCTGAGATTTATAATTTTATGGAATTTTCCACTTGTCAATGAGATAAGACAGGTTAGATATTATATGCCTTACGCCAATGACATGAGGCAATTCTTTGAGATTTTGATGCATTTGTTAGTGTGGCATCGACTAGCGGCTAGAAAACCGCTGAGTGAGGACGTACGGTATGGGACGTACGTAACCACTTTTCGGGTTACTATCCGAGAGTTTCTGACACATTCTGGGAATTACTAGTGCTATGACCTTTGGGTCATCTGAGAATCTGGGAATCTGAGAATCTGGGAAATTAAGAATCTGGGAAAGTGTGACTTCGGTCGCCTTAGAGATTCATGTGGGTACCTAACTATATTACTAGCACTAGTCTGAGAACTTTAGCACGTGCAACATGCTTTAGCATGTAATTATTGGCCAATCTGAGATTTATTTTATGAGTTAAGAAAATTTTGATTTCACCATATTTTGATGTGTTTACTTAGCCTTATAGAGATGAATAAGGCGAAATATGAGTTTTTGAGGATTTTGGTGATTTCAATTTTATGGTTTTATACTTGGGTTTCATTTACTACTTTGAGAAGTTTATTTATTCATGTATCATATTTGGATGTTTTCTTTATATGCATGAATCCACTAGTATTAACCCAAGTAAGTGTAGAATTATACCATCTTAGAGATAGACAGTTCTTGATATCAACCTTAGTCATTCTTATCAATTATTGGTCCCTTGATGTATGTTTCCCCTTATACCTTATCGTATTTCCTCTCTAACGATAAGATTCAGTTGCCTGACCCGTGTGTTTTCACTCGGGTCAGACCGAGTTGTTTCAGGTATAATCTATTGGGCTTAGCTTGAAGTTGATGTTGGATATCAGCTCTTCTTTCTCTTGAGTAGTTTATTTCTTCTGCATACTCTGATGTTTTTACATTTGATTCGATGTATACGGTGTGGTCGTATACCACCTTTATTGTATTCATATTGTATTGTACTGAACGTGTATCAGTGTATATGTATATATATATATATGATGTTGGTTACTGTTCTGTGATGTGATTTACATTCAGTTATTGTATTTTGTTCTGATAGATCCATTTGCCACCTATAGTTTTGGATTAAGCATTTACTGGGTATGTCGATCCACTTGAGTTGAAAAATTATAATGCATTTATCGACGTATTCAATGGATGTTTAAGACAAAATTATAGATGGTCGCCCTTAACCAGCCCTATTCTCCGCTTTAGTAGACAGAATTACTCATTAATTCTCTTTACTAAGGTGGGTCTCGGGGTGGGGCGTTACAGCTTGGTATCAGAGCTATGTTCAGAAAACAGTAGAATAAACACAGAACAGTACGTATATCACAATACGTCAAAGTACAATACGAGTGAATCATTGTCCTTCATTTGAGCTTGTTTTCGAATAGTGCTTTGATTCTTTTTCGAGTTTTGGGATATGTTGAGATGGAATATGTCTAGGATATAAATTGTATTCCGTAGTATTTCATAACTGAGTTTGATGTTATCTTATCTTATGAATAATCTTATTTGGGATTATTCTATTCTTTTCTTTTTTTGTCGATACGAGTGAGTTCGTATCGATGGAGTTGATCGATTTCTTTGAGCATTCTTGTTGCATTCATTTGTGAGTTGTGAATCCTATTGAAGGGATCCACAATGATTGGCTCATTGTGGGCATTCTGAGATTTTTATTTGATGTTGCTTTTGCGAGTATTTGTTTGTTACTCACAATCTTGAGATGTATCTGATTTGAGATGGACTAACTTATTTGATGTTAAGCTCAATCCTTTTGTTGTTATAGGATCCTGTATTTATTTAGGCATCCTAATTTTATTGGGTTATTATTTCTATCACTTTGAAATGTTAATGATGATTTCGAAGTTTCTGTATTCGCTCTTGAATATCGAGATGCTGATGATATATCTCGAATTCCAATCAAGGTGACTTTGTTGAGTTTTGTAAGTCAATTTGGATTTGACATCCAATCGAAAAATCGAGTGTTGAGGTAACCTTATTCCTAGCTCTTAGCTCTTCGGTTATCCTTCCACGGGGATATCCACTAAGGAATGAGGAGAGTTTCTAGATATTCGAGTTAGATTGAGTTTATCATTCTACTTTGTTTGAGTGTACTTTTCAGACAGTCAATCATTGTTATCCTTTAGCATTACTCCGTTTGAAGTAGCGATTCGTGGATTGTGTGCTTCTTCTCCTTCGAGAAGAATATCTTGCTTATCTTATATCTTGCTGTTTTTTTTTCTTGGAGCGGCTTGTGATATTGTAAGATTGACGAACACTCTGTCTCCTTTTGATGATTTTGAGAATCAAGTATTCTGGGAAAATCTCGATGCATTCTCTTAATGTTCTTTGGTTTGATTTTTTTTTAAAGCTATATATATATATGAGTTTTAAAAAGAGAAATTGGAGTTTTGAGATATTTTAAAAATCAAAGAATGTTTTGAGAATATATTTATATAAGTAGTATTCTTTCATAGAAATGATTTTAGAGTGTTGGGTTATCCATCGAGTAGTTAAGAGTTCTGGTCGATACGCTTGATCAACGTTATCGATAGGAATCTCCTAAATGCTATGATGAGGCAATCAGACACAATGGTTTGTGTTTTAAAAATTGAGATTTTGAAAATAATATTTTGAGATTATATATTAAATTTATTAGAGATTCAATGGAGAGGCAATGCCATTTATTTATTTATATATTTATTTTGAAATTGTAAAGATGAGAATATATGAGAATATTCTTAAGTTATACTTTATTGGAAGTATATTTTGAGATTTTTAAATCTATATTAGATACATTGGATATTTTAAGAGAAGAGTTACAAGAATATTTGAAGATTGTTTTTAAAATATTTAAGTGTTTTAATAAAAAGAGTAAAGAGAATTTAAACCCTTAATTTATTTTGAGGGATATTATTATGGGTTTACAAATCTCTTTGGAAATTAATTTTGAAGTAAGAGAAGAAATTTGGACTTTTAATTTGAGTTTAAATTACTTACAAAGTAGTATAGTAAAGAGTTTGAAAATTTTCAAATGTTAAAAATCTAGATTTAAAATTTAAAAGATGTTGGGATTTAAAAATTCTAAATATCTTGGATTGAAAAGTAATTTGAGCCTATATCCTTATTTCTTGAGTATATTCTATCCTTGAGTTAATATCAACGACATGCCTTATCGCGGTCGTTCGACTTTGGTGGCCTTGCAAGAAGTCATTCCGTGATTTATTCATCTTGTCTATCGTGTTTATCTTGTTGTGAGGATGTTCTTTCCGCATTATTATGCAGAAAATCTTATTGATGATATTCTTTATTGCTTAGAGTTTGGGTTTAAGTGAGTTTGGTCCCGACTCTATTCGTAGAGTTTTGTAAAATCAATCATTTTCGATTGATTAATTGTTGAACATCTTATTGAGTTTTTTTTCGAAGATGGGATATCTTCGAAATTCTTTCAAGTTACTTGGAAAATTCGATGGTTTGCTAATCGCTATATAAGCATTTGATGGGCCATTGGATTAACCAGGGAAGTTTTTCCTTGTTTCTCTCTACCACTCTATGTTGAGAATATGAACAGTTTGAGTTTCGAGCTTCTCTTTTATCCTTTGTCGATTGAATAAATTGTGTTGAATACAGATTTCCTCTATGAATTGCGAGGACGCAATTTTCATAAGAGGGGGAGTCTGTAACAACCCTGGTTGGAGAGTACCGTAAATATTAAATTATAATGAAGATTATAATTTAATATTGGAATTAATTGAATTTATTGGAAGAAAATGATGAATTATATTGTTTATTTGGAATAAACAATATAATATGAATAAATTTTGGGAGAACAATATAAAATAAGGTTTATTTCAAATTAAATGATTGAAGCAAATTTAAGATGAAGGAAAGATGAAGTAAACAACTTAATTGTGATCTTTGAGTTGGAAATTATCATTGATGGAATTTAGTAGGAGCATTAAAGGAATATTGGCAATTTATTCCAATATTCTCCTTTTATTGTAAAATAAAAGGGAAAATAAAAGTAGAAAGATTTCATTGTATTAATAGTAACAAACATATGTGTGAGATAAACTTGTTCCTTTATTTCATGAATTTTGAATATAGAGATGCAACTATATTCAATTAACATGTACGATTTGGCGATAATGTAATTTATTGTCAAATTGCATCTTTTCTTTGTTAAATACAAAGAAAATTGTTAAATAATTGTTTAATCATCATATGCATAATGAATTTGAATTTTTGGGCTAATGAATTGTAACAAAATAAATTAATCACTCCATTTCGATGGTTGGAGTGGTTTGGAATAATTAATGGAATTTGGTTTGGGTTGGGGAAATCATATTGGTAATTTTAAAACCAATAATACATTTTATTGTAAAATAAAATGTGGGGAATAAGAAGAAAAAAAAAATAATCTTCTTTGAGTATGAAAAAATGATGGACATGAGTAAAATAAAGTTTCTACTTTATTTCATGAATTTGAATGTAGTTAATTGACTACATTTGATTAAATTGATAATTTGTACAATATTGTGCTTGTTTGCCAATATTGTCATTTTATTAATTAAATATATATATAAGAATGAGTTAATAAAATAATTAATCATGATAACTATGATTAAAAATGTGATAAATAATTTAATAATGTCTAAACCTATATTTGTTTTGTTTTGGGTACATAATATCTTTTTATTTAACCAATTGCATTAAATTTGCAATTTATTTTGCAATTATGGGAAAATTGGATAAATTGAGTAATAAATGGAAATTTAATAACAAATTTGTTAAAACTTATGTTTTGATAATTTTATTAAAAACTAGATGACATAACGAATCCAACGCATCCAAAATCATTAAAAACGGATTAAAAATGTAGAAGTTATGAAGATTTAAGCATTGTATAAGTGTAAATAAACTTAAACAAATTTTTGCCTAAGTAAAATTAATATGGGTCATTGGGTTAAGCCCAAACCCAATATCCACTAGAGAAACTTCTAGAGCCAGGAAAGAAGTACATACACTTCTTCCTCCTTCGGCTCATTTGAGAAAAGAAACCCTAGAAGCTCAAAAATTAGAAACAATGGCCGCCATCTCAAACCCTAGCCATAATTAATAAAATTCTTTGCTAAATCAATAGAAATTTGGATCTAATTCAACAATAAGGTAATCTCCATCCTTCTCTATTTTGAATTTGAGGAGAAATCCATATTTGTTTATTGTAATTCTTGTTTTGTAATTTATCTTCTCTTGCATGCCTATTTTCAACAATCATAGGTCCGGCAAAGGCAAATTCGAGTTGAAAGCTTCCATCTTCAAGCCTAAATCATCATCTTTTTACTGCTAATAGGTAAGCTAAGGCTTATAGCAACTGTAAACGAATAAATTTCAGCAGCAAATAATCTTTTGCTTGAAATATTTGGTTAAATATGTTGAATTTTACCTCTGTTCTATATTGATTGGTGCTGAAAATGCCCTGTCTTGTTTTACTCATATCTGGCTCGTCCGGTATCGGATTGACGCCAATCTTTTTTCAGATTGTAGAGGACTGATTAGGGTTTGTTTATTTTAAATTTCATTGGGTTCTGAGTCCGTTTGGACCTTCTTAGTTGCTGTCAAAAATGAAAATCCGAGAGGGACTAAGCCCAGAATATTCTAGTGGCTGGTTAGTGTTTTCACCGTAACTTTTGTGTTTCTTATCGGAATTTTTATTTCTTGGATGTTCTGAAATCCTTGTGAAATATCCCACAACTTTCATGTTTTCGGTTTTGACTGATTTTGAAGTCTACATAGTGGAAAATTGGCATTTTCATCGCTGGCCTGTGTTGACAGGCAGCGCAAATAATTTCTTTCTTAGTAGTATTTTGATCATAACTTCTTCGTTACTCATCGGAATATCAAAATTTATGAAGTTTTGGAAACCTGAGGCTGTTGGCTACAATTTTTGTATTTTTTATTTTGTAGAATTTCAAAGTTTGCATGGTGGAAAATTGATGTTTTCAATGTTGGCCTGTTATGAACTGCCCCAACATTGATGTACTTGTTCGACTTTGATGATTTCATTTGCATGCTTTTGCAAGAATTTTACTACGAAATTTGATGCTAACATTTGATTCTTTTTTCCAGCAATGGACTAGTAAATTTAGAATGTGACTTGAATTCAAATTGGTTTTAAATACGATTTAAATTTTGAATATCGGTTTTTACCGATTAAATTGCAAATTGATGTTTTTCTGAGTTTTAAAAATCCGAATAAATTGCATAAAATCTTCTAAAATCATGGGTTGAGCAATAAATGTTTTTATACATTTTTAAAGGGTTTTAAACAATTATTCTTTATTTTCTAGGCTTTCAAAAATCATTAAAATTCTTTAAATGATGGGTTTTCACTCATAATCCTTTAGATAAATTTCTATAAATTGGTTTAAAATCCCGTTTTCTCTAGTAAAATATATTATAATTAATTTTATTTACTTTAATTACTTTTATGCTTTTTCGGACATATAAGGAAACAAATTAAAAGATTTAGTAAATCCGTGAGGTATGGGACTTGAGTATTTACTTTTTCGGTTAAATTCGGACTTGTACTATCGAAACGACATTGAGAAATCTTTTTGATTTACTCCTTGGGATTTACCACTTTGTGGTCTGGGATAGAGTGTTATAGTAGTCTTTTAGACTAATAACTTTAGTCTAATATTTCGTATTCGGAAGCATATACGACATGAGACTATCTTGGGAAAAACACTATTGCCGATGATATGAGGCAATTGTTTTATATGAGATTTTCTGAGATTTATAATTTTATGGAATTTTCCACTTGTCAATGAGATAAGACAGGTTAGATATTATATGCCTTACGCCAATGACATGAGGCAATTCTTTGAGATTTTGATGCATTTGTTAGTGTGGCATCGACTAGCGGCTAGAAAACCGCTGAGTGAGGACGTACGGTATGGGACGTACGTAACCACTTTTCGGGTTACTATCCGAGAGTTTCTGACACATTCTGGGAATTACTAGTGCTATGACCTTTGGGTCATCTGAGAATCTGGGAATCTGAGAATCTGGGAAATTAAGAATCTGGGAAAGTGTGACTTCGGTCGCCTTAGAGATTCATGTGGGTACCTAACTATATTACTAGCACTAGTCTGAGAACTTTAGCACGTGCAACATGCTTTAGCATGTAATTATTGGCCAATCTGAGATTTATTTTATGAGTTAAGAAAATTTTGATTTCACCATATTTTGATGTGTTTACTTAGCCTTATAGAGATGAATAAGGCGAAATATGAGTTTTTGAGGATTTTGGTGATTTCAATTTTATGGTTTTATACTTGGGTTTCATTTACTACTTTGAGAAGTTTATTTATTCATGTATCATATTTGGATGTTTTCTTTATATGCATGAATCCACTAGTATTAACCCAAGTAAGTGTAGAATTATACCATCTTAGAGATAGACAGTTCTTGATATCAACCTTAGTCATTCTTATCAATTATTGGTCCCTTGATGTATGTTTCCCCTTATACCTTATCGTATTTCCTCTCTAACGATAAGATTCAGTTGCCTGACCCGTGTGTTTTCACTCGGGTCAGACCGAGTTGTTTCAGGTATAATCTATTGGGCTTAGCTTGAAGTTGATGTTGGATATCAGCTCTTCTTTCTCTTGAGTAGTTTATTTCTTCTGCATACTCTGATGTTTTTACATTTGATTCGATGTATACGGTGTGGTCGTATACCACCTTTATTGTATTCATATTGTATTGTACTGAACGTGTATCAGTGTATATGTATATATATATATATATATATATATGATGTTGGTTACTGTTCTGTGATGTGATTTACATTCAGTTATTGTATTTTGTTCTGATAGATCCGTTTGCCACCTATAGTTTTGGATTAAGCATTTACTGGGTATGTCGATCCACTTGAGTTGAAAAATTATAATGCATTTATCGACGTATTCAATGGATGTTTAAGACAAAATTATAGATGGTCGCCCTTAACCAGCCCTATTCTCCGCTTTAGTAGACAGAATTACTCATTAATTCTCTTTACTAAGGTGGGTCTCGGGGTGGGGCGTTACAGCTAAGCCTTAGTGTCCAAGTGGTTAATTGATTTGGCTTTGGTGCAAGAGGTCACAAGTTCGAAACTTGCTTTTGAATCTGGGAAATTAAGAATCTGGGAAAGTGTGACTTCGGTCGCCTTAGAGATTCATGTGGGTACCTAACTATATTACTAGCACTAGTCTGAGAACTTTAGCACGTGCAACATGCTTTAGCATGTAATTATTGGCCAATCTGAGATTTATTTTATGAGTTAAGAAAATTTTGATTTCACCATATTTTGATGTGTTTACTTAGCCTTATAGAGATGAATAAGGCGAAATATGAGTTTTTGAGGATTTTGGTGATTTCAATTTTATGGTTTTATACTTGGGTTTCATTTACTACTTTGAGAAGTTTATTTATTCATGTATCATATTTGGATGTTTTCTTTATATGCATGAATCCACTAGTATTAACCCAAGTAAGTGTAGAATTATACCATCTTAGAGATAGACAGTTCTTGATATCAACCTTAGTAATTCTTATCAATTATTGGTCCCTTGATGTATGTTTCCCCTTATACCTTATCGTATTTCCTCTCTAACGATAAGATTCAGTTGCCTGACCCGTGTGTTTTCACTCGGGTCAGACCGAGTTGTTTCAGGTATAATCTATTGGGCTTAGCTTGAAGTTGATGTTGGATATCAGCTCTTCTTTCTCTTGAGTAGTTTATTTCTTCTGCATACTCTGATGTTTTTACATTTGATTCGATGTATACGGTGTGGTCGTATACCACCTTTATTGTATTCATATTGTATTGTACTGAACGTGTATCAGTGTATATGTATATATATATATATGATGTTGGTTACTGTTCTGTGATGTGATTTACATTCAGTTATTGTATTTTGTTCTGATAGATCCGTTTGCCACCTATAGTTTTGGATTAAGCATTTACTGGGTATGTCGATCCACTTGAGTTGAAAAATTATAATGCATTTATCGACGTATTCAATGGATGTTTAAGACAAAATTATAGAGGTCGCCCTTAACCAGCCCTATTCTCCGCTTTAGTAGACAGAATTACTCATTAATTCTCTTTACTAAGGTGGGTCTCGGGGTGGGGCGTTACAGCTAAGCCTTAGTGTCCAAGTGGTTAATTGATTTGGCTTTGGTGCAAGAGGTCACAAGTTCGAAACTTGCTTTTGAATCTGGGAAATTAAGAATCTGGGAAAGTGTGACTTCGGTCGCCTTAGAGATTCATGTGGGTACCTAACTATATTACTAGCACTAGTCTGAGAACTTTAGCACGTGCAACATGCTTTAGCATGTAATTATTGGCCAATCTGAGATTTATTTTATGAGTTAAGAAAATTTTGATTTCACCATATTTTGATGTGTTTACTTAGCCTTATAGAGATGAATAAGGCGAAATATGAGTTTTTGAGGATTTTGGTGATTTCAATTTTATGGTTTTATACTTGGGTTTCATTTACTACTTTGAGAAGTTTATTTATTCATGTATCATATTTGGATGTTTTCTTTATATGCATGAATCCACTAGTATTAACCCAAGTAAGTGTAGAATTATACCATCTTAGAGATAGACAGTTCTTGATATCAACCTTAGTAATTCTTATCAATTATTGGTCCCTTGATGTATGTTTCCCCTTATACCTTATCGTATTTCCTCTCTAACGATAAGATTCAGTTGCCTGACCCGTGTGTTTTCACTCGGGTCAGACCGAGTTGTTTCAGGTATAATCTATTGGGCTTAGCTTGAAGTTGATGTTGGATATCAGCTCTTCTTTCTCTTGAGTAGTTTATTTCTTCTGCATACTCTGATGTTTTTACATTTGATTCGATGTATACGGTGTGGTCGTATACCACCTTTATTGTATTCATATTGTATTGTACTGAACGTGTATCAGTGTATATGTATATATATATATATGATGTTGGTTACTGTTCTGTGATGTGATTTACATTCAGTTATTGTATTTTGTTCTGATAGATCCGTTTGCCACCTATAGTTTTGGATTAAGCATTTACTGGGTATGTCGATCCACTTGAGTTGAAAAATTATAATGCATTTATCGACGTATTCAATGGATGTTTAAGACAAAATTATAGATGGTCGCCCTTAACCAGCCCTATTCTCCGCTTTAGTAGACAGAATTACTCATTAATTCTCTTTACTAAGGTGGGTCTCGGGGTGGGGCGTTACAGCTTGGTATCAGAGCGAGGTTCAGAACAAAGTAGAATAAACACAGAACAGTACGTATATCACAATACGTCAAAGTACAATACGAGTGAATCATTGTCCTTCATTTGAGCTTGTTTTCGAATAGTGCTTTGATTCTTTTTCGAGTTTTGGGATATGTTGAGATGGAATATGTCTAGGAATATAAATTGTATTCCGTAGTATTTCATAACTGAGTTTGATGTTATCTTATCTTATGAATAATCTTATTTGGGATTATTCTATTCTTTTCTTTTTTTGTCGATACGAGTGAGTTCGTATCGATGGAGTTGATCGATTTCTTTGAGCATTCTTGTTGCATTCATTTGTGAGTTGTGAATCCTATTGAAGGGATCCACAATGATTGGCTCATTGTGGGCATTCTGAGATTTTTATTTGATGTTGCTTTTGCGAGTATTTGTTTGTTACTCACAATCTTGAGATGTATCTGATTTGAGATGGACTAACTTATTTGATGTTAAGCTCAATCCTTTTGTTGTTATAGGATCCTGTATTTATTTAGGCATCCTAATTTTATTGGGTTATTATTTCTATCACTTTGAAATGTTAATGATGATTTCGAAGTTTCTGTATTCGCTCTTGAATATCGAGATGCTGATGATATATCTCGAATTCCAATCAAGGTGACTTTGTTGAGTTTTGTAAGTCAATTTGGATTTGACATCCAATCGAAAAATCGAGTGTTGAGGTAACCTTATTCCTAGCTCTTAGCTCTTCGGTTATCCTTCCACGGGGATATCCACTAAGGAATGAGGAGAGTTTCTAGATATTCGAGTTAGATTGAGTTTATCATTCTACTTTGTTTGAGTGTACTTTTCAGACAGTCAATCATTGTTATCCTTTAGCATTACTCCGTTTGAAGTAGCGATTCGTGGATTGTGTGCTTCTTCTCCTTCGAGAAGAATATCTTGCTTATCTTATATCTTGCTGTTTTTTTTTCTTGGAGCGGCTTGTGATATTGTAAGATTGACGAACACTCTGTCTCCTTTTGATGATTTTGAGAATCAAGTATTCTGGGAAAATCTCGATGCATTCTCTTAATGTTCTTTGGTTTGATTTTTTTTTAAAGCTATATATATATATATGAGTTTTAAAAAGAGAAATTGGAGTTTTGAGATATTTTAAAAATCAAAGAATGTTTTGAGAATATATTTATATAAGTAGTATTCTTTCATAGAAATGATTTTAGAGTGTTGGGTTATCCATCGAGTAGTTAAGAGTTCTGGTCGATACGCTTGATCAACGTTATCGATAGGAATCTCCTAAATGCTATGATGAGGCAATCAGACACAATGGTTTGTGTTTTAAAAATTGAGATTTTGAAAATAATATTTTGAGATTATATATTAAATTTATTAGAGATTCAATGGAGAGGCAATGCCATTTATTTATTTATATATTTATTTTGAAATTGTAAAGATGAGAATATATGAGAATATTCTTAAGTTATACTTTATTGGAAGTATATTTTGAGATTTTTAAATCTATATTAGATACATTGGATATTTTAAGAGAAGAGTTACAAGAATATTTGAAGATTGTTTTTAAAATATTTAAGTGTTTTAATAAAAAGAGTAAAGAGAATTTAAACCCTTAATTTATTTTGAGGGATATTATTATGGGTTTACAAATCTCTTTGGAAATTAATTTTGAAGTAAGAGAAGAAATTTGGACTTTTAATTTGAGTTTAAATTACTTACAAAGTAGTATAGTAAAGAGTTTGAAAATTTTCAAATGTTAAAAATCTAGATTTAAAATTTAAAAGATGTTGGGATTTAAAAATTCTAAATATCTTGGATTGAAAAGTAATTTGAGCCTATATCCTTATTTCTTGAGTATATTCTATCCTTGAGTTAATATCAACGACATGCCTTATCGCGGTCGTTCGACTTTGGTGGCCTTGCAAGAAGTCATTCCGTGATTTATTCATCTTGTCTATCGTGTTTATCTTGTTGTGAGGATGTTCTTTCCGCATTATTATGCAGAAAATCTTATTGATGATATTCTTTATTGCTTAGAGTTTGGGTTTAAGTGAGTTTGGTCCCGACTCTATTCGTAGAGTTTTGTAAAATCAATCATTTTCGATTGATTAATTGTTGAACATCTTATTGAGTTTTTTTTCGAAGATGGGATATCTTCGAAATTCTTTCAAGTTACTTGGAAAATTCGATGGTTTGCTAATCGCTATATAAGCATTTGATGGGCCATTGGATTAACCAGGGAAGTTTTTCCTTGTTTCTCTCTACCACTCTATGTTGAGAATATGAACAGTTTGAGTTTCGAGCTTCTCTTTTATCCTTTGTCGATTGAATAAATTGTGTTGAATACAGATTTCCTCTATGAATTGCGAGGACGCAATTTTCATAAGAGGGGGAGTCTGTAACAACCCTGGTTGGAGAGTACCGTAAATATTAAATTATAATGAAGATTATAATTTAATATTGGAATTAATTGAATTTATTGGAAGAAAATGATGAATTATATTGTTTATTTGGAATAAACAATATAATATGAATAAATTTTGGGAGAACAATATAAAATAAGGTTTATTTCAAATTAAATGATTGAAGCAAATTTAAGATGAAGGAAAGATGAAGTAAACAACTTAATTGTGATCTTTGAGTTGGAAATTATCATTGATGGAATTTAGTAGGAGCATTAAAGGAATATTGGCAATTTATTCCAATATTCTCCTTTTATTGTAAAATAAAAGGGAAAATAAAAGTAGAAAGATTTCATTGTATTAATAGTAATAAACATATGTGTGAGATAAACTTGTTCCTTTATTTCATGAATTTTGAATATAGAGATGCAACTATATTCAATTAACATGTACGATTTGGCGATAATGTAATTTATTGTCAAATTGCATCTTTTCTTTGTTAAATACAAAGAAAATTGTTAAATAATTGTTTAATCATCATATGCATAATGAATTTGAATTTTTGGGCTAATGAATTGTAACAAAATAAATTAATCACTCCATTTCGATGGTTGGAGTGGTTTGGAATAATTAATGGAATTTGGTTTGGGTTGGGGAAATCATATTGGTAATTTTAAAACCAATAATACATTTTATTGTAAAATAAAATGTGGGGAATAAGAAGAAAAAAAAATAATCTTCTTTGAGTATGAAAAAATGATGGACATGAGTAAAATAAAGTTTCTACTTTATTTCATGAATTTGAATGTAGTTAATTGACTACATTTGATTAAATTGATAATTTGTACAATATTGTGCTTGTTTGCCAATATTGTCATTTTATTAATTAAATATATATATAAGAATGAGTTAATAAAATAATTAATCATGATAACTATGATTAAAAATGTGATAAATAATTTAATAATGTCTAAACCTATATTTGTTTTGTTTTGGGTACATAATATCTTTTTATTTAACCAATTGCATTAAATTTGCAATTTATTTTGCAATTATGGGAAAATTGGATAAATTGAGTAATAAATGGAAATTTAATAACAAATTTGTTAAAACTTATGTTTTGATAATTTTATTAAAAACTAGATGACATAACGAATCCAACGCATCCAAAATCATTAAAAACGGATTAAAAATGTAGAAGTTATGAAGATTTAAGCATTGTATAAGTGTAAATAAACTTAAACAAATTTTTGCCTAAGTAAAATTAATATGGGTCATTGGGTTAAGCCCAAACCCAATATCCACTAGAGAAACTTCTAGAGCCAGGAAAGAAGTACATACACTTCTTCCTCCTTCAGCTCATTTGAGAAAAGAAACCCTAGAAGCTCAAAAATTAGAAACAATGGCCGCCATCTCAAACCCTAGCCATAATTAATAAAATTCTTTGCTAAATCAATAGAAATTTGGATCTAATTCAACAAGAAGGTAATCTCCATCCTTCTCTATCTTGAATTTGAGGAGAAATCCATATTTGTTTATTGTAATTCTTGTTTTGTAATTTATCTTCTCTTGCATGCCTATTTTCAATAATCATAGGTCCGGCAAAGGCAAATTCGAGTTGAAAGCTTCCATCTTCAAGCCTAAATCATCATCTTTTTACTGCTAATAGGTAAGCTAAGGCTTATAGCAACTGTAAACGAATAAATTTCAGCAGCAAATAATCTTTTGCTTGAAATATTTGGTTAAATATGTTGAATTTTACCTCTGTTCTATATTGATTGGTGCTGAAAATGCCCTGTCTTGTTTTACTCATATCTGGCTCGTCCGGTATCGGATTGACGCCAATCTTTTTTCAGATTGTAGAGGACTGATTAGGGTTTGTTTATTTTAAATTTCATTGGGTTCTGAGTCCGTTTGGACCTTCTTAGTTGCTGTCAAAAATGAAAATCCGAGAGGGACTAAGCCCAGAATATTCTAGTGGCTGGTTAGTGTTTTCACCGTAACTTTTGTGTTTCTTATCGGAATTTTGATTTCTTGGATGTTCTGAAATCCTTGTGAAATATCCCACAACTTTCATGTTTTCGGTTTTGACTGATTTTGAAGTCTACATAGTGGAAAATTGGCATTTTCATCGCTGGCCTGTGTTGACAGGCAGCGCAAATAATTTCTTTCTTAGTAGTATTTTGATCATAACTTCTTCGTTACTCATCGGAATATCAAAATTTATGAAGTTTTGGAAACCTGAGGCTGTTGGCTACAATTTTTGTATTTTTTATTTTGTAGAATTTCAAAGTTTGCATGGTGGAAAATTGATGTTTTCAATGTTGGCCTGTTATGAACTGCCCCAACATTGATGTACTTGTTCGACTTTGATGATTTCATTTGCATGCTTTTGCAAGAATTTTACTACGAAATTTGATGCTAACATTTGATTCTTTTTTCCAGCAATGGACTAGTAAATTTAGAATGTGACTTGAATTCAAATTGGTTTTAAATACGATTTAAATTTTGAATATCGGTTTTTACCGATTAAATTGCAAATTGATGTTTTTCTGAGTTTTAAAAATCCGAATAAATTGCATAAAATCTTCTAAAATCATGGGTTGAGCAATAAATGTTTTTATACATTTTTAAAGGTTTTTAAACAATTATTCTTTATTTTCTAGGCTTTCAAAAATCATTAAAATTCTTTAAATGATGGGTTTTCACTCATAATCTTTTAGATAAATTTCTATAAATTGGTTTAAAATCCCGTTTTCTCTAGTAAAATATATTATAATTAATTTTATTTACTTTAATTACTTTTATGCTTTTTCGGACATATAAGGAAACAAATTAAAAGATTTAGTAAATCCGTGAGGTATGGGACTTGAGTATTTACTTTTTCGGTTAAATTCGGACTTGTACTATCGAAACGACATTGAGAAATCTTTTTGATTTACTCCTTGGGATTTACCACTTTGTGGTCTGGGATAGAGTGTTATATTAGTCTTTTAGACTAATAACTTTAGTCTAATATTTCGTATTCGGAAGCATATACGACATGAGACTATCTTGGGAAAAACACTATTGCCGATGATATGAGGCAATTGTTTTATATGAGATTTTCTGAGATTTATAATTTTATGGAATTTTCCACTTGTCAATGAGATAAGACAGGTTAGATATTATATGCCTTACGCCAATGACATGAGGCAATTCTTTGAGATTTTGATGCATTTGTTAGTGTGGCATCGACTAGCGGCTAGAAAACCGCTGAGTGAGGACGTACGGTATGGGACGTACGTAACCACTTTTCGGGTTACTATCCGAGAGTTTCTGACACATTCTGGGAATTACTAGTGCTATGACCTTTGGGTCATCTGAGAATCTGGGAATCTGAGAATCTGGGAAATTAAGAATCTGGGAAAGTGTGACTTCGGTCGCCTTAGAGATTCATGTGGGTACCTAACTATATTACTAGCACTAGTCTGAGAACTTTAGCACGTGCAACATGCTTTAGCATGTAATTATTGTCCAATCTGAGATTTATTTTATGAGTTAAGAAAATTTTGATTTCACCATATTTTGATGTGTTTACTTAGCCTTATAGAGATGAATAAGGCGAAATATGAGTTTTTGAGGATTTTGGTGATTTCAATTTTATGGTTTTATACTTGGGTTTCATTTACTACTTTGAGAAGTTTATTTATTCATGTATCATATTTGGATGTTTTCTTTATATGCATGAATCCACTAGTATTAACCCAAGTAAGTGTAGAATTATACCATCTTAGAGATAGACAGTTCTTGATATCAACCTTAGTCATTCTTATCAATTATTGGTCCCTTGATGTATGTTTCCCCTTATACCTTATCGTATTTCCTCTCTAACGATAAGATTCAGTTGCCTGACCCGTGTGTTTTCACTCGGGTCAGACCGAGTTGTTTCAGGTATAATCTATTGGGCTTAGCTTGAAGTTGATGTTGGATATCAGCTCTTCTTTCTCTTGAGTAGTTTATTTCTTCTGCATACTCTGATGTTTTTACATTTGATTCGATGTATACGGTGTGGTCGTATACCACCTTTATTGTATTCATATTGTATTGTACTGAACGTGTATCAGTGTATATGTATATATATATATGATGTTGGTTACTGTTCTGTGATGTGATTTACATTCAGTTATTGTATTTTGTTCTGATAGATCCGTTTGCCACCTATAGTTTTGGATTAAGCATTTACTGGGTATGTCGATCCACTTGAGTTGAAAAATTATAATGCATTTATCGACGTATTCAATGGATGTTTAAGACAAAATTATAGATGGTCGCCCTTAACCAGCCCTATTCTCCGCTTTAGTAGACAGAATTACTCATTAATTCTCTTTACTAAGGTGGGTCTCGGGGTGGGGCGTTACAGAGTATAAAAGGTGTTTTATACAAGAAGGTAAGGATCCAAAGTTTTAAAAATTTATATATATATATATATATATGAATATATATAAAGGATCTTATGAGAATTTTGGAAAAGGTTTTGGGAACCTTTGGATTTGGAAAGGCTTTTGATTTTTGGATAAAATCAATATTGAGTTTGGAAAGCCTAGTTTGAAGAATTATCGATTTTGGGATAATCGATTTTGTGTAAAGGAACTTTGTATAATATCATACTAGGTGTATGATTTGAAGATACTATATATATGTATAGAATAAAATGTTTTGATGATGCCTCTGGGGAAAAAGGCGCTCCCTTGAAATGAACTTCTCAGGAGTGCCACCGGGTGGTGCTGCCTTGAGCCCCAAGGGGGGGTTCTAAAGTTGATCCTGTGAGGAGTCTGGACAAAACTAGTTCCTGAGGATTTTGAGTTGAGTTTACCATAGCGTAAGTCGTGTGTGCCGCGGAGAGCCTGCAGTTATATGGACTTTTGTTGAGACTGCAACGTAACCCAGGATGTAACTGCGACCTATGGTAACATTGCGAAAGTCATGTGTGCCGCTGAGAGCCAACAGTCTGCGTTTGAGTTTATCTCGGTAGACTGCGACCTATGTAGGAGTGGAGAAGTTTCATTTCGACAGCGAAATCAGAGGCCGCGGAGAGCCTGAAGTTACATGGACTTTTGCTGCGACGGCAACGTAACCCTGGATGTAACTGTGATCTGTTGTGTGGGATCCATGGCGTAATCGAGAGGCCGCGGAGAGCCTGCAGTTACATGGACTTTGGTTGAGACTGCAACGTAACCCTGGTATGTAACTGTGACCATGGATGGGTGTGATGATTTCCAGAGCATTCTCACCAAAGATATTTCCTCTATTTTCAAAAATTGTTTTCTGTATTTTCAATAAAGTTATTTTCCAAATATTTTCACTGGGTGTTGAAAACGGGTTTACCAAGTACTTATAGATTTTCGGTCCTACGCCTGATCAACGTATGATTGAATTTCTATGGGGACAAGGATGGACTGGTTGAGACATCGAGTTATAAGTAATATTGTATAAAAAGCTATTTTAATTATATTATCTGAATTTAAAAGCATTTCTAAATTGTTAAAAATAGAAGTGTTGAAATTTTGGGGAAAATAAAGGGGAATCCAAACTGGAATTATAAAATAAAAATTAGACTCGGGAAAAATTCAAATGATGTGATTTTTGTAATAAAATCGAATCTTGGTATAAAATTGGACGTAAGCTAATGCGCTAAATAATTGGTTGATTGAGTATATTAATAAAATTTAACTTGGGTAAATAAATGGATCGTAAATTAATAATGGAGCTTGGAATGAATTCAAGTTGTGGATGGAATTCGACTTGGATTTGGTAATGAATTAAATAAGAGGTGATGTAGTAAAGTAAAATAAAATAGAATTAGATTGGAAAATGTGATGGTTTGAATTAAAAATAAAAATCCAAGTGTGATTTGAATAATATTTAATGAAATTTGCAAGTAAATTTGATATGATGGAAATGTTGTCGAATGAAATGAAGTGAATTATAATAGAAATGGTTAAAGATGCAAACAAAATCCAAGTGAATAGAAATAAATTGAGAATGGCTTTGTATTAATAAAAGAAATTTGAAAATGAATTAAGTAAGTAAATTTAAAATTTGAAATGGATGGGCTAACTAAATTAAATGGAAGTTTCTTAAATGAGAATCAAATAGAAGCAAACTTAAGTTTAATATTGGAATAAACTAAAGTAAGTTCATTTAAGTTTAAAAGTTATGGAAATTTGGCTTCGAAAAAGAGTGAAAGCCCATTAAATACAGCTTGGATTGAATTAATTTGGGAATGGCTAGTAGTATACAAGAATGGAATGTGTCGAGCTAAATAAATGGTTAGAGAATAAATTGTTTAAATTGAGTCTAATGCTGCGATAAAATGAAATGTAATGAATGGTTGGTAAATAAATTAGAAATGAAATTAATTATAGTATGAGTTGGAAGTAATTTAAAGCAGTTATAAACTAGAATAGATACTCTATTAAACGAATATCGTCGGAATTGCATGAATATGGTAGTCGCTCGGCATAAATGGAAGTAATTGTAATGCTACGAGTAAATGGAAATTAAATAAATTGGTTCTGAATCATTTGAAGTGAATATGAACTTGTTTGGATTAGAAATAAATTGAATATAAGAAAACAAGTTGAAAACCATTAAAATTCAATGAAACGGCATATGAATAAGTTGAAAGCAATGGAATTAGTTTTGAAATCATATAAAGTGCTTTTGGAAGTTGTTTAGAATGCATTTCTTGTAAAATTGATGTGTTGCAGTTGTTTAAGCAAGAGAAATGTTATAAACTTTATATATATGGCATTTACATATTTAAATTGAGTAAATACAGGTACCTGAGGACTGTTTGGTTGGTTTGGATTGCGCTAATTGCTTAAATTAATAAGCTGCTTGCTTAAAATGCTTAATAAGGTACGCCTACGCAATAAAAATAGGAAATATGAACTGTTTTTGCTTTTTCCGACCGTGTGGGTCGATGTATATATATTTATATCTCTTGTCAAATTGCAAAAGCTCCTCCGTACAAAGGAGACTCTGCCAAAAAATTTCGAAAATTTTGGGAGTTAGAAAATTTTTGAAATTTTTTGGTTAAGGACAAAACAAATTCAAATTGGAAATTAAAGTAAACTAGTGAATGAAACTAATATGAATCGGTTATAAACGAAAGATAAAATTTAATACTCTCAAGTAAAGACAAATTGAATTCTTATGAAAAAAAAAAACTAAATTGAATAGAAGTAAACGTGAAAGCTTCTGTAAGAAAATGCATACAGTGATTTAAAAGGGTTACGATTGGATATTGTTATTAAATAGAATATGCAGGTATTAAAGAATAAAGAGAAAATTGGATTTGAGTCCAAAAGATTAATGTGAATGGCCCGACAAAAAGGTATGTATTTTAATTTCTGCATGAAATTGGATTAGGTTTTTGATGTAGCCACTTGGCTTTTGTTTTCTTTTTTGGAATTTGAGAGCCCGTAGAGGCCTTTTGTAGTAGTACCGAGCTAGCCGCGCAAAGCAGACGCTGGCAAAATTTTCCGGGAATTTAGGGAGATAGAAAAATTTTGAGAAAATTTTGATAATTCAAATTTGGTTTTAAATTGGAATTTAGACGATTGAGTGAGGGGTGTTGGTTGAAACCATAGAAGGTTTTAGGAAGTTGGTTAAGGTGATAGTGGGTCTTTAAATTAAGGATAGTTGGTAAGACTGTTGAAGTGTGGGTTTTGAAAAAAAAGTAAACGGGTATTGGTCCATTCTTCCAAACTAGTAATTTCGGGGACGAAATTCTTTTAAGGGGGAAGGAATGTGACAACCCGAAAATTTTAGCAATTTAAAATGGAATAACAAATTTGATGTTAACATTTGAAAGGTTAATTTTAGCTTGAATTCCGAGTATTAATATTTATTAGATAAGTAAAGTATTGAATTATATAATTAAAATTGGGTAAATTGTTGAATTTGAGATTCTAAGCCTGTTTAAAATAATTTGAAGGCTTGAAAAATCTATAATGAGAATACTGAAGATAATAGAATGATTGAAAGTTAATTTAAAGGTAGTTTGTTCAATTTTAATAATATATCGTTTAAATCGATATTTTAAAAAAAAAGTATTCTGAGGAACAGTCTCGGAATTCGACGAAACCAGTTCCATTGGATCCGTAATAGTTAGTTATTATCGGATTTCAATTTTCATAGAAATTGGAGTTGTCGTTTGACACTGGCAACTCATAACGCTTAGAGCTATTTTAATCGATGTAATTTAAAATTTATCGTTTACTTCCGTAACTCGCACATACGATCAAATTAGCCTCCGAAACACGTTCCATTATGTTCAGAATGCAGGTAAAACCTTATAATTGCCTCGCGGCATTCCTCAAGAGGAGCTCGAAAATTTAAGTAGCAATCGATGAAGCATTTTGAAGTTTTATATAAGATAATGAAAATATTAATTAATTAGCAAAAATATTTTTGTAAACAATCTTAAGCAGGAAGCTATTTCCCAAAACAATATTTATTTACGTCTTCCACTTTAATCTTCAATCAGAGAAATCGAAATCGAACTCTTATATATATAAAAAAAAAGAGAAGAAATTACGGCTTCCCTATCTTCTTCATGACATCGAAATTTCAATCCCCTCTCTTCAATTCATACCATGGCCACCCGAATCCTGTTCGTCTTCAAAAAGAAAAAAAGAAACAGTGGCCGCTAATAAAACTACCCCTCTCTTTCATTCAAATCCCCAAATCATATTCGTCCCAAAAGTAAAAGAAATCGAACCATATTCGTTCGAAGGCTATTGCTTTAGCCTGGAGCGAGCTCGCGTGATGAGATCTATGGGCGAGGACGGTCTTGAGCTCGAGGAAGTGGGAATGATCGAAGTCTTCAGGTCGCGTTCGAATAAGGGGAGAGTGGCGACATCGGCGGCTAGGGTTCATCGACAATTCCATTTGTGTTTGGCCTTGGGGGGGGGGGGGGTTTCGATCTGGGCATCCGTAGGTTCGCGCTGCCGTGGGTTGCGCGCGGCATAAGTGTGGGAAGTGCTATCACCTGAGGAAGTCAGAAGCTTGGAGGTACAAGATTTTTTTTCTTCTTATATTTATTTTAAGTTAAATTTAATAACATATATGTATATTTATACAATGAAAAAAAAATATATTACTGTTACTGGAAGAAAAGAAAAGAAAAGAAAAGAAAAAAAAACAAAAAGGATTTTTTTTAAAAACCTATATAATTTGTTTTGGAAATAAGAGAGATATATTTATACATACATATTTTAGTTACTAGTTTAATTTTAAGGCAATATATTTATTTAAAATTTATTTTGAACACTGGAAAATTATTAAAGGAAATTAGTTTGAAATTTAATGATTCATAAATAAAAAGGGGGTTTAATCATTAGTTATGATTAAATCATTTGTTGAGTAAATTATCATATGGAAATTGATTATTAAGTTAATTCAAATATTAATAAGTCATACAAATTTTTTTTCAAGGTCAAAATTTGGAAGAAACAAACTGAAATGGATGTGGACTGCAAACAAATCAAGGTGAGTAAATGTCACGCTGTTGGATTTTTATTTAAATTTAAATGGTTAAATTTAAATAATTGGTTGAATGATTAAATTGAATGGATGTGCAATGATGATGATGTGACTTTGGTTTTGGTTGGATTCTTGAGTTCATTGTTTGCTAGGCTCGAAGTATTTGGATTGTTAGTTGTTAAACTTAATTCATAAATAGGAAAATGGTTTCGTTTTAAAGATAATAAGGGCTTGATGATTGTGATTCATTAAAATAGTAGGGTAATTAAAATGGATAATTTATTAATTCAATTAATTTATGATTTGGGTTAATTAATTTAGTAACGAATGAGTTGAATTAATTAATTAAATTTCAAGTAAACTAATTAAGTGTAAGTAATTCAGAATAATAATTGAATGGCGTGTCAACTAATTTCTTAATGAAATTAATGAAATATAATTACTTTGCGAAAGAAAGCAAGAGATTAAATGAGATAATTAATTAAGGAGTAAGTAATTTATTTAATGAAGTAAATAAAAGATAGTCAAATATAGGCAGAGGTTGTTTGAGAATGATTAATATCAGGGTTTAATTAATGTAATTAATTTGGATTAGGAAAAATGGAAATGAAATTGGAATTCATGATTTATATAATTAAGGAGGTAATTTAAGATGAATTAATCAATATAAGTGACTTATGAGAAGTTAATTAATATAAGTAGTTAAGGGAATGTATTTAATATAGTTAGTTAATTTATGAAGTAATTAAGATTACTTATTGATTTTAGGTTAAGAATAATTAATATCGTGAAATTAATTGGAGATAATTTCTTGAATGAAATTGGAAGATAATTAATCCAGTGTGATTAATTAAAATTAATAATGAAGAGATTATTAATTAATTGATTTGGAATTAATTAATATTAAACGAAGGAATCTAAGTGGTTGAGATTTGAAATTCAATTGGAATCAATTGAATTAATTTGTATGTGATTAAGCTTTGCTTATGGACGATTGAATGGTATTGGATGCTTTGAATGAGTTGATATCTCTAATATGAAATGTTGTGAATTTCATTTGAATAACTTGGGTTAGGATAATACGGGTCTCGTAGGTCGGGTATTTGGGAAATACCCGAAACCATTTCGAATATTTATATATTGATTTGTGAAATCAATAGGCTGGATTGAAATGATTTAAGTAGACTGGAATATTTATCTAAGTTTTGTACTTAGAACTTTATGTGTGAAATAAGCATTTTCTATAGCAAATTGTGATTGGTTAAATTGATATAAGCTACCCCGGGTTTATTTAAGTTGTTTGCTTTGGTATTTCCATGTTAGTTGGGTTTACTCACGCTGGTTTCCAGCCTGACCCGGGTGTTACTTTGATGTAATGCTCGGGTCAGACCGAGTATTACAGGTTTTCAGGTAGGTACGTTTGGAGCTCAGGAGGCGAGCTGGATGGCAAGTACGTGCGATGTATTTCCGCTGCAGTATATTATTATGTATCCGGGACATGATTTATATGTCTAGCGTCTGTATATATATGTGAAACTCTGATGTATATTAAATGTAATCAACAAATATAGTATTCTTTTGTAAACTATTATTTATTATTATATTTTATCCGCTGCGAATGTGAGTTGTTGATGTTTCTGTTCTTCTTCTTTCTTCTATCTCTTTCTTCTTTTTCTTAACTATCTGGAATTTTCTGGTTAGAAAATTTTGGGTCGTTACAATCCACAAAGCTACGCTTTTCACAAAAGCCATGCTTTGATCAATAAATGATCAGCAGCACTCAGCATGCCACATTACCAGGTTAGGAGTATATTACTGATAACCATCAACTACATAACTTTTGAACTCATAGGTCTCAGAGAAGGGTGTTAAGCTAAGCGAGTAAGTTCTCCGCCACAGCCAGAAATATATTTGAAAGAAATCTGCTTTATATCTCAAAATGCAATGTCAGACACACAATCCATACAAGTCTGTTTCGGATTCGAACATAACCGAAGGTACTCCCGAAGAAGCCCTTGTAATCCAGGTATCCACAATCCCGATCGGACTTCCCATCACATATGGAGAACTCTATACTGGAGCAACTCAGTGCGGAGTCATTCGACAGGTTATCCTATCATTCTCGAAGACACCCGGTCTTCACCACCGTCTTCACATGTTATCCATTTCGTCGTATCACTATTCGGGATGGGTTATATGACACAAAGGTCCTCTCCCGGCTAAACCAAATGGTGAGCGTCAATTTAAAAATATGTGGTTATGTCATTCGCAAAGATTCACAGGTTCGATGTGGGTCAGATAACCAACTAGAATTCGACTCCCTGTCGCATCGAAATTCAAAAGCCGTTTTACGGGCCAAAGGGTTTTTATAGTCACACAGAAATATATTGATCACAGAAAACACAGCTCAGCACAAAGCACTTCAATCACATAGCATCACAATTACAAATCAGAGATATCAATTAGTACACAACATACAATAGTTATCAATCATCTACAACTGAGATAAATCAATCGTGTGATTTAAATTAATTAATCACATAATTACTTTCATTAATTATCTTTAATCAATAATTAGTTATCCTTAATTAAAATTAATTAAATCTTAATCGCCATCATTAATTAATTATTCCTTAATTAATTATCTTAATTAGTTAACCCTTGATTGTTAATTAGTTAAACCTTAATTACTTTTATTAATTAATTATTCCTTAATTAATTATGTTAATTAATTAATCCTTAATTGTTAATTAATCAAATCTCAATTACTTTTATTAATTAATTATTCCTTAATTAATTATCTTAATTAATTAATCCTTAATTGTTAATTAATTAAATCTTAATTACTTTTATTAATGAATTATTCCTTAATTAATTAATCCTTAATTGTTAATTAAATAAATCTTAGTTACTTTTATTAATTAATTAATTATTCCTTAATTAATTATCTTAATTAATTAATCCTTAATTGTTAATTAGTTAAATCGCAATTACTTTTACTAATTAATTATTCCTTAATTAATTATCTTAATTGATTAATTGTTAATTGATTAAATCTTAATTACTTTTATTAATTAATTATTCCTTAATTAATTATCTTAATTAATTACATTTTAATTAACATTAATTATTACTTAATTAATCTTTAAATATTAAGTAATTAATTTAAATAGTTTATTCTTTAAGTAAATCATTTATCACTTAAGTAAATCATTAATTACTTAATAAATTTAAAAGATAAATCTTCTTACCTTTGTTAATCATTCTGATTATCTTGTAAACCATGTTAATTAAATCATCCTTATTACATAAATTTACTTAAGAGATTGAAATTAGTGTACATAGCATTTTTTTCATAAATATCATTCTGATTTACATTATTTAACTAATATAAATAATTTTATAAAATAATGTGACAAATTATATTAAATTTAATTACTTTAAAAATGCCTTACTTAAAACTTTAATTTGTTTCAAACTCAAATCAAAATTATCCTTTAAAAATATGAGTTTAAAATTTATTTAAAAGTTTGAATTTTATTTTAAAGAAAAACTGTTTTGTACGTCACCCTTGAGACTATATCGAGTCTCCCCCGAAACATTGTACTGCTTGCTTCGAGTTATCAGCGAAACCTACCCATGTGCTTATATATTTTTTTCTAAAATTTGTCTAAGTACAAACCTGTATAACCCCAAAATCACTTCGGGCCAATACCCGAGTTCGAACCCTTGCTTCCGAAGGTTACTTCGAGTTTCACCTTTCTTCCCCAACTGCTGCCTCCTAACATAACTCCAGCTGTGTGCAAATGCATAACCCCTACGGCCGCCTGCGGTTGAATCTCTGGTCATCGACACATCCACGGTGACGTCCCTAAACCACACAAACACCCAGAATTTCGATACGATCGCGATTTCGTATTTGAGCCGCAGACCCAAATTAGGAACAAATTATGCCCAAATCGATCGCCTTGCTTTCTCTTTTCTGATCATCAAAATTCGCGACACTCCATCCTAAGCTCCGCCAGCCTCCCATGTTTCTGATGGTCCCGGTTCGATGATCTCCGTTGGTCTACAGACGGTGTGGTGGTCATGTTTTCAACCTTGACTCATTTTAAACCTTAAACCCTAACTCGATCAAAATCAACATCCATGTTGATCAAGAATTTAATCCAGCATTTCTCCCAAACTCCACTATCTTCCAGCTAGCTCAGTTATGAATACGAAGTCCCTTGCCTTATCAATCGCTAAAACTTCGAAAAAATTGCGATTCCGTTCACCCCCCTCTTTCTCAATGAATACTTGATAAAAAAATTAATTTTACTTTTAAGAATCATCAACTTCGAAGACAATTCAAATTATATATTCAAAATCTGGAATCATTTTTGATGAGATTTCTGTTCGTATTGGGTTTTGCCTGTAGTTTTCTACTTCCAGACAAATTTTTTTGTTTAATTTACCAACATTTATTTTTAAAACTTAGGGCATGATCATTCAAACATATTTTCTTTTGATCTCAAGGACTAAAAACAATTTGGGATAGAGCTTCTGAATTTTTTTGACAGGGTTTTTGAACGTGTAGGCATGGAACAGAGTTCACTTTGATGTGCACAGACATGCATTTCATTTTCATATATAAATATATACATGCAAACACATATTTTTTCATTCAAACTTCAATATTGTTCACATTAACAAGTTCAAGTTTAAATCAGAGAGTTTACTCACCTTTGTAATTGAGTAGAGGGTTTTCTGTCTTGATTTGAAAATTGAAAACCTGGAACTGCTTTTCTTTTCTTAAATTGATCTTGAATTTTGTTATCTGCAACTAATTTATGTAAACTTGTTTAGGATTTTACTTAATTTTTTCAATAACAAACTAAAATTCAATTTACATACAGTTTTGTTTTTAAATGAAATAGAGAAAAAGAAAGATCTCTGGTCTGCAACTTTAAAGCTTGAGTTTGCAATTTTTTTTCTTTTTGAGTTGATCCTGATTCTTGTTAAATTGTTGAAGTTAACTCCTGCTTGATTTTGAATTACTTGTTGAAGACCTGAAGTTGTTATTGAAATCCCTTATCTGGCAGTAGATTTTAAAAGAAAAGGTTTTAGATTTGTTTATTGGAATTTAATCTTGAAAAAGTTGAGGAGGTTGTTTGTTTAATTACTTGTGACTGATGATTTTCTCTGATCTAAAGTTTTGTACAGCTTACGAAATGAATAAAAGAGTAAGAAGGAGAAGATAAAATGACTTATGTAATTTTATTTTATTTTCTCTAAATTTCTAAAGAAAATGAAAATGATGTAATGACACTTGTCTAATTCTTTCTACATGTTAAACACTTGTTTCATTCTCTTATTGCATGCTTGACATTTGTATTTTTATATGAGTTAAATATTTTTAAATAAAACTTATGTCATATTTACTTTATTAACAAATACATTTCCCATTAAAGATATTTGCTTTATATTAATACATATTATTTAAAAGAGAATGTTTTGAAACTAAATACATGTTAAATAAATTACATAGATATATATTTAAAACATAAATTATTTTACTAAAACATTTACTTAAAATTCAAATTCAAATTCAAAGTCAAATTCAATATATAAATCCAAATCTACGCATATATGCGCATATACATATATATTCACACACACATATATATATATAAGATTTAAATTCAAATGATTTTAAAAACATTTATCATTTCAAATTTGTATACTAAAAAGAAATTGAAATTTTATATATTTTGTTTATTTTGAAACTTTTCAAATTATTTTCAAATTAAATTCCAAAAGTTCAAATATTACCAAATTTAAATTGAATAATTTTGGGATGTTACAGATTTTCCCTCTAAAGAAAATTTCATCCTCGAAATTTGAAAGAGAGATAAAAGCAAACAAAGGATATAAAGATATAGAAAAAAGATAGAGACGGGCTTACCAGTTTAAGCTGGAATGTCCACTCTGCAATTGGGATAAGATTTCTACATGCTATCTTCAGTTTTCCAAGTGTAGTCCTTTGGATCGCCACACCACTGTGCTCTAACCAGTTTCACAATTTTGTTCCTTAATTTCTTTTCATCATGATCCTCAATATTTATTGGTTCTCTTTTAACCGTTAGATTTTGTGTGACCTCGAGATCCTGCTGAGCTGCCTCTTCGATAATACTATTTGGATCATGCTCGTATTTCGCAGATGTGAAACATGAAACACATCGTGTACGCCAGATAACCAGCTAGGTAGCTACACTCGATATGCCAAAGGATCGATCCTTTCTAGTATAGGAAAAGGACAAATGTATCGTGGTGCCAGCTTACTAGTCTTCTCGAATCTTAACACACCACACATTGGAGACACTTTCAAGAAAACGGAATCTCCAACTTGAAATTCTAAAGCTCTTCTCCTACAGTCGTAATAACTCTTCTGGCGACTTTGAGCAGTTATAAATTTCTTTCGAATAAAATCAACTTTTTCAGTGGCTTCTTTAATCATATCCTGTCCAAGAATGAGTCTATCACTAGATTCAATCTAGCATGCCGGTGATCGACACGGACGACCATATAAAGCTTCAAAAGAAGCCATTTCAATACTGGCTTGATAGCTATTGTTATATGAAAATTCGACCAAATGTAAATAGTCCTCCCAAAAACCACCAAAGTCGAGAAAACAAGCTCGCAAAAGATCCTCTAGTATTCGATTTATCCTTTCAGTCTGCTCATCAGACTGTGGGCGATAAGCAGTGCTGAAATTCAGTTTTTTTCCCAAAGCGACTTGAAACGCCTTCCAAAATCTACTTGTGATATCCCGGAAATTTGGGAAATATAAATTTAATAATCTATGTTATAAATTTAATTTGATTTGATAATTTTAATAACAAATTTGGAATTTGATTTAATAATCATGTTTTAATAAATATTTAAATTAGAAGATTTTATCTTTTTGAATAAATAAATTGTTTCTGTTTATAATATATAATTTTATATATTGTAAATTGATAGATTTTGATTTTTGAATTTAGTAAATAAATTAATTTTCTAACTCTAATTTATATTTGATAAATTGGAGATTTGATTTAAATTTAACATATAACTTTTCAAAGCAATTCAAATAAATAATTATATGGTCTATATTAAAGGAAAATCTTATCTGTTTAAATTTATATTTTTAATTAACTTAAATATGAAGTTAAATTTGATTAACATCAAAGCTTTGTTTTATTTTCTTTAAAAAAAGTATTGCTTGAAAATGTTATATAAGAATTTAAAATACAATTTACTTATGGTTTTAATATATTGAGTGATAAAGGAAATTTATAATCTCATTTATAAATTATTTAATATTGTTTAATTTGTTATTATAATACTTAAATTCTTTTGAACATAAATAGATTTGTAGTAATAGGATTTGTTATTTTAAATATTTAATAAGAGTTATATATGCATACATATAACTTGATTTTTAAAATTGGAGTTTATAATTTAATTTAAATTGGAATTCAATGTTTTAAAATTTTAAAAATAATAATAATAAACACTTAAAAATATTTGAACAAGCTTTTGTTTATAACTTGTTTTGTTTTGATTTCTAAAATTAAGAAGAAATAAAATTCATTTATATATACATATGGAATAAAACAAGTTAAACAATTTAAATTAAAATTTAAATACTTAATATACATGTGTAAATTTCTTAATACATGTGTTAGTCTCTTAACACACTCAAATGACACATGTTGAACCATAGAATAAAATATTATGACAAATGGTAAGAATAGAGACAAGTGTCTCATTTAAATTTCTTTGTGACGCCCCACCTCTATACCCACGCTAGCCAAGAACACTCCAGAGTAGTGCTGTCAACTAGCATGGAGAATAAGGCTGTTGAGGAGCGACCATCCATGTAATTGCTTATCACACGGTGGCTATTAATCTTCGAAAACAAACATAGAAATAATCATATCACAAATCAGTCACAGATATCCATATCACAAAGGCGGAAGAAGATATGAATATATAACTAACACACGAAAGTGTACATCAGAGTAGTGGTCAGTAAGATCCACGATAATACAAAAGAATAGCAACACGTGCTATACAAAAGAATACAACTATGAGTCTATATCTCAAGTGTATACAACAAAAACTGCCAATCTAAACAGTTAGCCAAAAGTCAGAGTGATGAATCCCTGGGAAGAAGTCAAGCAGAAGCACCTGTAACATCTCGGTCTGACCCGAGTATTATTTAAGAAAATAATAAACGGGTCAGTCTAGCTATAAATATCAAATGACATGATATAACATAAAAGATATGGCATAAACATAAACATCCATAATGACATACCACTATAAGTATGTAAATAATGATCAACAGAAGATCAATCAATAAGAGATAATCAATATCACAAGAATCTTCTCAAAGATTCGGAAAGGGCATCATACCCCAAACTTGTACTCATAACAAGTCAATGACATAAATTCTAGAAATCAATGCAAGAAGTCCAGAAATCATAGAAAAGAGAAAGAGGCCTATCACATGACGGTCCGAAGACCAAGGGGAGCTACCCCACATGTGTGAATGGAATCACACAGATTAAGGTCCAGACTAACCAAAAAGAAAAAAGGTATGTGTGAGTGGAATCACACAAGTGGTGTCTAGTCTAACCTCGCAACTAGAGACATCGCACAGTTGCTAGTCTAAATCATCAGAATGATCGTCATGATCAAGGAGAAGTGTCAATTACACTAAGCTAGTAAATATAGAAGTTTAGCTTCATGTCCCATAACCACTTGCTTAACTTAAATATTTACGAACAAACTGTAAATCTTCACTAATAAAATTGTCACAAGAGGTTCAATCGAACAAGTCCAAGAATTAACCGATGAAGTGAACGCAAGCGTTTCATACCACTTGTTTTACTAAGTCGTTTAATTAGATTTCTCATCCGAGTGAGGTAAAGGTTTGTATATACTAATAGATTGGAAAACGGTTTAAGAAAAGAGCCTAGTTATTAAAAATAGAGTTGAAATTGTTTGTTAAAAGAGTTTTGATATTTACTACTAGTATTGAAACCTTTATATTATAAAGTGACAAAACACAGAAGCAATTGTAGAAACAATCAGTCACAAAGATCGCATACGGAGATGTGAATAAAATCCAAGGAAATCAGCTCAATGTTTTTCAGATAAGATCCCCTACGGAGGGGGGGTCCAGGGGGGGTGGCAACCCCCCTAGGTGGGGGTGCGGGGGCAACGCCACCGCTTACGGGGTTCGACCTAAGTGAAGGCAAGAGGCCTACAACCTAAAGCAAAATGAGGTCTAACGACCTAAGGGTTCACGCGACCTAACACAATTGCTGAGCGACCTAACTAAGTGCGCGACCTGGTGGGTAAGGAGGTCGAGCGACCTAAAGTTCTTTGCGACCTAACGAGGTAGAGGGGACACACGACCTAAAGGTACACGACCTAAGAAAGCACGCGACCTATCGGCAACAAGGATCGAGCGACCTAACGGCAACATGGGTCGAGCGACCTAACTTTGCCGCGACCTATAAATATCACGACCTAAGGCCACAACGACCTAAGAAATAAAGGGGAGCGACACAAAAGAGGAAGGGTTTAACGACCTAAGCAGTGAAGAGGCCAAGCGACCTAGCGTGGTCAACGACCTAAAAGGGTTCGCGTCCTAAGAAAGTGCGGGACCTAAAGCACACACGACTTACGACCTATGGAAAGCAGGCGACCTAACTCAACACACAAGGCCTAACGACCTAAGAGTTAAACGAACTACGACCTACGCCACCAACTCACGAGCGACCTAAAGCACATGCGACTTACGACCTAAGGAAAGCAGGCGACCTAACTCCACACACAAGGCCTAACGACCTAAGAGTTAAACGACCTACGACCTACGCCACCAACTCACGAGCGACCTAAGTACTAGGTCGTGAACGACCTAACTCCGAACACACGAAAAGTGGTTAGAACGATCTAGGAGCTATCTCGTATGCGACCTACGACCTAAGACCCACACGACCTATCTCCGAATGACCTAAAAATGGCCAGAACGACCTAAATGCAGAAATTTCGCCAAAACGCCAAAAATCGGAGTTTTTCGCCAATCCAATCCAAACCAAAAGCAAATATTCATGCTAAAGTGATAGGGAATCATTCCCAACAACCCAAGATAGTTATAGACAAGAATGTGAGTTAAAAATCTCACCTTTGCACCAAATATCAATGAAAATGAAGTTTTAAGCAAGCAAGAACCAATCCTTCTTCTATCTAAGCACAAGAAGCTTGAATCCAATGTCTTCTTCTTGAATTTGGAGTAGAAAGATGGATTGCAATTGAATTTGAGTTTTGGAATTTTAATTTTCCATTCCCTCCACCATTAATGCCAAAGCTTGATTAGTTAGGAAATTTATGAAGAGTGAGGAGAAGAGGGTTGGAACTTGGGCTTAATAGGCTAAACTAACCCAAAGTCCAAAGCGGGAAAAGTTAGTGAAATTTCACTAACTCCAAACCTATCGATGTTTATACTTAAAAAAGTTGTAAACGGCATTTCGAACTCAATGGAAGTGGTCTCGAGTCCTAATTTGACCGTTTGCAAAAAGTAGCTTTTCGGACCAAAATCCGATTAACGAGTTAATATTTAAATAAAATATTTAAATACAAACTCGATAAATATGCGGGTTGTTACATTCTTTTTCTTTTATTTTTAATTAAATCAAAAGTTTTGTTTATATAAACATATCTTCTTAACCTCATTTCTTCTTTTTCCTATTACTCTTCAAACTTAAGAAAACTTTCAGATTCCAAATATGAATTCATCTACCTTCAAATAATCTGCAAATTCTATTTCCATCAAAACTAAAAACTATCTGAATCATATTCCTATACCTGAAATCAAATTGCAACTCTAAAAAGTAAAAAAAAATACAAACCTGCATATCCTTTCTGGAAACTTGCATGCATCTGGGAGTAGAACCAAAGCCTGCAGTCTTCATTCTGTTGTAAAAAAGAATTCAAACCTGCATTTTTATTCTGGGAAGCATGCAAATGAAACATGGAAATGATCATGCAAATGTAAATCTGGAAAGCAAAGTATTACATCATCTCAAGTTTTAAAAAGCAAATCTGAAGTTCAAAGTTTCATAAGCAAAAGCATCTGCTGTTTAAAAGTAAAATCTGAAGCTTTTCAAATCATGGTTGCTCTGCTCCTAAATCCGATGAGTAACATTTTTATTCAAAACTAAATTAAGTAAAATTAGTTGCTTGCAATGAGTTACTGATATATTCCAATTATATGATAGCATAGGATAGAAGTTTTTATCTATGGTTGCTGAGTATATGTTTGCTATAGAATATATGAATATATGCTACTGTCTGTTCCTAGAATTCCAAGTTTATTCCTGAACAAATCCCATGAGATTATGTTCAAATCTCTGTAACTGTTTATGATTTATACAAAGTATGGTATGTATCATAAGTTTAAGTTTCAATCTTATTTAAAAAAATATATAAATGAAACTATATTGTCTCTGTAAAACACACAATGCAACAGAGCAATCATTTGAAAAACAAGAATTTAATCATCGAAATTCTTTGATTTAAGATTATCAACAGGTTACATTATATATGACTTGAATTTTAAAACTAAAATTAGGATTTTTAGTTTGGAAATGGTTGAGCATTTCTGTTTTATCTAGAAAACCTGTTTTGGGTTGAGTTTGTCAAATTAGAAAGATTTGGTGGCCATGATTTTCTCTGATGATCGAGTGTTGATCAAAGTTGAATGGAAAAATGGTTGATGGTGGATTTAATCAATAGGGCAAAAGAATTTTGGAATTGAAATTTTAAACCCTAGTTTTTGATAACCGGAGATGATTGATCACTGCAACCTGATCGAGTGACCGAGTTCGTTAAAATTTGAACTGGAGAGAGGTGAGATGTGGAAGTAGTATGGCCGGAGGTGGTGTCCATTTTAGTGGTCGGTGGTGAGAGAATTCAGTTGATCTTCTGGCTCGACATTTTTTTTCCAGTTCAACTCGAATGTTCAAATTCGATTTGGGGTTTCTGGATTTGATTCGAAGGTTGGAATGGCTTGAAGGGGTGATCGATGACTTGTGTGGATGGTCGTGAGTGGTCGGAGAGGGTCGCTGTGGTGGTGCAGGTGCACAGTGAAGTGGCGTGTCAGTTGTTTACTGTGGGAAGAAGGGGGTTTTGTGTTTTACTCGGGATTGCCTCAGGCTTTGCTCGAAGAAATTAGTTGGGGACTCGAAGAATTTGATGTGAGGCTCGGGTTTTTAGATTTGTTACAGGGTTTGGTAACCTGTAGCACAGGTTTGTATAAACCTGTTTTATATTTGAGTTTTAAATAGAATTTATGATGAAAATTGTTATTCGTGTTACTCGAGTTGCTTGAGACAGCTCGGGCTAATGATTGAAGTTTAGAAGTTGTTATGTTTCAAATTTTAAATTTGAATTTGAAATATAAAACAAAGATTTAAATTAAGTTTAAATCTAACTTAAATTATAGATTCAAGTTGAATTGAATCTTAAAATTTGAAATGATTAGGTTTTTAAATTTAAAGTTGCTTTAAAAATAAATTTTTAAAGAGTTTATTGTTTAAAATGTTTTTAAAGAATTTGAATTTAAATTTGAAATTGAAATAGGTAGAAATGTTTAAATAAAGTTTAAATTTGATTCAAATCTAATTTTGAATCTTTGGTTTAAAATGAGTTTAAATTTTATAAATTTAACTGTTTAGACCAAATTAGAATGATAATGTGAAAATTTAAATGGTTTTAATTTTAAAAGAAATTTGTTTTAACTTTTGGAATTTCTTTTATAATAAAAGTATTATTTAGCAATTAAGGATTTTAAATTGAATTTAAACTTGCTAAAGTTAAGTAATAATTTAATGTTTTATATTTCATTTAATTATTAGAGTAATTAAATGAATAATTAATTTATTTAATAAATTAATGAAATTAATAATTACTTAAAGTAATTAAGGGTAAATCTTAAGGGTTTAGGATTAATTATTCTTTGAATAATTAACTTGTAATTAAGAATAATTAATTAAATAAAATTAGTTTTTAATTATTGAATAATAATTAATTAATCAAGTAATAATGGATTAATTAAGTTTTAATTAACTTTTAATTATTTAATTAATTGAGGGGTTAATTAATGGGTTAATTAATGATTAATTAATTTGTAATTAATAATGATTTTAAATAAGTTAATTATTTAAAAAATAATTAATGAGTTGTTAATAGTTAATGAAGGTCATTAACTAAGGATTATTTAATAATTAATTAATGTGATTAATTTTAATTATTAATTAGATTAATTAATTTAAAGATAATCAATTGTGTAAGTTATTAAGTATAATTACTTATGGAAGTAATTAAGGAATTAATTACTTATTGTAATTAATTGAGTTAATTTGATTAGTTTGAGTTAATTAATTCATTTTAATTAATTTAAAATTAATCAATTGACGAGTTGTGAGAGATAATTACTTAATGTAATTTATTGAAGAATAGTTACTTAGAGAAGTAATTAATGAGTAATTACTATATGTAATTAATTGAAGGTTATTTGTTGATAAAAGTAATTTGAGTATAATTACTTTGTAAATTAATCAAGGAATTAAATAGAATTAATTAAGGAGTAATTTATATATTTGGTGAAGTAATTAAGGGTAGTTGATTACTGTATGGAGTTAATCAAGGGTGGTTAACAGTTTATGATTTAAATAAAGATAAAATTAATTAATGTAATTAATTTAATTTGGAAATGTAATTTGGAAATCATTAATTATTATAATTAATTATGTAATTAAGATTGATTAATTAAGATTAATTAATCAATGATAAGTGATTAAAGGTAATTAATTTAGGTAATTAATTAAGGAAGTAATTAAAGGTTAATTACTGTATTTGGTTAAATATAATTAATTTGAGAAATTAATTAGTAAATAATTACTTTAATGTAATTAAGAGTTAATTAATCAGGGATGATTAATTAAAATGAATAATTGGATGAGGATTAATTATTTGATTGATAATTAATTAATATTGATAAGCAAGTTGATATTGGTAAAGTAATTAATTTAATTTACTTTAAATTAATGGAAGGATGTAATTAATTTAATTCATTTTAAATTAATTATATTTGGGTGTGGTTAATCATTGCTTATATGGTTGGTTAGTGTTGTTTGCTTTGAATGGTTGAATCTCAGATATGAGATAATTAATGTTGAGTGATTTGGATGCATTGGTTGCATGGTGATGATGATATAGATTATCTTTTAGATAATAATAATATAGTTTATCTGAGATGTTGGTAATGTTGATTACCTGTTGTGTATCTGTGATTTATCTCCTGTACATATAGATAATTGAATTGTTTTAACCTTTAAAACAACTTGGCCTTAAAAGACACGCTTTGGATTTCGATGAGACCGGGATCGGGTTTCCATATTTGTATATCCGAAAACCACATCGTTTCCAAATAACGTTTGGTCGTTAATCAAAGTGAAGCGAGTGAAGACTCGAGGTGTAAGGGCTATACGTCAGTATAACTCTGTGGGTGATTCCATAATGAGTTTGATGGAATAGTACTTATAGATTCGAGATGTAGATTTAGAATGCAAGGGTTATCGTCGTTAACTCTGTGGGTGATTCCGTAATGAGTGTAACGAGATAATGCCTTCGGTTTCGTTCGAACCCGGAACGAACTTGTATGGATTGAATGCTTTCAGAACATCGTCAGGTGGACGATGAGCATTCTAAGAGATGTGTCCTCTAAAGGTAATCGTAGCCTCAAGCCTCATCAACCGGGAATGGCTAAAACAGGGGAGGTGCAGCAAGGCTTCGTGGGTCGCACCCACTGGAGAGCAAGATTGATCCCTGTCTAGAGGTCCCTTTTTATTCTGCTTAGTGGGCAGTTGTCAGTGTACACCAACTGCGGGGTTGTCTTGTTCGGAACTGTTCAGTAAGGAACGGGTCCGGCTTTGTATTGCAGGGGAGTGGGAGTACTCCTCGGTACGTTGATCTAGGCCACGTACTGTGACGGGCGGTACCCAGTAGCCCTGCCATTGTATGGAATCCATAATCCAATAAGCGCCAACGGTTTTGATTGTATTACCCACTTTTGTGGCTAGTAGCTGGAATTTAATCATGTAACAATTTCGGCTATTTATTATTTACTTGAAAACCCTAGACCCTATTATAATATCACTGGATTTCCTATCAAATGTTTTGGTTAGCGTAAGGTAAAATCTTTTCCATGTTTATGTGTGGGAAGTCTTACGTGATACCTTTCTTTCAAAAGGATTTTCAAAATTAAGCAACTTTAACCTGTTACTCACACCAGACCCATGTCTGACCCGGAGTTTATTTTTGTTTTTCATAAACTCTTGGGTACTCAAATTTTTACGAGTAGCCAAGGGATTCAGGTTAGGATTCAGGTTAGCTTTTGACGAATTATGGAGGAGCAAATGGAGCAGGAGTCTTCTGCATTAGATATATAGTTCCGCTGTGTGTTCTCTGTGTTAGTATTGTTTTGTCTCTGAGTTGTATTATGTTGTAAATACTAGACAGGTGTTTATAACTGTCTAGTATGTGTTGTATATCTGTGTACTCTGATAGTGATTGTAAACTATGTAATATTTTATGTTATTAATATAATTTATTCGTTCCGCTGTTGAGATTCTAGTGATGTTTCTTCTTTCTCTTTTTTCTTTTCTTCTTCTATCCCTTTCTTTCTTAATTGATGATGCGACTTCCTGAAGTTTGGAAGTTGGGTCGTCACAGGTGGTATCAGAGCATTAGGTTGAGTGAATACCTAGGCTCTGGAGTGGTGTCTATATTGAGAGAGCCTATTTGTATTTTTATTATATATATATTTATATAATTACTTATACCTATTTGTTGGGTTACCTGTTCAGGTTTTCCAATATAGGCTATAAAGGTAGATAAGGTAGTGGGGTGTATAACACAACTACTACCCTTGGTTGAAGTTTGGTGCTTGAGATTGGTAGTGTATTTGTCGAGACTGTAGACATAATACCGTCTCGAGTGGGTTGTGCAGAGTATAGGATTTCATAGATCTCTGAAGGTAACCTGTAAAGGTTCGGAGTCTATCTTTGATTTGGATGAGTAGAGTTTAGATCTGTCGGTTGGGCAGAGGAGAATGATGGTATCTTGATATCTCAGGGAGTAGTAGCCGCGTGATGAGACGCAGTGACTATGGATGTTCTCGAAGATGTTTTCTTTGAAATAAGTTAAGGAGGTAAGTCTGCTTCGATGTTGTGGCTGGATTCAGCGGGATGTTTTTGTCCGGTTTGAAGCCCGAGTTTCTCGAAGAGCTTTGGTTTAGGAAGTCTTTGGCGTCGGTGTCAATAGTGCAGTTCGGGGTATTCTGTGAGCCAGCAGAAAGTCTTTTGGTTAGCAGTTTTGCTGAAGGTGGAATTCAGGAGCAGCAGAGTGGATTCCATTTCTGCGATGGATTGGCTAGTTAAGCGTATGCTGATCTGATTGGTAAAGAGAGAACAGTTTTCTTTGGATATTGGACGGGTTGATCGCAAAAGTGACTTGCGATAGTCTGAGTGTTCTCTTGAGCTATGAGAAGTTTGTCCGTACCTAGAGGCGGAGTTTTCTTATCGACTGGATTCTAGGAGTAATACCGGAGGTTTAGTGAAGCAGCTTTGGTTCAGATAGGGCATCAGAGTTTTCTTCTATTGATTTGTTGAACCATATTTCTGTGATGTGTTATCCAGTTTGTGCTCAAGTTTTTCTTCTGCTTCAGATCAGAGTTGTGCAGCGGAAGCAGTTTGGGAGTGCCTTATTTTATCTTTTCCGGGTAGGAGAAGTAAGTTAATCTTCTGATATTTGTGGAGTAGAGTTGGTGTTCTTGGATTGGAATTGATCTTGAGGAGATCATTTTGTTGGATTGTTTTGGTCCAGTTTGTTTCTAGGGACATCAGTGAAGGTTGAGCTGATCAGGAGAGTTGAGGCAGCCCAGGATTGTCAGAAGTATTTTGTGGTTAAGAGACGATCGAGTTTGGATTTCGGAGTCGGAGATTTGATTTTGGATAAGTTTTCTCCGATCTGAGGACCTATAAGATTGAGTAAGACTGGGTAAGTCAGCGCCGAGATGTTTTGGACCTTTTCTGTGTTTTGTGAGGATTGGTGTTTGGTTTTCAAAGTTGAATTGTCAGTTTGGATAACTGGAATTCGATGTGTTTCACGTATCTCTGAGGGAGTACGTGTATGGTTTATCTCTGGTTGGGGAACCAGCAGTTCAGGAGGATGTGATTGTTAATTCAGACTCGTCTGCGGTTTGACATATTGTTTTGTTGGTAGATATAGTTGGATAGGAGCTCTATAGCTTAGTAGTATTGATTGTTTAGATTCTATAAAGCGAGTATCCCGATATTTATATCGGGGAACTCGTGAAAATTGTATCCGGGTTTTTCTGGATAATTAGGTTTGTTTTGTTTGAATTGATTTCTATGGTTGTTAACATATGTTTGATAATATATGCTTGTGTTCTAAAATAAAATCTCTTAAGATAGATTATTAAATTACCTTTACTTTTAAATTTCGGGGACGAAATTCTTTTAAGGGGGGAGGAATGTGATATCCCGGAAATTTGGGCAATATAAATTTAATAATCTGTGTTATAAATTTAATTTGATTTGATAATTTTAATAACAAATTTGGAATTTGGTTTAATAATCATGTTTTAATAAATATTTAAATTAGAAGATTTTATCTTTTTGAATAAATAAATTGTTTCTGTTTATAATATATAATTTTATATATTGTAAATTGATAGATTTTGATTTTTGAATTTATTAAATAAATTAATTTTCTAACTCTAATTTATATTTGATAAATTGGAGATTTGATTAAAATTTAACATATAACTTTTCAAAGCAATTCAAATAAATAATTATATGGTTTATATTAAAGGAAAATCTTATCTGTTTAAATTTATATTTTTAATTAACTTAAATATGAAGTTAAATTTGATTAACATCAAAGCTTTGTTTTATTTTCTTTTAAAAAAAGTATTGCTTGAAAATGTTATATAAGAATTTAAAATACAATTTACTTATGGTTTTAATATATTGAGTGATAAAGGAAATTTATAATCTCATTTATAAATTATTTAATATTGTTTAATTTGTTATTATAATACTTAAATTCTTTTGAACATAAATAGATTTGTAGTAATAGGATTTGTTATTTTAAATATTTAACAAAAGTTATATATGCATACATATAACTTGATTTTTAAAATTGGAGTTTATAATTTAATTTAAATTGGAATTCAATGTTTTAAAATTTTAAAAATAATAATAATAAACGCTTAAAAATATTTGAATAAGCTTTTGTTTATAACTTGTTTTGTTTTGATTTCTAAAATTAAGAAGAAATAAAATTCATTTATATATACATATGGAATAAAACAAGTTAAACAATTTAAATTAAAATTTAAATACTTAATATACATGTGTAAATTTCTTAATACATGTGTTAGTCTCTTAACACACTCAAATGACACATGTTGAACCATAGAATAAACTATTATGACAAATGGTAAGAATAGAGACAAGTGTCTCATTTAAATTTCTTTTTCTTTTATTTTTAACTAAATCAAAAGTTTTGTTTATATAAACATATCTTCTTAACCTCATTTCTTCTTTTTCCTATTACTCTTCAAACTTAAGAAAACTTTCAGATTCCAAATATGAATTCATCTACCTTCAAATAATCTGCAAATTCTATTTCCCTCAAAACTAAAAACTATCTGAATCATATTCCTATTCCTGAAATCAAATTGCAACTCTAAAAAGTAAAAAAAATACAAACCTGCATATCCTTTCTGGAAACTTGCATGCATCTGGGAGTAGAACCAAAGCCTGCAGTCTTCATTCTGTTGTAAAAAAGAATTCAAACCTGCATTTTTATTCTGGGAAGCATGCAAATGAAATATGGAAGTGATCATGCAAATGTAAATCTGGAAAGCAAAGTATTACATCATCTCAAGTTTTAAAAAGCAAATCTGAAGTTCAAAGTTTCATAAGAAAAAGCGTCTGCTGTTTAAAAGTAAAATCTGAAGCTTTTCAAATCATGGTTGCGCTGCTCCTAAATCCGGTGAGTAACATTTTTATTCAAAACTAAATTAAGTAAAATTAGTTGCTTGCAATGAGTTACTGATATATTCCAATTATATGATAGCATAGGATAGAAGTTTTTATCTATGGTTGCTGAGTATATGTTTGCTATAGAATATATGAATATATGCTACTGTCTGTTCCTAGAATTCCAAGTTTATTCCTGAACAAATCCCATGAGATTATGTTCAAATCTCTGTAACTGTTTATGATTTATACAAAGTATGGTTTGTATCATAAGTTTAAGTTTCAATCTTATTAAAAAATATATATAAATGAAACTATATTGTCTCTGTAAAACACACAATGCAACAGAGCAATCATTTGAAAAACAAGAATTTAATCATTGAAATTCTTTGATTTAAGATTATCAACAGGTTACATTATATATGACTTGAATTTTAAAACTAAAATTAGGATTTTTAGTTTGGAAATGGTTGAGCATTTCTGTTTTATCTAGAAAACGTGTTCTGGGTTGAGTCTGTCAAATTAGAAAGATTTGGTGGCCATGATTTTCTCTGATGATCGAGTGTTGATCAAAGTTGAATGGAAAAATGGTTGATGGTGGATTTAATCAATAGGGCAAACGAATTTGGGAATTGAAATTTTAAACCCTAGTTTTTGATAACTGGAGATGATTGATCACTGCAACCTGATCGAGTGACCGAGTTCGTTAAAATTTGAACTGGAGAGAGGTGAGATGTGGAAGTAGATATGGCCGGAGGTGGTGTCCATTTTAGTGGTCGGTGGTGAGAGAATTCAGTTGATCTTCTGGCTCGACATTTTTTTTCCAGTTAAACTCGAATGTTCAAATTCGATTTGGGGTTTCTGGATTTGATTCGAAGGTTGGAATGGCTTGAGGGGGTGATCGATGACTTGTGTGGATGGTCGTGAGTGGTCGGAGAGGGTCGCTGTGGTGGTGCAGGTGCACAGTGAAGTAGCGTGTCAGTTGTTTACTATGGGAAAAAGGGGGTTTTGTGTTTTACTCGGGATTGGCTCAAGTTTTGCTCGAAGAAATTAGTTGGGGACTCGAAGAATTTGATGTGAGGCTCGGGTTTTTAGATTTGTTACTGGGTTTGGTAACCTGTAGCACAGGTTTGTATAAACCTGTTTTATATTTGAGTTTTAAATAGAATTTATGATGAAAATTGTTATTCGTGTTACTCGAGTTGCTTGAGACAGCTCCGGCTAATGATTGAAGTTTAGAAGTTGTTATGTTTCAAATTTTAAATTTGAATTTGAAATATAAAACAAAGATTTAAATTAAGTTTAAATCTAACTTAAATTATAGATTCAAGTTGAATTGAATCTTAAAATTTGAAATGATTAAGTTTTTAAATTTAAAGTTGCTTTAAAAATAAATTTTTAAAGAGTTTATTGTTTAAAATGTTATTAAAGAATTTGAATTTAAATTTGAAACTGAAATAGGTAGAAATGTTTAAATAAAGTTTAAATTTGATTCAAATCTAATTTTGAATCTTTGGTTTAAAATGAGTTTAAATTTTATAAATTTAAGTGTTTAGACCAAATTAGAATGATAATGTGAAAATTTAAATGGTTTTAATTTTAAAAGAAATTTGTTTTAACTTTTGGAATTTCTTTTATAATAAAAGTATTATTTAGCAATTAAGGATTTTCAATTGAATTTAAACTTGCTAAAGTTAAGTAATAATTTAATGTTTTATATTTAATTTAATTATTAGAGTAATTAAATGAATAATTAATTTATTTAATAAATTAATGAAATTAATAATTACTTAAAGTAATTAAGGGTAAATCTTAAGGGTTTAGGATTAATTATTCTTTGAATAATTAACTTGTAATTAAGAATAATTAATTAAATAAAATTAGTTTTTAATTATTGAATAATAATTAATTAATCAAGTAATAATGGATTAATTAAGTTTTAATTAACTTTTAATTATTTAATTAATTAAGGGGTTAATTAATGGGTTAATTAATGATTAATTAATTTGTAATTAATAATGATTTTAAATAAGTTAATTATTTTAGAAAATAATAAATGAGTTGTTAATAGTTAATGAAGGTCATTAACTAAGGATTATTTAATAATTAATTAATGTGATTAATTTTAATTATTAATTAGATTAATTAATTTAAAGATAATCAATTGTGTAAGTTATTAAGTATAATTACTTATGGAAGTAATTAAGGAATTATTTACTTATTGTAATTAATTGAGTTAATTTGATTAGTTTGAGTTAATTAATTCATTTTAATTAATTTAAAATTAATCAATTGACGAGTTGTGAAAGATAATTACTTAATGTAATTTATTGAAGAATAGTTACTTAGAGAAGTAATTAATGAGTAATTACTATATGTAATTAATTGAAGGTTATTTGTTGATAAAAGTAATTTGAGTATAATTACTTTGTAAATTAATCAAGGAATTAAATAGAATTAATTAAGGAGTAATTTATTTATTTGGTGAAGTAATTAAGGGTAGTTGATTACTGTATGGAGTTAATCAAGGGTGATTAACAGTTTATGATTTAAATAAAGATAAAATTAATTAATGTAATTAATTTAATTTGGAAATGTAATTAGGAAATCATTAATTATTATAATTAATTATGTAATTAAGATTGATTAATTAAGATTAATTAATCAATGATAAGTGATTAAAGGTAATTAATTTAGGTAATTAATTAAGGAAGTAATTAAAGGCTAATTACTGTATTTGGTTAAATATAATTAATTTGAGAAATTAATTAGTAAATAATTACTTTAATGTAATTAAGATTTAATTAATCAGGGATGATTAATTAAGATGAATAATTGGATGAGGATTAATTATTTGATTGATAATTAATTAATATTGATAAGCAAGTTGATATTGGTAAAGTAATTAATTTAATTTACTTTAAATTAATGGAAGGATGAAATTAATTTAATTCATTTTAAATTAATTATATTTGGGTGTGGTTAATCATTGCTTATATGGTTGGTTAGTGTTGTTTGCTTTGAATGGTTGAATCTCAGATATGAGATAATTAATGTTGAGTGATTTGGATGCATTGGTTGCATGGTGATGATGATATAGATTGTCTTTTAGATAATAATAATATAGTTTATCTGATATGTTGGTAATGTTGATTACCTGTTGTGTATCTGTGATTTATATCCTGTACATATAGATAATTGAATTGTTTTAACCTTTAAAACAACTTGGCCTTAAAAGACACGCTCTGGATTTTGATGAGACCGGGATCGGGTTTCCATATTTGGATATCCGAAAACTACATCGTTTCCAAATAACGTTAGGTCGTTAATCAAAGTGGAGCGAGTGAAGACTCGAGGTGTAAGGGCTATACGTCAGTATAACTCTGTGGGTGATTCCGTAATCAGTTTGACGGAATAGTACTTATAGATTCGAGATGTAGATTTAGAATGCAAGGGTTATCGTCGTTAACTCTGTGGGTGATTCCGTAATGAGTGTAACGAGATAATGCCTTCGGTTTCGTTCGAACCCGGAACGAACTTGTATGGATTGAATGCTTTCAGAACATCGTCAGGTGGACGATGAGCATTCTAAGAGATGTGTCCTCTAAAGGTAATCGTAGCCTCAACCCTCATCAACCGGGAATGGCTAAAACAGGGGAGGTGCAGCAAGGCTTCGTGGGTCGCACCCACTGGAGAGCAAGATTGATCCCTGTCTAGAGGTCCCTTTTTATTCGGCTTAGTGGGCAGTTGTCAGTGTACACCAACTGCGGGGTTGTCTTGTTCGGAACTGTTCAGTAAGGAACGGGTCCGGCTTTGTATTGCAGGGGAGTGGGAGTACTCCTCGGTACGTTGATCTAGGCCACGTACTGTGACGGGCGGTACCCCAGTAGCCCTGCCATTGTATGGAATCCATAATCCAATAAGCGCCAACGGTTTTGATTGTATTACCCACTTTTGTGGCTAGTAGCTGGAATTTAATCATGTAACAATTTCGGCTATTTCTTATTTACTTGAAAACCCTAGACCCTATTATAATATCACTGGATTTCCTATCAAATGTTTTGGTTAGCGTAAGGCAAAAACTTTTCCATGTTTATGTGTGGGAAGTCTTACGTGATACCTTTCTTTCAAAAGGATTTTCAAAATTCAGCAACTTTAACCTGTTACTCACACCAGACCCATGTCTGACCCGGAGTTTATTTTTGTTTTTCATAAACTCTTGGGTACTCAAATTTTTACGAGTAGCCAAGGAATTCAGGTTAGGATTCAGGTTAGCCTTTGACGAATTATGGAGGGGCAAATGGAGCAGGAGGCTTCTGCATTAGATATATAGTTCCGCTGTGTGTTCTCTGTGTTAGTATTGTTTTGTCTCTGAGTTGTATTATGTTGTAAATACTAGACAGGTGTTTATAACTGTCTAGTATGTGTTGTATATCTGTGTACTCTGATAGTGATTGTAAACTATGTAATATTTTATGTTATTAATATAATTTATTCGTTCCGCTGTTGAGATTCTAGTGCTGTTTCTTCTTTCTCTTCTTTCTTTTCTTCTTCTATCCCTTTCTTTCTTAATTGATGATGTGACTTCCTGAAGTTTGGAAGTTGGGTCGTCACACTACTAGAGAAGATCGGATCGCGATCACTCACTATACTGCTACCGTGGAGACAGACAATTTCTTTGATATATATCTCGGCCAAACTTGTCGCCGTGCGGGTGAATTTCACTGGAATGAAATTGGCAGTTTTAGTCAAATGGTCAACAATAACCAAAATCGCTTCATTTCCCTTTCGAGTGCGAGGCAACCCGTCAATGAAATACATCGATACTTGATCCCATTTCCATTTGGGTACCTCCGAAGGTTGGAGTAAACTGGCCATCTTCTTCCGATCGCTTTTAATTTGTTGACAATTAGCACAACGACTCATATATATAGATATATCTCTTTTCATCGTCTTCCCCCAGAAAGTTCTTTTGATATCTCTATACATCTTATCAACTCCTGTATGGATTTGAGTTTAGACTTGTGACATTCATCTAAAACTTCACGCTTTAATTCTGGGATATCTAGCACACACAACTTGCCTTTCAGTCTAATAACTCCACTATGATTGGTTTCAAAACTGGTATCTTCGCCTCGAAGGATTCTCCCATAAAATATCTCGAAGAAATTTGTCTTTATTTTTCCCGTTGGCCATTTTCTCAAGGAGAGTAGGAGTGACAACAAGATGAGCAAGAATAACATGCTTCCTACTTAAAGCATCAGCAACTACATTGGCTTTTCCAAGTGTATACAGACTATCTAGGTCATATGACGCTACAAATTCTAATCATCGTTGTTGCCGTAGATTTAAATCCTTCTGGGTGAAGAGATATTTCAAAGGTTTGTGGTCGGTGAATAATTCAAAATTTTCACCTAAAACAAAGATAGTTCATCAAGTATATTTATTTAGTTAAGTTAAGTTTATTAAATCGTTAAGAAAGCTGAAAAAGATTCTTACCCAGAAGATAGTGTCCCCAGATTTTCAAAGCGAAAATAACAGTTAGAAGCTCCAAATCGTGTGTTGGGTAATTTCTCTCATGTGGACGTAACTGTCTACTCGCGTAGGTAATTACTTTCCCATTTTGCATTAGTACTACACCCAAACCATCTCCACAAGCATCGGTATAGATAGATAATCCTTGGTTCCCATTAATGATAGCGAGAACGGGAGCGGTAGTTAATCTCCTTTTCAATTCCTGAAAACATCATCACATTTTGGAGCCCAATCGAATTTAGCATTCTTCATTGTTATCTTAGTCAGTGGACTAGCCAACTTGAAAAAATCCTGGACAAAATTTCTGTAATATCCCGCTAAACCTAGAAAACGTCGAACTTCTTTAGGAATAATGGGTCGCTTCTAGTCCAGAATAGCATAAATCTTGCTTGGATCAACAGAAATCCCTTCTTCATTAACAATATGACCGAGAAATCTGACTTCTTTGACCCAAAAGTGACATTTAGAAAATATAGCGAATAGGATATTCCTTCTCAATATCTCCAAAACAATTTTGAGATGTTCAGCATGCTCCTCTTCGGTTTTGGAGTAGATCAAGATATCATCAATAAACACAGGATAAATTTATTCAACACTTCCCGGAATACACGAGTCATTAGGCCACAAAGTATGTTGGAGCATTTGTTAGTCCGAAAGGCATGACTAACCATTCGTAGAAAATGTTTGGACCCCTAAAAGCAGTCAAGTGAACACAGTCTTCGGCTATTCGTAGCAGATGGAATCCTGAGCTAGATCCATCTTCGAAAAGGATCGAGTGCCATGAAATTGATCAAATAGATCGCCGATTCAAGGTAAAGAGAATTTTTTCTTGAGAGTTTGTTTATTGAGATCACGGTAGTCAACATACAATCTCAAAGATCCATTCAATTTGGCTACGAATACCACAGCTGAACCCTATTCGAAAACACTAGGACGAATCAATCCTTCCTCTCGCAAATCTCGAGTTTGATTGACTAATTCAATTCTTTCCCTGGGTGCCATCCTCCACCTTGCATGAACGACAGGACGAGCATTGGGTACTAAGTCAATTCTGAATTCTATTTCTCTATGCGGAAGGAAGGATTTTACTTCTTCAAATACATCAGAAAATTCTCGAACAACAGGTATAGACTCCGGATTGGGTTCAGGATATCCCAAAGTATACATCAATTTATCTCTCTTAGGACTCGGATCCTCACAAGAGATTTCAGTAAAATTCCCAAGGTTTGTTTTGACTAAAATTTTCCGATTATTACAATCCAATTTAGCTTCTTATCTCGATAACCAGTTCATTCCGAGTAAAATTTCAAATTCGTTAAAGTCGAGAATATAAAGGTTGATAGGAAATTGATAGCAAGAATATGAAATAAGAACTTTCCTAAAATACAGAAAAAGATCTACGGGACCTACAACCGGATTCTTCACGCAAATAGGGTCGTTAACAAATTCAGGTTTAAGTTCTAATTCATTTACGGTTTGTTGGGAGATAAAGCTACGTGAAGCTCCCGTGTCAAATAAAACTCTAACAACTTTACCATAAATCGTAAGGTTACCTTCCAGAACACCTTTTCCTTTATTTGCTCTCGAAGTTGAAGGGTCTTCCTTTATTGCATAGACATTTGCCACTTGTGCTTGCTTCATCACCGGGCAATTCTTAACTACATGTTCAGGCTTGTGACAATAATAACACTCTCTAACTCCCTGAACAGTCTTCACAGGTTGTTCCTTTTAATTTGCTTCTTTGGGTTTTTGCAACTATTTGAATAATGGCCCTTTTCTTGGCAATTGTAACAAGTTATACCTCTAGCTGAATTTCCTTGATTGATCATCTTATCCTTGCCTTGATGTGGTTTCTTGCCCCCAAACTTTCTTTTTTTCCAATTCTGATTATGTAACGACCCAGGATTTTTAATAATTAAAATATGAATATTTAATTTATTTTAAATATTAATGAGTGAATTAATAAGTCGAATAAATTTTATTTTGAATTATTGAATTTAATTGAATAATTAAATCGATAATTTAATATGTTAAATTATGGAAATAATTGAAAATTGAGTTAAATATGATTGAAAATGATTTGTAAAATTTTATTTTATCATATTGAAGTTAGAATGATATTTTAGAACTTTTAAAATCGAATTAAAAGTTAATTTGTGAAAATTGAATATTTTAATATTAAAATCGACTAGTGAAAATAGCCAATTTTTGAACAGTCTCAGAATTTAACGAAACCAGTTCCATTGGATCCGTAATAGTTAGTTATTACCGGATTTCAATTTTCGTATCAATCGGAGCTATCATTTGATCGTGGCAGCTCGAAACGCATCGATTTATTTTTAATTTTAATTTGGCGAGTTAAAATAGCCATTTTTCAAAAAGTCTCGGATTTCGACGAAACCAGTTTCATCGGATCCGTAATGTGATATTATTGTAAGGTTTCAAATTTCAAGTCAATTGGATTTACCGTTTGTCCGGTACAAATTAAAACGCCTAGAAAATCGCTTAAATCGGTTTAATTCAAATTGAGCGTTTATAGCCATAACTCGCACATACTTCCGAATTAGCTTCCGAAACCTGTTCCATTGTGTTCGGAACGCGGGGTAAACCCTAGAAATGCTGGTTATGGCGCGTAAATCGGAGTTCGGAATTTCCGGGATGAATAGTGTCGTTCGTTCTCTTATAAATAGCCCCACCCTTCATTAAAAAAAAAAGAAGAGAAAATTATAAACCCTAGCCGCCAGTTCAAGCATGAACGGCCAGAAAACTCTTCCCTTTCCCCCTCGATTTCTTCCAATCCGTCAACATTCGTCAAAAACATTCAACTACAAAGATGAAGAGCATGAAGAGAGCTAGAGATTCAACGGTTATGATCGAATATGGAGTCGTGTGGAGGAAGCTACAGGGCCGCGTCCTCCATGGCCTGCGCACGCGTTTCTAGGTGGAAGGGGGGGCCGAGCTTGCTCTCCTTGGGGCCGAACATGGTGGAGGAGATGAGCTACGCAATGGAGCTTCCTGATCGTCGTCAAGTCGAGTGTAGGAGGAGCAATTTGTAACCCTAGTTTTCTATAATGGGTTCATGCTTGCGTCGTGTCTTGCCTGGGGATTTTTGCATGAGGGATGGAAGAAAAGAGGGGCGGCCCTGATGCAGTGTTGCAAGATCCTACGGTCCAGAATGTTTGTGGTATAAAAATATAAATAAAAGGTTGTAAATTAGTTGATTTAAATTCGTGTAACTTCAAATATTTGTAACTTTTTCATACGAGGTCGAAAAAATGCAAACTCAGTTGCGTTGGAATCGTATGGACGAGCACTACGCGATGGAGTTGGTTTGGAGTCGTTTGGAGTTAGTGAGAATTTTGGGTAAAATTAAACGTCCGTTTAATTTTATTCGAAATAAATCGCTAAAACGGAATTTAAAACCAAGGTGAGAACTTCTCACTCAATCGAATCAGTTTCGATTTTATTTTAAATAGTTACATTTAAAATATTTGTATGCATGTTTGAATGTTGATTGTTATCTATTGATTGTTAAAATAGACATTATACGCCGTTAGTAAGCGGATGTTATTTATTAAAAACATATACCGCGAATATTTCATAAACAGTGAAATTGGTATTGTATATAATATCAATATATATATATATATTGGCATATGTATATATTGGAGTTGATTGATTTCCCGTATCTTTTAGCGGATGAGACCCTATTGCGCCGTTATTAAGCGGATAATATTTAATAAGAACATATACCGCGATAATTTCGTACTGGAACGAAATTGGTATTGTGCTAATGTTTGTGGATGCAGGAAAACAGGTTGGAGGGATCCAACTGGATTCCTCAACAGTTTTTATTTGATTTCAGATATTTTGATATTTGATAGATTTTCATATTGATATATGATATCGTTGTAGTCGTGATTGACTATTTGGTGTGTAGCATCATTAGACCAAATTTTGGGATTTTAAAAGGATTTCTAAAGTGATTGTGAAAATATACGTTTTATAAAATAATTTTTGGAATTGATCCATTTTAAATAAATAAACGTTATAATTTTTAATGTTATAAAAATTATGATTTTTGTGAAATACAGTTAAAAACTGATTTTTGAGAATATGATGCTATTGATTTTATAAAATAGTTTAATCGAGATACTTTAGAATTATTGTGAAAAGTTTAAATATAGGATTTATAAAATTTGATTATTTTATAAATAAAAATGATGAAATTATAAAGGAGTTTAAAGACGTTTTTAAAGAATAATATAAATTGATTTATATTAAGAGATTTATAAATGGATATTTATAAATTGAAATATTGACATTATAAAACGAATTTTTATAAGTGTTTGAATGAAGTGAAAATGAATTTCATAAATGAATGAAATTTATAGAATTATAAACTGTGAAGTTATAAATAAAATTTATAAATAGTAAGATTTATAAATTTGTGGAGTTATTTGAAGAATGGTTTTGGATAAATCATTAAATCTTATAAGTTATAAGATTTAAAATTTGGGAAGTTTAAAAGAACGTTTTTGTAAACAAATAAATTATAAGTATTTAACTTATAATATGAACTTTTAGTTTATAATTGAGTTATAAACTGGAATAGGTTAATAAAAGAATTTATAAAAAGGAAGTTTTTATAAATAAATAGAAATGGAATTTATAAACGTTGTTTTATAAATTCGCAAATGACTTATTTTGACAAGAAAATTCGTTGAAACCTATAAATGGAGTTATATTCACATTTTTGAATAATGAATAATCCTTTGAATTAAAATGTATAAAAGGATGAAATGTGTTAACGTAGTATATTCACGTTTTTGAACTGTGAATAATATGTTAAAGGAAATGTTTTGAATGAGATGTTTAAATAGAATTAAAACGATCTAACGATGTTTTAAAATGTGTTGAGATTCGAAACCATAGATTTCAACATTAATTGTTGAAATAGACGTTTTCGAGAAATAAAAGGAGATGATGGACTATAACACTGTTGTTATAGTAAATGATTTCCGAAAGGAAATGTTTTGTATAGTATTGGGATTTATATATCTATTTTAATTTCGAATCCCTATACTAGTGATTTTGGATTGTTGTAACGATGTTTTACGTAACATTCGTTTTGGCCCAAATAAATATGTTTAAGAGAATGATTTCCTTAAAAGAATGAAATATATACTTAATCTCGATTTAAGTATATTGAATATTTTCTAAGTGTTGAAAATAAATAAAATTTGTGAATTACTTATGAATAAATAAGTATGGAAATGTTTTTCCAATATAAAGTGAATATTAGAGAATTTATCTTTTTGAAGATAAATTGAAAATGAATATTATAAATCGAATTGAAGTCGTATATTCATTAATACTTTAGATTATAAATTCACTAAGGAATTTATAAAAGAAAGTGGGATTGGTTTAGAAAAATAAATATTGATTTATTTTTGAAGTATTGAAATTATATATCTAGTGAAGATATTTTGTGAAATAAATAATTTGGAAAATTATTTGGAAACTGGTGATGTGTGCATATCCAGTGATAGTTCAATAACCGACTATCAATATTTCCCTTTGAATGGGTAATTGATGTGATTTGTTTGAATGTGAATGCCACACTTATTTTTAAATAAGCGCTCACTATTCGGGTTAACCGGGAAAGGACCATGGGGTCGTATAACCCATTCCGAATATGTGATACGTCGTTGTGAATTGCATTGAAGATCGGTGTTGAAGACCCGGTATTTGCGAGAGCGATAGGATGACCTTTCGATTTACTCTGCACCGAGTTGCTCCGGTATAGAGTTCTCCTGTGACGCCCCACCTCTATACCCACGCTAGCCAAGAACACTCCGGAGTAGTGCTGTCAACTAGCACGGAGAATGAGGCTGTTGAGGAGCGACCATCCATGTAATTGCTTATCACACGGTGGCTATAAATAATCTTCGGAAACAAACATAGAAATAATCATATCACAAATCAGTCACAGACATCCATATCACAAAGGCGGAAGAAGATATGAATATATAACTAACACATGAAAGTGTACATCAGAGTAGTGGTCAGTAAGTCCCACGATAATACAAAAGAATAGCAACACGTGCTATACAAAAGAATACAACTATGAGTCTATATCTCAAGTGTATACCACAAAAACTGCTAATCTAAACAGTTAGCCAAAAGTCAGAGTGATGAATCCCTGGGAAGAAGTCAAGCAGAAGCACCTGTAACATCTCGGTCTGACCCGAGTATTATTTAAGAAAATAATAAACGGGTCAGTCTAGCTATAAATATCAGATGACATGATATAACATAAAAGATATGGCATAAACATAAACATCCATAATGACATACCACTATAAGTATGTAAATAATGATCAACAGAAGATCAATCAATAAGAGATAATCAATATCACAAGAATCTTCTCAAAGATTCGAAAAGGGCATCATACCCCAAACTTGTACTCATAACAAGTCAATGACATAAATTCTAGAAATCAACGCAAGAAGTCCAGAAATCATAGAAAAGAGAAAGAGGCCTATCACATGACGGTCCGAAGACCAAGGGGAGCTACCCCACATGTGTGAATGGAATCACACAGATTAAGGTCCAGACTAACCAAAAAGCAAAAAGGTATGTGTGAGTGGAATCACACAAGTGGTGTCTAGTCTAACCTCGCAACAAGAGACATCGCACAGTTGCTAGTCTAAATCATCAGAATGATCGTCATGATCAACGAGAAGTGTCAATTACACTAAGCTAGTAAATATAGAAGTTTAGCTTCATGTCCCATAACCACTTGCTTAACTTAAATATTTACGAACAAACTGTAAATCTTCACTAATAAAATTGTCACAAGAGGTTCAATCGAACAAGTCCAAGAATTAACCGACGAAGTGAACGCAAGCGTTTCATACCACTTGTTTTACTAAGTCGTTTAATTAGATTTCTCATCTGAGTGAGGTAAAGGTTTGTATATACTAATAGATTGGAAAACGGTTAAGAAAAGAGCTTTGTTATTAAAAATATAGTTGAAATTGTTTGTTAAAAGAGTTTTGATATTTACTACTAGTATTGAAACCTTTATATTATAAAGTGACAAAACACAGAAGCAATTGTAGAAACAATCAGTCACAAAAATCGCATACGGAGATGTGAATAAAATCCAAGGAAATCAGCTCAATGTTTTTCAGATAAGATCCCCTACGGAGGGGGGGTCCAGGGGGGTGGCAACCCCCCAAGGTGGGGGTGCGGGGGCAACGCCACCGCTTACGAGGTTCGACCTAGAGGTGTTCGCAACCTAACGATGACTCACGACCCAACATGGCCGACTTAACAGAGGTCGCGACCTAACAGGATAACTCGTGACCGACTTAAGAGTTGCGTGGCTGAAGGGTTCCACGACTTAAGGGTTGCACGACTTAAGGGTTGCACGACTTAAGGGTTGCACGACTTAAGGGTTGCACGACTTAAGGGTTGCACGACTTAAGGGTTGCACGACTTAAGGGTTGCACGACTTAAGGGTTGCATGACTTAAGGGTTAGGCCAGGAGCGACCTAACGAGATAAGGTCCAACGACCTATCGGGATAACTCGTAAACGACCTATGGATGAACGACTTAACTCCGAACGAGCTAAAAATGGCCAGAACGACCTAGGGTTAACTCGTGAACGACTCACGACCTAGGGACGAACGACTTAACTCCGAACGACCTAAAAATGGCCAGAACGACCTAAGTTTAACTCGTGAACGACTCACGACCTAGGGACGAACGACTTAACTCCGAACGACCTAAAAATGGCCAGAACGACCTAAGTTTAACTCGTGAACGACTCACGACCTAGGGACGAACGACTTAACTCCGAACGACCTAAAAATGGCCAGAACGACCTAAGTGCAGAAAATTCACCAAAACGCTAAAAATTGGAGTTTTTCGCCAATCCAATCCAAACCAAATGCAAATGTGCATGCAAAAGTGATAGGGAATCATTCCCAACAGTCCAATATAGTTATAGACTAGATTTGTGAGATAAAAATCTCACCTTTGCACCAAATATCAATGAAAATGAAGTTTTAAGCAAGCAAGAATCAATCCTTCTTCTATCTAAGCACAAGAAGCTTGAATCCAATGTCTTCTTCTTGAATTTGGAGTAGAAAGATGGATTGCAATTGAATTTGAGTTTTGGAATTTTAATTTCCCATTCCCTCCACCATTAATGCCAAAGCTTGATTAGTTAGGAAATTTATGAAGAGTGAGGAGAAGATGGTTGGAACTTGGGCTTAATAGGCTAAACTAACCCAAAGTCCAAAGCGGGAAAAGTTAGTGAAATTTCACTAACTCCAAACCTATCGATGTTTATACTTAAAAAAGTTGTAAACGACATTTCGAACTCAATGGAAGTGGTCTCGAGTCCTAATTTGACCGTTTGCAAAAAGTAGCTTTTCGGACCAAAATCCGATTAACGAGTTAATATTTAAATACAAACTCGATAAATATGCGGGTTGTTACATCTCCATATGTGATGGTGAATCCGATCAGGATTGTGAATATCCGGATTGCAAGGACTTCTTTGTAAGTGCCTTCGGTTTTGTTCGAGCCCGGAACAAACTTGTATGGATTGTGTGTCTGACATTACAAGTTGAGATATAAAGCCGATTTCTTTCAAATATATTTCTGTTGGTGGCGGAGAATTTATTCTTTTAGCTTAACACCCTTCTCTGAGACGTACGAGCTCAGAGGTTATATAGTTGAAGTTATCAGCGATATATTCCCAATTTGGTAATGTGACATGCTGAGTGTTGCTGAAATGATCATTGTGTTGATTATTGTGATAGGATCGTTTATTTGATCGTCTATCTTGGTGATCATTGTGTTGATCATTTGTTGACCCAAAGCATGGCTTTTGTATAAAGTATGTTTTTGTGGACGTGACTTCGTCGAACCTCACACCCCGGAAATGGTCAAAACAGGAAAGATGCGGCAAGGTTATGAGGGGTAGCTCCCTTTAGGGTATGTACATTTCCTTCTGGATAGAGGTGGTATCATGGTATGGAGCCCAGATAGTTAACCTATGTGGTTACTACGAATTTATTACTTTGTGGTTGTTGGTTTTCGGGATCACGTGAGAAAGGTCGTTTACGATCGGGGAATGGCGTGCTCGTGTCAGTAGTTACCCAGTTAGGGGTAACCCGGCCTTGTGTTGGCAGAGTTCCGGTTTGGTTCTCGGGGATGTCTTTCCAGAGGCATTCTCATGTGGCAATGGGAAGTTCCTTTGCCTGACCATTTGTTGGAAATCCAAAGAAACAATACGAAACTTGTACGGTTTTAGTTGTAGAACCTGCCATCTAATATGGTAGCTATTAGTAGGCACAATATAATGGTACCTATGCTGGCTAAGATTTATATTCTATTTTTGAAATGAATTTCTTCTACACTATGCACTAATAATAATATCAAAATTGATTTGATTTTAATGCGTATCAAGCATGTTTGGCTATCATAAGGAGAAATCTTCTCCAAGTCTGCGTTTGCATTGTGTGTGTGGCAGGAGGCCTTATGGTAGTCTCATTTTTAAAAGCATTGCGAATTGAATTTAAAAATATTCCTCTATTTTGATTTTAAAGATAAATAAACTGTTTTGAGTTCTCACACCAGTCACATGACTGACTTGGAGTTTATTGTTTTCCTTCCTAAACTCTGGGTGCCCACCAATTTCCACACGGGCAGTCAAGAGTTAAGGTTTATCAGGATATTCTGGATATTCAGGAATTGCTGGAGGCAAGCTGGATGGCATGGCGTATTACTTATATAGTATTTCTTTTTCCGCTGCACTATTTGTTGTTGTTGTTGTATACTCTGATGATATGATGTAATGAAATGTATAAAATGTAATAACTGATATAGTTCTTTGTTTAAAGATTATTCATTTATTATTATATGTTGTTCCGCTGCGAATTGTGAGATTCTGATGTTGTTCTTGTTTTCTATTCCGTTCTATTTTTCTTTCCCCTTCTATGTTCTCTATTCTCTTTTTCTTTTTTTTTCTTTTTTTTAAAAAATGTTCTATCTTCTTTTCTGTTTTCTATTCTCTCTAATTTCTATTTTCTATTTCCTTCTTTCCCATCTTCTTTCTTCTTTCTTTTCTTCTTTTCTTTTTCTTAAACCCATAACTATTCGGTTTTTCGGCAACGAAAAATCGGAGCGTTACAGATTACATGAAAGAGTGGCATACCTATACCCCATATCGATAAGATCAGAAAAAGATTCTTTGACGTGTGCTGTCATCCTTTCATGGTACTTCTTATTCATCCCACGAATGAACCTCTCATTTTTCTTTAGAGACGTGTATACCAATTCTAGACCAAAACATGATAGTTCGTTGAATTTGTTTAAGTACTCCTCAAATGACAAGCTCCCCTGCTTTAAGTCCATAAATTCTTGGTACATTCGGAAAATTCCCGCCGAAGGCATATAGCGCTTCTCAAACACCTCCTTAAATCGACTCCAAGTAAACTCTTCTTCCGGTTCATCTACAGTGACTATCTCCTACCATGCTAAGGCTTATTCTTGGAATTGCCAAGAAGCTATGATTCGCATTTGATCATCTTCTAACTTTAGCCCTTTAAAAATTCTTTCACTCGACCTAATCCAAGCCTGAGCCTCAACAGTCGACTCATTGCCGGTGAACGACTTACCACCAAGTCTCGAGAAGCTTTTATATGGATCAGCCAGATTCGGTTGATGTTGAGTGGGTATTGCTGCTTCTGCTGTTGGGGGAACTTGACCCGTTTTGTGGCATTTCTTGGACCCCTAGCTCTTCCTCTTTGCCCTCTCATTCTTACTATCTGTAATTAGTAAGAAAATTTGATTTAGATATACAGACGAGATATCTTAAGGAATATCGGCAATTTAAAGAAATAGACCAAGAAAATTAGGGTTTTGGTCTCGGGTTATACTCATTCTAGGGTATACTTCACCCTATCTCTAATGAGCCACCTAATGTGTTATACTCCATAACTAAAGTTCTTTCTCAACCTTTAGCTCTGATACCACTTGTCATGACCAGAAATTCAGCGTTCAAAAATCGAAATCAAATACCTCACTTGTATTTGACTGCCGGAGATTTAAACGTCGAACTCCAGTTCGGATGGAGTTTATAACAACATTAGGTGAATATAAACAGCGGAAAACAAAATGAATTGCCATAAATCAACATCACAGATACAACATTATTACAATATCCATTACAACATCATCAGCAACTTCACAGTATTTTTATACATATATCACAACTTCAAAATAGAAACATAACAGCAGAACAACAAAGTATCACACTCCAAGAAAGTCTTCAAAGAAATAAAGCGATAGCGAACTTCCAAACTAAGCACCTTGAGATCAAAAAAAGTTTCCAAAATATCTCCAAGACAAAAGCTTCAAAATCCGATAGCTTCCAAACCAAAAGGGCATCAAAGATTCCAAGACAACACCAAAACACAGAAGACCTGCTACTAGGCTGCCCGTGTGGAAATTATGGGCATCCAGAGTTTAGAAAGGAAACAATAAACTCCTTGTCGGTGATGGGGCTGGTATGAGTAAACAAAAACAGAAGTTTTGAATGAGAAAAACAAATTTTTAAAAGAAAACCGTTCATGCTTTTGGAAAATGAAACTACCATAAGGCCTTCCAGCACACACATAATGCAATCGCACACTTGGGGGAGATTTCTCCTTATGATAATCAACTATGCTTTATACGGAAAAACTATTTGATATTATTATTAGTGCATAGTGTAGAAAACATTTTCGAAAGTATAATATTATTCTTAGCGAGCGTACGTACCATTATAGTATACCTACTATAGCTACCATATTATATGGCAGGTTCTGCAACTAAAACCGTACTGGGTTCATATTGGTAATTGGATTTCCAACAAATGGTCAGGCTAAGGAACTTCCTGGGCCACATGGGTACGCCTCTGGAGGGACACCTCGAGAACCTAACTGGATCTCTGCCAACACAAGGCCGGGTTACCTCTGTAACTAGGTAACGACTGAGATGAGTATGTCATCCCTTGGTTGTAACCAACCTTTATCCGGGCCCCCAACAACAACAATCACAAAGTAATATATTTTCGATATCGACATAAGTTAAGTATCTGGGCACTATACCATGATACCACTTCTTTCCAAAAGGAAATGCACATACCCTAAGGGGCGCTACCCCCAATATCCTTGTTGCATCCTTCCTGCTTCGACCATTACCGGGTTGTGAGGTTCGACGAAGTCTCGTCCATGAAGCTACACTTTTCACAAAAGTCATGCTTTGATCAACAAACGATCAGCAGCACTCACCATGCCACATTACTAGGTTGGGAGTATATTACTGATAACCTTCAACTACATAACCTCTAAGCTCGTACGTCTCAGAGAAGGGTGTTAAGCTAAGAGAATAAATTCTCCGCCACCAACAGAAATGTATTTGGAAATCTGCTTTATATCTCAAAATGTAATGTCAAACACACAATCCATACAAGTCTGTTTCGGGTTTGAACAAAAACGAAGGCACTTTCGAAGAAGCTCTTGCAATCCGGGCATCCACAATCCCGATCAGGCTCCCCGTCACATATGGAGAACTCTATACCGAAGCAACTCAGTGCAAAGTTATTCGACAAGTTATCCTATTGTTCTTGAAGACACCCGATCTTCGCCACCGTCTTCAAATGTTATCCATTTCATCGTATCACTATTCGGGATGGGTTATATGACACAAAGGTCCTCTCCCGGCTAAACCGAATGGTGAGCGTCTATTTAAAAACATGTGGATATGTCATTCACAAAGATTCACAAGTTCCATGTGGGTTTCAGATAACCAATTGGAATCCGACACCCTGTCACATCGAAATTCGAAAGCCGTTTTATGGGCCAAAAGGGTTTTTATATTCACACAGAAATATATTCATCATAGAAAGCACAGCTCAGCACAAGGCACTTCATGTCACATAGCATCATAATTACAAATTAGAGATATCAATCAGTACACAGCATACAATAGTTATCAATCATCTACAACTAAGATAAATCAATCGTGTGATTTAAATTGATTAATCACATAATTACTTTCATTAATTATCTTTAATCAATTATTAGTTGTCCTTAATTAAAATTAATTAAATCTTAATCGCCTTTATTAATTAATTGTTCGCTAACTAATTATCTTAATTAATTAATCCTTAATTATTAATTAATTAAATCCTAATTACTTTTATTAATTAATTATTCCTTAATTAATTATCTTAATTAATTAATCCTTAATTGTTAATTAATTAAATCTTAATTACTTTTATTAATTAATTATTCCTTAATTAATTATCTTAATTAATTAATCCTTAATTGTTAATTAATCAAATATTAACTACTTTTATTAATAAATTATTCCTTAATTAATTATCATAATTAATTAATCCTTAATTGTTAATTAATTAAATCTTAATTACTTTTACTAATTAATTATTCCTTAATTAATTATCTTAATTAATTAATCCTTAATTGTTAATTAACTAAATCTTAATTACTTTTATTAATTAATTATTCATTAATTAATTATCTTAATTAATTACATTTTAATTATCCTTAATTATTTACTTAATTAATCTTTAAATATTAAGTAATTAATTTAAATAGTTTATTCTTTAAGAAATCATTTATCACTTAAGTAAATCATTAATTACTTAATAAATTTAAAAGATAAATCTTCTTACCTTTGTTAATCATTCTGATTATCTTGTAAACCATGTTAATTAAAATCATCATCATTACATAAATTTACTTAAGAGATTGAAATTAGTGTACATAGCATTTTTTTCTTAACTATCATTCTCATTTACATTATTTAACTAGTATAAATAATTTTATGAAATAATGTGACAAAATTATATTAAATTTAATTACTTTAAAAATGCCTTACTTAAAACTTTAATTTGTTTTGAATTCAAATCAAAATTATCCTTTAAAAACATGAGTTTAAAATCTATTTAAAAGTTTGAATTTTATTTCAAAGAAAAACTGTTTTGTACGTCACTCTTGAGACTACTTCGAGTCTCCCCCGAAACATTTTACTACTTACTTCGAGTTATCAACGAAACCTACTTGTGTGCTTATATTTTTTTTCTCAAATTTGCCTAAGTACAAAACTCCTATAACCCTAAAATCACTTCGGGCCAATAACCGAGTTCGAACCCCTGCTTCCCGAAGGTTGCTTCGAGTTTCCCCTATCTTCCTCGAACGGCTGCCTCCTGGCACAACTCCAGCTGTGCGCACATGTACAACCCCTCCGGCCGCCTCTAGTTGAATCTCTAGTCATCGACACGTCGACCGTGACGTCGCTAAACCACATTAACTCCCAGAATTTTGGTACAATCGCGATTTCGTTTTCGAGCCACCAGACCCAAATCGGGAACAACTTACGCCCAAATCGATCGCCTTGCTTTTTCTCTTCTGATCATCAGAATTCGTGACACTCCATCCTAAGCTCTGCCAGCCTCCCACGTTTGTGATGGTCCCGGTCCGATGATCTCTGGTGGCCTATAGACGGTGCGATGATCACATTTTCAACCTCGACTCATTTTAAACCTTAAACCCAAACTCGATCAAAATCAACATCCACGTTGATCTAGAATTTAATCCAGCATTTTTCCCAAACTCCATGATCTTCGAGCTAGCTCCATTTATGAATATGAAGTCTCTTGCCTTATTGATCGCCAGAACTTCGAGGAATTTGCAATTCCGTTCATCTCCCTCTTTCTCAACGAATACTTGGTAAAAAAAATTAATTTTACTTTTAAAAATCATCAACTTTGAAGACAATTCAATTTATATATTCAAAATCTGGAATCGTGTTTGATGAGATTTTTGTTCATATTGGGTTTGCATGTAGTTTTCTATTTCCACCCAAATTTTTTTGCTTAATTTACTAACATTTATTTTTAAAACTTAGGGCATGATCATTCAAACATATTTTCTTTTGATCTCAAGGCCTAAAAACAATTTGAGATAGAGCTTCTGAATGTTTTTGACGGGGTTTTTGAACCTGTAGGCATGGAACAGAGTTCACTTTGATGTGCACAGACATGTATTTCATTTTCATGTATAAATATATACATGCAAACACACATTTTTCATTCAAACTTCAATATTGTTCACAGCAACAAGTTCAAGTTTAAATCATAGAGTTCACTCACCTATGTAATTGAGCAGAGAGTTTTCTGTTTGGATTTGAAAACTGAAAACCCGGAACTGCTTTTCTTTTCTTAACATGATCTTGAATTTTGTTATCTGCAACTAATTTGTGTAAACAAGTTTAATCTTTGATGTGTTTTACTTACTTAATTTTTTCATCAACAAACTAAAATTCAATTTACTAACAGTTTTGTTTTTAAATGAAACGGAGAAAAAAATGATCTACAGTGTGCAACTTTAAAGCTTGAGTTTGCAAAAAAATTTCTTTTTGAGTTGATCCTGATTTTTTTTAATTGTTGAAGTTGACTGCTGCTTGATTTTGAATTACATGTTGAAGACCTGAAGTTGTTCTTGGAATCCCTTCTCTGGCTTGAGATTTTGAAAGAAAAGGTTTCATATTTGTTTACTGGAATTTAATCTTGAAAAAGTTGAAGAGGTTGTTTGTTCAATTACTTGAGACTGATGATTTTCTCTGGTCTAAAGTTTTGTACAGCTTAAGAAATGAATAAAAGGGTAAGAAAAAGAAGTTAAAATGACTTATGTAATTTTCTTTTCTATGAATTTCAAAAAAAATGAAAATGATGTAAAGACACTTGTCTAATTCTTTCTACATGTTAAACACATGTTTTATTCTCTTATTACATGCTTGACATTTGTATTTTTATATGAGTTAAATATTTTTAAATAAAAATTATATCATATTTACTTTATTAACAAATACATTTCCCATTAAAGATATTTTCTTTATATTAATACATATTATTTATAAAGAATGTTTTGAAATTAAATACATATTAAATAAATTACATACATATATATTTATAAATTCAAATTATTTTACTAAAACATTTACTTAAAATTTAAATTCAAATTCAAAGTCAAATTCAATATATAAATCCAAATCCATATATGCATATATACATATATATTCACACACACACACATATATATAAGATTTAAATTCAAATGATTTTAAAAACAATTATTATTTCAAATTTTTAAACTCAAAAGAAATTGAAACATTATTCATATAAATTAACACATATTTTGTTTATTATGAAACTTTTCAAATTATTTTCAAATTAAATTCCAAAAGTTCAAATAATTACCAAATTTAAATTGATAAATTTTGGGATGTTACAGTAGTAAAACTACTACAGTGGCCTTTCCACTTTGGAACTCGAAAATGAAAGTCGATGATGCATGCACTCATCACCGAAATTATTTTTCAATGGCAGAGAGGGGAGTACAGAACTTATTTCCTTCTAAAATTTCTTTAAAACGATTCTTTCAAATTGTATTGGAATATTTATGTCAAAACATACTCTCAATAATATTACCATTATATTTCAAAATCATTCAAAAGAAATTTTAAAAATCACCGGGACTTAGATTCTAAGTTCCAAATTTTCATTTATTTTTATTTTCAATCTCATTTCAACTGTTATTTATAAATTTCATTACCTAACAACCAATATATTGCAACCAAATATATATCTTATTTATAAAAATCTATTTTATATATAGAAAATATAATAGGCAAAATTATTTCATTCATCTATATTAAAAACAAATATTGTGTCGATCTGTCCTATTAAGTTTTTAGAAATCCCTATTGATGTCATAGCGTCCCATGCACCAACCAGAATTTATAAATACAAAACGGAACAAATTAACACAGTATTAAAACCTTTTATAACACTAACAAATACGCTCTCTTATACACACACACACACACACACACACACACACACACACTCAGTGACTCATCAAAGGGTATTACTATCCTATTAATAAAGAGTCAGACCCCACAAAGCTAAGGTTTTCACTAAACCAATGCTCTGATACCAGATGTAACATCTCGCCTTTTTGTAAGCTTTGTACATGGTTGTTAAAGTGGTTTTCGAAGTTGGCAGAGAGTATGACAACTTCCGATCTCGGTCCCTTTAACAACCAAACGTTATTATAACACTGCGGTCATTTCAAAATAATTATACTTCAAAACCAGAATATAATATCCATTCAAAACCATATAAATACGATATAATTTCCACTTCAAAAACCAAATCAATATGATATCATTTTTATTAAAACCCTAATCAATATAATATCGTTTTTATTTCAAATATATCCCTTTTCCAAAATCATGGCACTTTCAAATTTATACAATTCGAAACCAAACATTTGGAATTTTCACACTTTTAAAGCATAATACTTTGAAATTCATAACTTTGAATCACTTCAATTTCGACAAAACATTCCAATTTCGATACATTTCAAGGCTTTAAGTATTCCAAAATTTCAAAAACTAAATTTGATAATTTCGTTTTCAACAATTAAATTTTCTATTAATTGGTTTTGAAATATTTTACATAATAAATCCATTATCATTTTAAATAAAACTCAAATTACAAATAATTAAGTATTTCCTTCAATTCATTTATACTTGAAATACTCATTCAATTCACCTTGACCCCAAAATCAAGTTATAATAATTATACCTTTTAAATTTTCAATTTACACATCAACTTTTTGAGTTTAATTCCTAAATAAATTTAGTTTCAAATAAATCTCTAATTTATCTCCCAACCTTAATTTATTTAAATCATTATACACTCTATATTAAAACAAAATTTAAATACTTACTCACATTTTATCTTAATTAAAATCAAACTCTATTATTAAACTTAATTTTTTGTTTAACAAACTTATATATAGCTTAAATTCAAGCATTTAACTATATATAAAATAATATTTATGTAATATCAAAATTAATATTCATTAAACCATATATTTCTTTCCAAAACCATAGAAATCATTTTTAAAATATTTTATATATAGACCACAGTCTTTGTATATAATTTTCTATCCTATAGTCAAGTGATACAGATATTTATCATTTCAATCCGTAATTTAAAATAAAAATATGGTGATATATCATTTCAAACTGCAATCCTGAATGAAATAAAAATGCATAACAACTTGCAGTTTATAACAATATAAAATACAACATCCGTTCATCCAATATCAACCATCAACCATTTATCATAATCATCATCCAATTCAAAAAAATAACATCAATATAGAACAGAAATAAACAATAAGTATTTACTGACAGTTTATATTCAATAATAAATTAAATAACAATTCAACCGGAAGCTTATATGCAATAATAAATTAAATAATAATTTAATTCAATAAATTCAATTTAACTGGAATGATGATAAAATATGCCAAATAGTCATAAATAAATTTCTAATCACATCAGAATTAATTTGACACACACAAGAAATTTTAGAAGTTGTGAGTGGGTTAAAACACTCACCTTTTGAATTTAAATTGAATTTAAATCCAATTTAAACCCAAAATTTGAACAGTTTTAGAATTTGTCCAAACTATCATCAAACTGTCCGGAATTCTAATACGAATCTAGCAGAGAAAACCGCGCGTGAATTGAACCTCGTACGCGAAAGTTATTCGAGTTATAAGCTTTTGAGAATGAAATTTAAACAAATAAAATAAAAAAAGAATACCCAACAGCAAGAATCCACTTAATAACCCTTGTTATCCATGCGTTCACGCCCAGGCTTCAAAGAAACGCGACCTCAAACAGCTACCACGATCGAAACTCAGGCGCGCACGAACCTCGCCCCACACCAGTGACGCACTCATCTCCAAAACCCGCCGTGGCTTGCCTGACACCGCCGTTGTAACAACCCGCATATTTATCGAGTTTGTATTTAAATATTTTAATTAAATATTAACTCGTTAATCGGATTTTGGTCCGAAAAGCTACTTTTTGCAAACGGTCAAATTAGGACTCGAGACCACTTCCATTGAGTTCGAAATGTCATTTACAACTTTTTTAAGTATAAACATCGATAGGTTTGGAGTTAGTGAAATTTCACTAACTTTTCCCGCTTTGGACTTTGGGTTAGTTTAGCCTATTAAGCCCAAGTTCCAACCCTCTTCTCCTCACTCTTCATAAATTTCCTAACTAATCAAGCTTTGGCATTAATGGTGGAGGGAATGGGAAATTAAAATTCCAAAAACTCAAATTCAATTGCAATCCATCTTTCTACTCCAAATTCAAGAAGAAGACATTGGATTCAAGCTTCTTGTGCTTAGATAGAAGAAGGATTGATTCTTGCTTGCTTAAAACTTCATTTTCATTGATATTTGGTGCAAAGGTGAGATTTTTATCTCACAAATCTAGTCTATAACCATATTGGACTGTTGGGAATGATTCCCTATCACTTTTGCATGCACATTTGCATTTGGTTTGGATTGGATTGGCGAAAAACTCCAATTTTTAGCGTTTTGGTGAATTTTCTGCACTTAGGTCGTTCTGGCCATTTTCGTGAGTTCGGAGTTAGGTCGCTCGCGACCTAACCCTTAGGTCGTTCGCGTGTTAGCACGCTAGGTCGCACTGCCTTGAATTTTCACTTCGGAGTTAGGTCGTTGCACGTTAGGTCGTATGGTGTTTAGGTCGTAGGTCGTTTCTGGCCTTAAATCCCCTCTGCAGCGTTAGGTCGCTCAGCCTTTCCTTGTTAGGTCGTCACCACTTAGGTCGCGACAAATGTTGGTACGTTAGGGCCTTAGGTCGTAGGCCTTAGCTCGCATTTGAGCTTAGGTCGTAGGTCGCTAGCTCGTAGCTCGTATTTGAGCTTAGGTCGTATGGCGCTTAGGTCGTAGGTCGCATCACCCTTAAGTCGTTCGACCTGATGCCTCTCTTAGGTCGCGCATCCTTTAGGTCGCTAGGTCTTAGGTCACGCATCGCCTTAAGTCGCTCGACCTGCTCTCACCTTAGGTCGCGCCATCTTTTAGGTCGCGTACCATACTTTAGCCCGTTGTCCCTTAGGTCGCTTGCACCTTAGGTCGGCCTCGTTAGCTCGTAGATCCTCTAGGTCGCGTGGCCTTTAGACCGTAGGTCGTTAGGTCGTAAGACCTTAGGTCGCCTGACCACTTAGGTCGCTTGACCTATTCAAATGTTAGGTCGCGAGTTCCTTAAGTCGCACGTCTCTCTTAGGTCGCTCGCTTCGGCTAACTCGCGAGCACCACTAGGTCGTTTGACCCTTTAGACCCTTAGGTCGTGAGCAGTTAAGTCGTTAGACCTAGGTTGCCTTTTCCCTTAGGTCGTTGGACCGATAGGTCGCTTCACCTGTGCTCACGTTAGGTCGTTCGATCCATACATCTTTAGGTCGAACCCCGTAAGCGGTGGCGTTGCCCCCGCACCCCCACCTTGGGGGGTTGCCACCCCCCCTGGACCCCCCCTCCGTAGGGGATCTTATCTGAAAAACATTGAGCTGATTTCCTTGGATTTTATTCACATCTCCATATGCTATTTTTGTGACTGATTGTTTCTACAATTGCTTCTGTGTTTTGTCACTTTATAATATAAAGGTTTCAATACTAGTAGTAAATATCAAAACTCTTTTAACAAACAATTTTAACTCTATTTTTAATAACAAAGCTCTTTTCTTAAACCGTTTTCCAATCTATTAGTATATACAAGCCTTTACCTCACTCGGATGAGAAATCTAATTAAACGACTTAGTAAAACAAGTGGTATGAAACGCTTGCGTTTACTTCATCGGTTAATTCTTGGACTTGTTCGATTGAACCTCTTGTGACAATTTTATTAGTGAAGATTTACAGTTTGTTCGTAAATATTTAAGTTAAGCAAGTGGTTATGAGACATGAAGCTAAACTTCTATATTTACTAGCTTAGTGTAATTGACACTTCTCGTTGATCTTGATGATCTCTTTATGAATTAGACTAGCAATTGCGCGATGTCTCTTTCATTGCAAGGTTAGACTAGACACCACTTGTGTGATTCCATTCACACATACCTTTCTTCTTTTTGGTTAGTCTTGACCTCAATCTGTGTGATTCCATTCACACATGCGGGGTAGCTCCCCTTGGTCTTCGGACCGTCATGTGATAGGCCTCTTTCTCTTTTCTATGATTTCTGGACTTCTTGCATTGATTTCTAGAATTTATGTCATTGACTTGTTATGAGTACAAGTTTGGGGTATGATGCCCTTTCCGAATCTTTGAGAAGATTCTTGTGATATTGATTATCTCTTATTGATTGATCTTATGTTGATCATTATTTACATACTTATAGTGGTATGTCATTATGGATGTTTATGTTTATGCCATATCTTTTATGTTATATCATGTCATCTGATATTTATAGCTAGACTGACCCATTTATTACTTTCTTAAATAATACTCGGGTCAGACCGAGATGTTACAGGTGCTTCTGCTTCACTTCTTCCCAGGGATTCATCACTCTGACTTTTGGCTAACTGTTTAGATTAGCAGTTTTTGTTGTATACACTTGAGATATAGACTCATAGTTGTATTCTTTTGTATAGCACGTGTTGCTATTCTTTTGTATTATCGTGGATCTTACTGACCACTACTCTGATGTACACTTTCATGTGTTAGTTATATATTCATATCTTCTTCCGCATTTGTGATATGGATATCTGTGACTGATTTGTGATATGATTATTTCTATGTTTGTTTCCGAAGATTATTTATAGCCACCGTGTGATAAGCAATTACATGGATGGTCGCTCCTCAACAGCCTTATTCTCCGTGCTAGTTGACAGCACTACTCTGGAGTGTTCTTGGCTAGCGTGGGTATATAGGTGGGGCGTCACAGCCGTCGACCATAGCTGTCCCCCACGACCTCGCGATCACCCTCATCCTCCCATGAACGCAGATGCCGCCGCCATAAAAGCAAGACCTAGCCTGAATTTTTAAGCCCAATCCGACCGTCGATTCGACGCAAAAACTATGTCGATGAACTCCCCATCGTACACTTTGGAAAACCCATAAATTAATTTTGACGATCCAACAACGTTCATCGATGCGCGATGAACGGCCGTGAGTATTCCCTCGATTTTCAACCACATCGAAACTCAAACTGAAAAACGAATCATATATCTTAGTTGCGCTCGTTGAGAGTTTCAAAACCATATATAATTCGATATAGTTTATGCAATTTTAATTTTGATTTGATTTTGAATTACAATTGTATTTGGAAGTGAGAATTTGTTTGTCTACCATTGAGGAGGAGAGACAGCTGAATTGTACGTACCGAAATAAGGAAAAGAGGGCTGCTAGGGTTTATAACATGATATATAAAGGCAAGGTTGAAAATAAAAAGAACGTTTGAGATTTGTTTGGGGCCATTGAACGAATAAAGGCCCGAAAAGCCCGTTCTGACTCCGGAACAAAATTAGGTCAACCCATATATCAAAATAGATTTTTTTAAATTTTAAACGCAATGGAACATGTTTCAAGTCCAAATTCCATCGTATAAGAAGTTATGCTAAAATCAAGTTATTTCAAATTAATTTCAATTGTTTCAATTTAATTGATTTCTAGGCGTTTCGAGTCTGTATAGTCAAAAGACAAGCCCGATCGTTACGAAACTTGAAATCCTACAATAATTAACCGTTACAGATCCGATAAAACTGGTTTCATCGAAATCCGAGTCAGTGGCCAAAATGGCTATTTTTACATTGATTAAATTAATTAATAATTAATTAATTAAATCAAATTTTCAATTTCATCGATAATTGACAAATTTCGTCATTTTTGATTTCTTAATCATTTACAATGATTTAAACAAATTTAAATGTCAATTTAGAGTTGATTAATTTACCAGTTTCAATATTAACCTCAATTGCATTAAATTCAGAAATTATAAATTTATTTCCAATAATTCTATTTAACCTACTTTTCATTCTGTTATTCAATTCATTATTATCAAACGGTTGAAATTAACATTGGATTCATAATCTATTACATTAATCTTCCCACATTGCATCTTCATTTCAATTAACGTAATATTTAGATATTGAATTTCATTTTTTTGCAATTAAATCCAATTATTATAGTTCAAATCCCATTAAATTGATAAGTCTTCATTTTCCATTCTTTTAAAGTCAACAAATTATCCTATTATGGATAATATTAACATTATTTTCAAATATTTCCTTAATTAACATTAACGTAATATTTTGTTTAGTTTATTGCAATTGATTCCACTTCAATTTAATGGATTAAAATATCTCGGTAACTTATAATAATTGTTGCCACTAACTCTTAACCACACTTTTATAAGTTATCGTTTCCAAACAATATTATAGTTACTTACAGGACATTGATGTTATTCCATTACTATTTATTATTATTAATTCATTAACTAATTCACCATTTACGCTTGTTTTCTTATATTCAATTTTTAGCCTAGTATAAAAATTTACATTACTTCAATTAATCGTAATTTAATTTCAATTGTTAATACTTAGCTTTAATTTTCATGGTTGCATTTCATTTTAGCATTCATGTCATTATTAAATTACAAAATTTTTGTTCTTCTTAATTTATTTACTAAAACCTTAATAAACCAACTAATTTAAATCATCGAAAATTACGGGTCGTTACATTCTACAAAGAAAGGTAATCAATATAGCAGAATGCTTCATGAGGAGGATGTTGGGCGAATTTTCACCCAGAAGATCTCGAGACCGAGAAGCGTCAGTTACACCCGGGTTCGTAACCTCCAATCCATTCGGCAGACACAAGGCTCAATGCTAGCATAAAATCCATTCGGCAATTCAAGCATGGTGGTTCATTCGGCATGGGTTCATTCGGCATTCCCAACCTAGTCCGGCAACCAGACTCCCCCTCACAATCCCACTACCGAACGAAGTTGGTACCGAACCAATCACCACCGGTCCAATACCACACAACCAAACCGGACCAATCTCCACATCAATGCCGAACCAACCTCTTCATCACCGGACCACCATGACCGGACCACGTACAACCGAACCAACCTCCAAGCTCACTACCGAATCAACCATCTCAAAGACCTCAACACGGCCGAACCAAGGCTTCGCCGAACCAGAACGCTACCAGGCCAGATTGCTTCAGCCCGGGCCCACCAGCAGCTATATACATCCAAGACCCCTGCCCTCTACCTGACTCTATAAATAGAGGGGCAGGGGTACAACAATGGCAGACAAGTTTGAGAGCTCAAGCAAGGAAGGAACTTTCAAACTACTTTCATACACTTGTATACAAAGCATTGTACTTGTAATCTGGAAGAAGAAAGATAATAACATATAAAGTGGACGTAGGCACATTCTGGCCGAACCACTATAAATCTGCGTGTCTTTTACATTTCAGCCCTTACCTTTCTCATATTTACATACTCATCTAAAATCATTGAAAATCACACATACTCAACTAAAATAATACGACTTGGAGGTGTTTGTCCATTTTTTGTGCAAACATTTTTGGTGCTTTCACTGAGAACTGAACTCAGGCTTCATCTTCTCCCACTCAACCTTCTTCCTAACAACATCACTCGTTGCTTAGAAATCATGCCTTCCAAACAGAGAAGGGATGTTAACAAAGGAAAGAACCTCGCAACTAGCAGCCTTCCAGATCCAGCAATCACAGATCAGCCCACTTCAACAGCAGTACCAGATGAAAATCAGGAAAATCCAACTGGTCCCGCAGCGGAACAACCAATCACTAGGGCAGATCTGGATAGGGTTGTGGCTGAAGTAACTAACCGCTTCACATCCCAACAAGAAACTTTGGTGGACCAACTCATGACACGTTTAAGGGACGCTGAAGAGTCCAACCGCAACACTGAATCATGGGGTGAATCCCAATCCGGAGGATCCCGGAGGCAACAAAGGTCTTCACTCTTCGAACAAGCTATCAACAGGAAAAACGATGATAGGGGCCGCGCCCGGACTCAGCCCGAATTCCGACTCGAGGAAGCCCTTGGAACCGAACCTAGCGGGGGAGGCACCAGGCGAGGGTCGGATGTAGCTGAGCCAGTCATGCCACCTAATCATAGAAACCCCGCTGAACGAAGCCGAGCTAGAACCCAGCCCGAAGTTGACCCCATGGATGTGCTCGAAACAGAACCCCACAGGGGAAGATCAAGGCGGGGGGCAACTGTAGCTGGTCCTAGCGTGCATCCAAGCAGCCAAAGACAACCACTGGATAATGCTAGAGGTGATAGACTGTACCATCCCTACAGGTCATCTGGGCGAGATAGATCCCGCAGGGAAGAACCGAGCTCATTTTTGTCCGCTCCAAGTTCTGACGAGCGGATGGCACGATTATTCAAAGAATGTGTCCAACGGGAGCAAAGGGACCGGGGAATAGGCGCTAGGGTCACCAGTCCCTTTACCCGAAATATCGAAACTGCCATCACTCCCCGGGAATGGAAAATGCCAACCATGGAACCTTACAAAGGAACTTCCGACCCCATCGTACACCTGCAGAGATACACCCAGCATATGCTCATGAGTGGAGCAACAGAAGGAGTATTATGTAAATGCTTTCCGCTATTCCTATCAGATCTAGCTACCTCCTGGTTCTGCCATCTACCCCAAGGATCCATCAACTCATGGGAGATGTTAAAAGAAAGGTTTATTAGCCAGTTCCGCATCCATGTGGAACAACCCAGGGATGCTTATTCTCTATCCAATGTCAAACAGAAAACCGGAGAGACGCTACAACAATATCTAACACGGTTCAACGCCGCAGCGGCAGCAGTTCAAGATGCCGATGAAAAACTCACTCTAATGGCCCTCTGTAGTGGCGTGCATCCAGACACCAAGTTTGCCAGAAGATTAACTAAGGAAAAACCAGTTACCTTGCCTGATTTCTTCCATGAAGCTGGAAAGTATATGAGACTTGAAGACGCTGCTACGGAGAGGCAGCCAGGGCAACAAGGCAAGATAATTCAGGACAAGGTTCCCACTGCAGCTAAGGACGCTCGAAGAAATGAATCTAGAGACAATGCTGGGGGCAGAAAGGGTGAGAAGCGCCAATATCGACCAGGGCCAAGATTTGACTCCTACACTCCTTTGAATGAAACAATCGAAAACATCTACCTAGCCACTCAGGGCGAACTCGGATACAAGCGCCCCCCGCACAAGAAAGAATCAGATAACGCACTCAAGTCCGGAAAGTTCTGTCGCTTCCACGAATCCCACGGACATGACACCAATGAATGCCACCATCTTCGGGACTTGATCGAAGAACACATTAGAAGAAGAAGACTGGAACGTTATGTGAAAAGTCAGAACAGGACTCCAACTCCTGCCAATGAGAACTCAAAGCAACCCCTCCCAGAAGTAGGCGGAGGGAGTCGCAACAATCACAACACCAGTGGCTCTAGTCAAGAGAAGATAGTAGTCCTTACCATCTCAGGAGGACCACACATTGCCGACAGAAGTTGGGCAGAGATGGAAAGGTACGGCAAGTCGCTTAGAAATACCGAAGGATACGTTAACTCCGTCACAGAAGAACGCCAACCGAAACGAAAAGAGAGCGATGACGTCATATTCAGTAGACGCGATTTGGAAGGAAGACAGTACCCACATATGGATCCTATGGTCATCTCTGCCTGGTTCGGCCCTGCTAAAGTTTTTCGGATTCTAATAGACACGGGAAGCTCCGTAAACATCTTGTTCAAACATGCTTTCGACAAAATGAAGTTATCAATGAAGGATGTGTCTCCCTGCGACAAACCACTGCACGGTTTCACTGGAGATGCAAAAATGCCCCTCGGGCAACTTGACCTCTTCGTCGAAATAGGAAGTCATCCCCGCTCCGTGGTGCGAAAACAAACGTTCGTGCTAATAGAGAACCACTCGGCTTACAACGCCTTCTTGGGGAGACCAGCCTTGTCTGACTTCCAAATTGTCCTAGCCCCCTGGTGCCTGAAGATGAAATTCCCGACAGACAACGGAATAGGAGAAGTAGAAGGAGATCAAGACGCTGCCCGAGACTGCTATGTAACTGAGCTTCGCAACAACCGCAGAAAGAATAAAGGAAAAGATGCAGAGACTACTCTCTGCATGAAAAGCTTGGAGGCATAGCAACTAAAGAAAGCCCCTCCTCTTCGATACACAAGCGATCCCTTCAATGAACTAGACCCCCGGGATAAAGAGGAGGAGGCTACCGCCGAGCCTGCAGAGGCTATGGAATTCGTATCTGTAGATAAGCATGATTCAAGTAGACTATTAAAAATCGGATCTCAGCTGAAAACGGAATTGAAGGATCGACTCATTGACTTTCTCCGCCACAACTTAGATGTATTTGCGTGGACCCATGCCGATATGACAGGAATCTCCCCAGACGTAGCATGCCACATGTTGAACATCGATCCCACCAAGGTACCAGTAAAGCAGAAAAAGAGGAGCATGGGGGCAGAGCGATCAGCAGCCCTTGATGAGGAAGTAAAAAATCTACTTGCTAATGACTTCATACGGGAAGCCATCTACCCAGAATGGATCGCTAACCCAGTGCTAGTAAAAAAGGCCAATGGAAAGTGGCGAACATGTATTGACTTCTCCAATCTGAATGACGCTTGCCCGAAAGACTGCTTCCCACTTCCCCGAATTGACCAACTCATGGACAGCACAGCCGGGCACGAACTCCTATCTTTTATGGATGCATACTCCGGATATAACCAGATCCCCATGCACGCTCCCGATCAGGACCACACTAGCTTCATCACCGACCGCGGATTATATTGTTACAAAGTCATGCCTTTTGGACTCAAAAATGCTGGAGCTACCTATCAACGCCTCGTCAACAAAATGTTCGCAGAACTGATAGGACGTACTATGGAAGTATATGTGGATGACATGTTGGTGAAGTCCAGGAAAGCCAACGACCATTGCTCCTTCGGAGTATCATCGGGAAAATTCTTAGGATTCATCGTCCACGCCAGAGGAATCGAAGCAAACCCTGAACAAATCCGAGCTTTAAAAGAAATAAGGATACCTTCCACTCGAAAAGAAATGCAGAGCCTAAACGGAAAGGTGGCCGCCCTAAGCAGATTCATTTCCAAGGCAACTGACAAGTGTGTCCCTTTCTTCGAAGCACTCAAGAAAGACAAAGGGAGGTTCGAGTGGACCGACGAATGCTTAAAAGCCTTCCTCAACCTAATCGAACACCTTCAGAGACCACCAGTACTCTCAACTCCAAATGAAGGTGAAGTGTTATACCTATACCTCGCTGTATCATCTCATGCTCTAAGCGCCGCCTTGGTAAGAGAAGAAGACCGCACACAACGTCCGGTTTACTTTGTAAGCAAGAGATTTACGGGGGCAGAAGCCAGATATCCTAAACTTGAGAAGTTAGCATATTGTTTATTGATCGCGTCACGGAAACTGCGACACTACTTCCAGTCTCACTCCATCAGGGTTCTAACCGATCAACCACTAAGACAAGTGCTCCATCGTCCTGACACTTCTGGGCGACTCCTCAAATGGTGCATCGAACTAAGTCAGTATGATATCACCTACCATCCCCGCACCGCTATCAAAGGACAAGCCATGGCTGATTTCATTGCCGAATTCACTACCAACGAAGGCAAGGAACAATCCGAAGTAGCAAAAAACATCAAGTGGAACCTCTTTGCAGACGGAGCATCGAACGAACAAGGCTCGGGGGCAGGTATTGTGATCGTCACCCCCAGGGGAAGAAAGTTGTACTATGCATTAAGATTGGAGTTCACGGCCACTAACAACGATGCTGAATATGAAGCAGTAATAGCGGGATTGGAACTGGCCCTAGAAATTGGGATCAATTCCTTATGTATTCATAGTGATTCTCAGCTTATCGTAAACCAGGTACTAGGAGAATTCCAGACTCGAGGAGAACGGCTCACAGCATACCTAAAGAAAACCAGACTGCTGCTCGATCGATTGGACCATTATCTAATCAAACACATTCCTCGAGAAGAAAACCAAGAGGCAGATGAACTTGCAAAGCAAGCTAGTATGAAGGACAGCACCATTCCCGGAGCACTAGTAATCTCAAGGCAGCTAGCCCCAAGTTTCGAACAAGTAAATCTGATAACTGCAATCGAAGAAGGAACCTGGATGACTCCTATCCGGAAATATTTGCAAGATGGCATACTACCCGACAGGCGTGACGAAGCCAAGAAGATCTTGAGAAAAGTTCCCCACTACACAATACAAGAAGGCATCCTCTACCGGCGTGGCTTCTCTAGCCCCTTATTAAGATGCGTCGCCGGAAGGGAAGCCAAGGAGATATTAACAAACATCCATCAGGGAGGATGCGGAGATCACACTGGAGGACAGACTTTGGCAAGAAAGATACTCCGATATGGATATTACTGGCCCACACTAAACAAAGATACCCTAGACTTCGTTAAGAAATGCGACAGACGTCAGAAGTTCGCCAAGATCCCTCGACTGCCCACAAACGAAATTACTCAAATGACCAGCCCTTGGCCCTTTGCTGTATGGGGAATTGACTTAATTGGCGAACTGCCAACGGGCCGAGGCGGAGCCAAATATGCTATAGTGGCAGTCGATTATTTCACCAAATGGGTGGAAGCGGAACCTTTAAATAAAATATCTTCAGCAAAAATTATTAACTTCTTGATCAAAAACATTCTGTGCAGGTATGGAGTCCCCCTCAAGATCGTATCAGACAACGGACTCCAATTTGACAGCGAAGAATTTGCCGACTGGTGCCAAGAGCATGGAATTCATAAAAGCTTCTCATCAGTAGCTTACCCTCAGGCAAACGGACAAGTTGAAGCTGTCAACAAAATTCTCAAAACCCTAATCAAGAAGAAACTTGAAAAGTCAAAAGGCGCTTGGGTGGACGAACTTCCTACGGCACTATGGGCATACCGCACATCTTTCAGAACATCAACGGGACATACTCCTTTCTCTTTGGCATATGGATCGGAGGCAATGCTCCCAGTTGAGACTATTGTGCCTTCCCACCGTAGGATCCACTACAACCCAGAAGAAAACGAAGAACTCCTCCTCATGTCTTTGGAACTGATTGAGGAAAGGAGAAACGATGCAGCACTCAAAGCAGAAGCCCACAAGCAAAAAGTGGCAGCACAATGCAACTCCAAAATCAAGCATCGCAGCTTACAAGAGGGAGATCTTATCCTCATGCGGATCCTCCCGCAACACCGAATCATGGACCGAGTCCCAATCTGGAGGATCTGTGAGACAACAATGACCTTTCTTCTTCGAAGAGGTTAATAAAGAAATGGTCATGGTAGGAGCCGAGCCCGGACTCAGCCCGAATTCCGACCTGAGGAAACACTTGGAACCAAACCCAACGGGGGAGGTGCCAGGCAGGGGTCGGATATAGCTGAGCCTGTCATGCTACCTAACCATGAAAGCACCAGTAGACGGACCATATGAAATTCATCAAGATCTTCACAACAACGGAGCTTATATTTTGTCAACAGTGGACGGAGTGGTGTTCCAGAGGGCTTGGAACATCCGACACCTCCGTCGATACTTTGCTTAACATGTACCGCCCATATGAAGCGTATTAACACGGTGGACGTAGGCATTATCGTGCCGAACCACTTTAAAAATCTTATCTCTTGTTACCTTGTGCCTTCATATCTTGGCTGCTTGTTAAGCTTCATCCCTTTCTGTTGAACAAAATCCTATGGCATCTCCACTCAAGATGCACCGCGGCCTCATCTGGACTAGGCCTAACAGGTACGCTACGATTCTATGCACTCGCCAATGAGACACTTTTGCTCCAGCATCCCTCTGCTGCGGGTTAACTCATTGTGCGCCTGCCCTCAAAGCCAACTGTAATGAGCCGATTATAAGTCATCATAAAGGCCGACTATAGCCGATGGCAGCTCATTACGGCGTTCGGCTCGCCGGTAACTGTGAACCTACTTTAAGCCCCAACATAAGGTGTGGCCAGCCAGGGGTAGTTCACGGCCAACGGCACCCACGCTAGCCGGCCACGGTAAATCGAATAATACCCACGATTACGGACCATAACGGTTCGGGTAGTTACCGTGCGCGATCTCGGCTCCGATGTGTCTTAAGTGCGGCTGTGGTAAAAAAGAAAACTCCCCGCGGAGGCGTAAGATGGGTGACAAATGTCTCCAAGACCCACAGCTAGGGAAAGTGACTACAAAACCCGTTTGCCACGAACTTAAGCACATCGACGGCCTTCCGTGACTGGAAGTTTTACTTTTACTATATTTCCATTTCATTTAAATATTTTTCTCCTATCCTGTATAACAAACTCTAAAGTACAGGAAACCAAATAGGAAACATTCACTCATGAGGCTCTAAGCCTGCGTGCTGGGTAGCAGGGCGCTCTGCTATACCCGTGAACAGTTACACAAGACACTCAAAGCTACCGCCTGCGAATAAAACATAAAGGGCGGTACTCTCTTCTCTTGTACATAAATGCGTAACTATAACTTATTCATACACTGACATTGCAAAACGTGAAATTATATTTCAAGCAAAAACTTAACATCAAACACAAGTGGAATCACAGGCATATACATAATTATACTTCTCACACAGCACATAAAGATAGCAACAACATTTAAACATGACAAAATCAGCTTATATTATAAGATCACACGAAGTTATTCTTTGCAAATAATTTTATTACAGTTGCATATCAAAGACTAACATGAACAGTGATAAAAAAGAAACAAAAAGATGGCAGATGCATCCACACTCCATCACCAACTCCCCCAGCCTACTTAGCCGCAGGATCGGAGCCCCCAGCATGTGGATCTGAAGTCCCACCTGTCCAGATCGGAAGAGGAATTCATTAAACGAACGATCAAGTTATGAAAACACGGAAAGAAAAGAAAGGGAAAAGAATAACTCACCAGCATCCGCCGCTTGATCCTCATCATCCAACTGCACGCCCGCTTCCTCCGCAGCAAGCAGCCGCATCCCCTCCTTCACCGCCGCTTGCTCCTCCTTTGAGAACTGAGCAGTAACCGCACTCAAGTTGAAAGCCTCTCCGCCTTCCTTACCCGCGTTCACCCTGGCCTCCTCTAAAGCCTGGAGATACACCTTGGCCATGACCCGAGGGTAATCGTCCATCCAAGACAAGCCGCCCTCTTTCCAAGTATGGAAGTACATATCCTGAAGCATCTCATCCATCATCCCCTCATTTTCCTCAAACTCCCTCACCCGAGCCTCGGAAGCTTGCAACTTAGCGACGGCGACGTCCCTCTCTGATTGGTATCTCAAGCAGTCAGCCTGGAGTGACCTCCTCATTTCCTCCTCCTTCAACCTAAGGGACCTCCTCATCTCCTCCATCTCCTCCTTCAACTCAGCCTGAGCCATCTCCGCAGCCTCGAGTCTCCTCGACAACTCCTCTACCCGCTCGAGATCCGCATTTCGAACCTCATCCACCGTTGTAATGGCCATGTTAATCCGCTCCCTGCAGGTAACCTCCATCTTCCGTAACTCCGCCCTACTGGCCTTCTCCATGGTCTCTTTCAGACGCTGGGAGGCTTCCTCATGCTGGGAGATCTGGATGGCTTGGTCGGCAAGCTGCTTGGCCTGATCGGCAACCTTTAGCCTTAACCGAATATTAGCACTCCCAATCTCCTCCCCGGCCTTGACCAATCGAGCATGATGCTCCATTAACTTCTTAGTCTCTTCGGCCACCCGGTCAATATTAGCCTTGGCCTCGTCCCCCATAGTAACTACCCGAGTAGTAAGCAGATCAAGATCTAGGGACTTGGCCTCATCCAGCACACGTACCATGGGGTTGCGGGGAAGTAGGTGCTCGCCCGTGGTCTCATCAAATGAAATGTCCCGAAAACTTGGGTCTAAATCAGGATGACCGGCAAAAGGGTCACGAGGCACGGGGCGAGACACATCGGGACGCCTTATATGAATGACAGTAGATCTCTTGGAAGGAGGAGGAGGGGGGCAGGACTCCGTGCTCTCCTCCGTAGTATCACGAGGAGGCTGAGTAGGGGGAGACAGAGTAGGAAGCTGCGAAGCAGAAGAAGACTCAAATAAGGAACGGCTCCGCTTCCTTTTCTGAATGCCCTCTTCGATGACCCCAAGAAGAGGGCGGTACTTGACTACGTCCCCAGTGCGATCAGTAGAAGGTTTCGCGGAAGCTCTCCTCGACTTAAATTGTTCAAGGCGGTGTCGAACATCCGACGTTTTACCCGCCTGGCCTGCCCCTGGAATAAAGAACAAGTGTTACGAACATACAATAATCCGCAATTCAAAAAATGTGCTAAGTTAAAAAGAAAGAAAAGTGAGGAGACACATCTGTTATACAAACCCGGCGGAGGAGTGGGATACTGCAATAAGTCCTGGATCTCATTCCAGGACGGAAGTGAACCGTAAAAAATTTCTAAGTCCCTATCGAAAATGGAATCGGCAGAAGACAAAAGTTCACCTTGCATCGCCGGGGTCACCCTAGCTGAGGAACCCTTAGAGGATGGGTCAGTGCTAACCACAGCTTTGCCGGTTTCCTCTGCCCTCTCCGTTTCCTTCTCTGTTTCCGACTCCCCCTCTGACTCCCCGAAGGCCCGACGGAGAGCCTCATCCAGTTCGAGGTCCTGCTCAGAGGTTAGAGCAGCAACACCGCTACCACCCTGACCATCGCCATCTCCTCCACCCTCCGACCCTTCTCCAACTTCACCTCCTTCCTCCTCTTCTACACCTTCCTCCTCCGGGACATCCGGGCAAGTACTTGGAGAAGGGCCATCGGACTCCTTGAGCTTCTTGCCTCCTACGACTGGACGTTGTGCAAAGGGCTTCCTCTTGCCACCCTTCGCTGTCACCCCACCTTTAGGCTGGGCAGCCTTCTCTTCTGCCGTGTCCCTCTGCTTGACTACGGACTGATGTGGGAGGATCAAATTATACATCAAGAGCCTGGCATTCCTAATCAAATAAGCAGCCGATCTGTCTCTCCCGGAAATAGCTTCAATTTCAGCTGCCATCTGAACCAAGCGATCATCTTCCACAACCGCAAAACCACCTGTCGCTAGCAAGAAATAAAAGCGCATAAGAGAGAGAATTACAGCCAAGACAGGAATTATGAGTAGAGTTTTGACTTACATCCGGAGGTAAATCGGCGAATAGAGACGGAGTCATCCCTAACAAAGAACCATTCCTTCTTGAACATGCTATACTTCGAGTATAAATCCAAAACCGGCTTGAAGGAAACGGCTGACTCCAAGCTAATATATGGGGACCCCTTCCTGTACCCCCTCAGATTGTACAGATATCGTATTTCCCGGTTGGAGGGGGCACGCCCGTATCTCTTCTGGAAGATAGCATACAAGCAAACCAGAATGGCATAAGAGTTGGGCTGGAGCTGGAATGGAGCCACCTTCAGATAAGTGACGAAGCTTAATATCCAGGCGTTGACTGGAGGAATAGCCCCGCACATACAATGGTAACGGCTGTAAGCGAAGTACCCCTCAGGGGGATCATATGGCATGACCCCCTCCCCCGGTAACAGCATAAGAGCCCTGTCTATCCCAAAGGAACGGGATATAACGTCAAGTTGCTCCTCCTTTAGGGAGCTAGGAAAGCAGTCGGGAGGGGAGACCAGAAGTTCCTGTGGACCATGTCCGTCCACCAACGACCTCGGAACAGGTCGATGTTGCCCGGATCCTGGTTGGGCTGGGGGCACAGAAGAAGACTCTCCTCCATCCTTGGATTTCCGTTTGTCTGATCGTGTTTCCGCCTTGCGAGACATTTATCTGCATACACAAAAGTGAAAAACATGATGTTAGAACAAGAATACAAGCAAGCATACATAAGTCCAGAGTTCCACCCAAAGACCGAATACAAAGTTCATTCGGCACTAGGGTCTTATGCTCATTCGGCACTAGGGACTTAAGTTCATTCGGCAATGGGGTCATAAGTCCATTCGGCACTAAAAAACACATCCGGTATACATATCATTCGGTAAAACAAAACCCTTCGTGTGCATTCGGCAATCATATTCATTCGGTGATAAAAAACCATTCGGCAAAAGAATATATACCTAATTCGGTATAAGCTTGGTTCGGCAGAAGTTTGGTTCGGCTAAAAATTGATTCGGCTCTCTTTGGTTCGGTAAGGGAAAACTAAGGGGGGTAGCCTCTATATATAGGCAAACTCAGGATTGCCGAACCAGCTGGTTCGGCCTACCGGACCAACATACCGGACCAGCGTACCGGTCCAACCAACAACCGAATAAAACTGTCTCTACCAGCAGAAACCAGAAACAGGGGGCACGCAAGGCGCTTCACTCAGATAAGTACCGAACTCCAGAACTAACTAATAAAATAAGATTATGACAACGATGAATAAGTCGTAAAACTCCCACTAGCATGAATTAAATCGTTCACACGTGTACGCGACCACGAATGGTCCATAGGCACGCTCTGAATGGTCATTAACCCTATCATCGTGGGAATTTACACTTTGACACGCATTTTTAAGCCCATCGGTCAAATGGATATTTGATAATTGTGAAATGGCTAAGCTACTTACACATGTACGGGGTCGCGAACGATCCCTAGGCATGCTCTGAGCTGGCGATAAGCCACCTTGGCAAACGACCCAGGGACCCACTCTAACGTGAACCTGGCATCGACGATGCTAAGCCCCTTCGGGGCACACTTGCTCGCCTCGAACGACACGATTAGCTTCATTTCAAATATCTCGATCCCGAACGATCGTTATCTAAAACCACACTAAAACTATAAATTAAATTCCTTTGCAGGACAGCAGCAGGATACGAATATCCAGCCCATGGCGTTACGAAACAAGCCTTTCTACCACAGGGAAACAAAGCGCGACACATGCAAGCACGTGCCCCACTTTGGGGGGCAAATGTTGGGCGAATTTTCACCCAGAAGATCTCGAGACCGAGAAGCGTCAGTTACACCCGGGTTCGTAACCTCCAATCCATTCGGCAGACACAAGGCTCAATGCTAGCATAAAATCCATTCGGCAATTCAAGCATGGTGGTTCATTCGGCATGGGTTCATTCGGCATTCCCAACCTAGTCCGGCAACCAGACTCCCCCTCACAATCCCACTACCGAACGAAGTTGGTACCGAACCAATCACCACCGGTCCAATACCACACAACCAAACCGGACCAATCTCCACATCAATGCCGAACCAACCTCTTCATCACCGGACCACCATGACCGGACCACGTACAACCGAACCAACCTCCAAGCTCACTACCGAATCAACCATCTCAAAGACCTCAACACGGCCGAACCAAGGCTTCGCCGAACCAGAACGCTACCAGGCCAGATTGCTTCAGCCCGGGCCCACCAGCAGCTATATACATCCAAGACCCCTGCCCTCTACCTGACTCTATAAATAGAGGGGCAGGGGTACAACAATGGCAGACAAGTTTGAGAGCTCAAGCAAGGAAGGAACTTTCAAACTACTTTCATACACTTGTATACAAAGCATTGTACTTGTAATCTGGAAGAAGAAAGATAATAACATATAAAGTGGACGTAGGCACATTCTGGCCGAACCACTATAAATCTGCGTGTCTTTTACATTTCAGCCCTTACCTTTCTCATATTTACATACTCATCTAAAATCATTGAAAATCACACATACTCAACTAAAATAATACGACTTGGAGGTGTTTGTCCATTTTTTGTGCAAACAGAGGATTTATAAAATAAAGGAAAAGGCCTTTAATCTGCCCATGATAGCTTGGTCAATGAACTTCCTAGAGGGAGGTCAGAGTAACCCTCTTGTCCCACCTATAAGATGTGGCCAGAGTATTGCAAGCCTTCGGTCGCGGCTATGTAGCCTGGCTGAAGTGCCGTCTAGAGGGAGGATGGAGTAAGCCTTTGATCCTGTCTAAAATGGCCTAGCCAGAGAACCGACCAGCCATTAACCCCGTCTATATCGCCTATTCGAAGTGCTAATAGTGGGAGGATAGAGTAATCCTTTAATCCCGCCTAAGATAACCTAGCCAAAACACAGAACCGGCCTTCAGTTCTGCCTATAAGGCCAGGCCGGAGTACTTCCTAGAGGAACGTTGGATTAGACTTTAGTTCTGCTCCTGATAGCTAACCAAATGCCACGAGCAGCCTAAATCATTGTCTATAAGGTAATAAGGGGCTCAAGCCTAAATCACTACCAAGAAGGGTCAAAAGAAATCAATTAAAGCCTTAGTTACAACCCAAAGAGTAGCAAGAGGCAGTCTTCTAGAGGAAGATCAATCGAATGTAAGAGCAAATCAAACTCTATCCTAAAGAAGGATCGAGCCAATCTTCTAGAGGAAGTCATTCAAATGTAAGGGAAATTGTCTAGAGGAAGAATAGCCAAACACAATTAGTTCTACACTAAGGAATATTTATAACAACCTTCAAAGGAAGGATCAAAAGCTGTCTATCATGCAGATTTGAGAAATTTAATGTCAGATATTGCCATTTGGGAAACTATTAATCGTTACTCGAGCCCGAGGCTTCATTCATTGAAATATCAAATTAACTTTCAATCCATGATTTCTATATTAGAATTCAAATTAGCAAATAACGAGAATCTTTGTTAACAATCATATTTTTAAATAGCGGAATCTTCATTAGCAATCAGATTTCTAATAACAAGAATCTCCGTTAATAATCAACATTTATAAATAACGAGAATCTCTATTAATAATCGTATTTCTTATTCTTTTACCAGATGGAATTCAAGATTTGTTATCAAAAAAAATCTGATCTTCTTATCAAATAAGATTCTAAGTTAATACTAAACGGATTTTTGGTCTTCAATTAAGATTAAATTATGTTATTATTACTAGATTAATTTTCGGTCTTCTTTTCAATTGTCAGATGGTTAACTCGTCTTTTACTTTAAAGTTATTTCCAAATGGTTTTTTGGCCTCCTAATCAAGTTATTGCCAAAAGATTTTTGATCTTCGATACAGATGAAATTACTATTATTAGAGGGATTTATGGATATTTACTCCATTGAGACTAAAACTTCATGTGTCAGGCTCCAAATTTCTAGGTTTGAACACAAGGTTTATGTAAAGAAGACCAACTAATGCTTAATCAAAGGCTACATATCATATTGCAATCAAATCCAAGCTCTAGAAAACAAGTTGTATGTTTCAGACAATTCAATATATTCAAAAAGAAGAATACGAAGATTCATTTAAGGTAAAAATCATTCAAATAAAAATTTGTTTATTTTATATATTGTATACAAGAATTGCAGGTACCAAGAAGGGGTCGCCAAGGGGAAATCTACGAAAAAAACATTAGCAATTCTTCGTTAAGTGTCAAGTTTATGCACCTCCTTTTTCAAATTTTTAGCAACCGAAGGAGAATTGGTAATATGATAGATAGCCATATCCAAAAGTTCTTTAATTTTCTTTTCTTTTCTCCTAATAATGTTTGCATCATCAATAGAGCAAATTTGAACTTCCAATGCATGCTTAAGTGTATTATTGGCTTTTTTAAAGTCAAAATCTTGCTCTATAATTTCTTAACCTCTCATTTAGAAGCAAATTTTTCATGCTCAAATTTCTCCATCTGGACCTGATAATCATTAAGATATCGAGAAACTTTGACATTCCATTACATGTTCAAAAATCTAACACATTCATATCTAACTTTTTGGCTCCATCTAGAAATTTTTCCATCATCTAGACTCGATGGTAGGTTCAACAAAGCAGAAAACTGTTCTTTGCCAATTGAAGGAGTAGGCGTAGGAAGGCTGGATTTGCCTTCACTCATAATAAGTTCTAAGGATTGGCAGGATAAATGGCTTTTCAGCAAATCTACTTCAACATCCATTACCCTTTGATGTAGTTTGGCAATTTCTGCATTAGCTTCAATTCCTTGGACTGAAGGTCCAGACTGGCCAATCACATCTATTTTCTCTTATAACTCCTGAATTCCTTTATTCTTTTTTTAACCTTTTCCTCTAAGTTGGAGGTCATCTCCTTTAAATTACTAAATGTGGACTTCAATTGGTAGTATCTGTCATGCCAATTCTATACATCCGGGTTATCCAGAAATGTCAAAGTTGACATGCCTTGAAAAGAGAGATTCTGCGCAAATTCTGGCTTGGACTTTGCTTTGATAGTCGAGTAAGGAATTCCAGACTACAAGACATAAGCGTTAGTTATTTTTCCTAATAAAAATAACTAGACCAAGAGAAGTGTTACTAGGAGCATGCACAACATTCAGCTTTCCCTCGTTCTTGCTTTGAAGTTTGGGACATGAAGATGTATAATGACCCAAACTTTTGCAACAGCAACAAGTAAGGGGCTTTGCACACTTATTTGCATAATGGTCCTAAGAACAACAATTGTAGCATTACCCATGACTAAAGGTAGGAGTCTTTTCTATTGAAGTTGCTTGCTTCCAATTCTTTTTGGGATTAGGGTTGAACTTAATAGGCCTCTTCTTGTTGATGTTGAAGTTTTGTTTGGCACCCACAACCTCAACATCACTTTCTTTATCGCCCTCTTCAAGTCGAAGAGCGATATCAACAAGCTAATCGAAAGAAACTTCTAATTTCAGAAGTAATAGCTTTTTGAGGTTCTTATTAAAACAATTAATAAACCTCTGACTTTTCCTTCACTGGGGTATTAATATACTCGACCACATATTTAGAGAGAGATTCAAAAGATGCAATGTAATCCGTCATAGAAGATTCACCTTAAACAAGGTCAATAAAGCGTTGGCTAAAGTTACTTTTTCAGCGTCCGACACAAACTTTAACTCGAATCTTCCTCAGAATTGCTCCTAAGTAAGACCCTCTTTGATAATCTCAGTGTATCAACCCGAAATTTCCGAACCTGAAATTCCATATAGTTATGAAAAAGAAGAAAGAGATAGAAGAAGACGAAGAACAGAAACATCAACAAAAGAAGAAAGAGATAGAAGAAGACGAAGAACAGAAACATCAACAACTCACATTCGCAGCAGATAAAAATAAAATAATAAATAATATCAGTTTACAGAAGAATACTATATCCATCGATTACATTTAAATACATCAGAGTTACACAAATATTCAACACTAGACATATACAACTCAACATGTCTCAGATTTACTATATTATAATACAGCGGAAAAACTCTACACGTTCCAGTCACCCAGCTCGCCACCTGAGCTCCAGAACATCCTTACCTGAAAATCTGTAATACTTAGTCTGACCCGAGCATTACACAAAAGTAACACCCGGGTCAGGCTGGAAACCAGCGTGAGTAAACCCATCTAACACGGAATACAAATCATACAACTTTTATAGAACCCGGGTATCTCATATAAATTCATAAAGCCACAATTTATTCTAGACATCACTTATTTCACATATAAGTTTCTAAATACCAAAGATTTAGATTTAAAAATAGTCCAATTCCTCCAAATCACTTCACTCCAGCATAAAGATTTTACATATCAATCTATAACCATTCGAAGTACCCTCGGGTATTTCCCAATACCCGACCCCGGTCTCTTCGAATCTCATATCATCCTAACCCAAGTTATCCCAATGAAATACACAACATTTCATATCAGAGATATCAACTCTTTCAAATCATCCAATACCATTCAATCATTCATAAGCAAAGCTTGATCTCATACAAATTTAATTTAATTAATCCTGATTGAATTACCAACCTCAACCACGTATATTTCTTCACTTAACATTAATTAATTTCAAATCAATTAATCAATCATCCCTTCGTTATTCAACTTAATTAATCACCCTGGATTAATTATATTTCCATTACATTCAAGTTATTGTCTTTATTTAATTTCACGATATAAATTATTCTTAACCAAAATCAATAAGTAATCTTGATTGCTTCGAAAATTATTTAACTATACTAATTACATTAATCCTTAATTACTTATATTAATTAAGTTCTCATAAGTCATTATTTAATGAATTGATTTAAATCTTAATTAATCAATCTTTAATTACATCAATAATTATATAAATTAATGATTTCCAATTACATTTTAATTTGTCCTAATCTAAATTAATTACTTTAATTCAACCACAATATTAATCATTCTCGATCAATCTCAACCTGTAATTATCTACCCTTTTATTTACTTCATCAAATAAATTAACTATTCCTTAATTAACTATTTTAATTTATCTCTTGATTAATTTCACAAAGTAATTATATTTTATTTATTTCATTAAGTAATTATTTATTTAAACCATCCAAGGATTATCCTGAATTACTTACACTTAATTAATTAACTTAAAACTTAATTTATTAATTAATTCAAGCCCTTAATTACTAAATTAATTAACCCAAATCATTAATTAATTGAATTAATTAATTATCCATTTTAATTACTCTACTAATTGAATGAATCACAAACCCTTAAGCCCTTATTAACTTTATTATGATTTAAGTCCAAAACAACTTAAAACTCAAATACTTCGGGTCAAACCACAGTTAACTCGAGAACCAACCAAAACCAAAATCTAATCATCATCAGTGCACATTCAATCAATTCAATCATTCAACCAATTATTCAAATTTAACCATTTAAATTTAAATAAATAAAATCCAACAAAGTGAGATTTACTCACCTTTGCTCTTTAAATTTGCAACCCACTTCATTCTCGATTTGATTCCACGAATTTCAACTTTGTATAATATTTATATGATTTATTAATATTTGAATTGGTCGAACAGTTAATTACTATTTACTTATCTAATTTAAACTAATAATTTGGTTTTAAACAAGTAATTAAATTTAAACTAATTTCCCTTACTCTATTATTTTAAAATAACTTAGTAAACTAAAATATGTATATATATATTGTAGCGACCCAATATTTTCAACCATTCGCATCCACACATGTCGGACTTGAATTTGTTCAAAATACTGCGTTGTAAAATAAATTTGGCAAAACTCAGAATATACAGTAAATAAATCACAGAATCACATACACAGATATCAGAATCTCGCAGCGGAAATTAAAAATTCAGTGGTTCATGAAGCCACTTAACAAAACAGAATTTACATAACTTATAATCTTCCATACAATTTTTAAACATAAATAGATATAGAGTCTTCAAAGTTCTTGAATTACAGAAGTATAGAAACTGAGACAAGCTTCCGGCAGCACGAATGATCTAATGAGTCCTAGCTCCGGAAAGAAAACTGAAACTGCAACTCAGGCTGACCCGAGCGTAAAATAAAACAAAACACTCGAGTCAGGACATACATACTTATATAATGTAAGCTAATTCAAGTGTACTGTAATATATAGCAAGTAACTTAAAGGATGCTTGGGATCGCCCATCCTCTAAGGATCCGTTAAACTATTTACTATGTAGTATATGCGCTATTACAATAGTGTCTATTTATAAAATAAACATACTTATTTCTTAGCATTAAGGGGTTACCCATATAGCCCTTAACACGTAATAGTCCCAGTAGTCCATCCAATATCATAGCTCCTCCTGATCGGGAAGCAACTAGAGGATACCACACGGGCTACGGGAGAAAACCAAACTCGTACAAGGCTCGATATGGTAGGTGACACGGCACAACTAGGCAATGCCAGGGTAGATATACCAATTACGCTTCCGGACCGATGGTAACGCGAAGCCGCAGCAACCGCCCACCTCGAACAACACTCCCAAATCAAAGGGTGCACCCAAACAATCACATAAGCAATAGAATGGTATACGAAGAAGTGCGTTCGATCAGAGGAGCTACCTCATTAATCCGTCAATCGCTCCTGTTTTAGCCACCTTAAGCCAACTCACGGGAGTCGGGTCCACGTATATACCTTTCAAGAAACCGTCACCACCAACCTACTTCATTCTGGAATCTCCACCGCGTACACGGTTGGTCAAAGTGGTTTTCGGTATCGACAGAGAGTATGTCCATATCCGATCCCGGTCTCTTTGCCAACCAAACGTTATTATAACCCGTGGCCATTTAAAAGCAGTTTATACTTTAAAACCAGAATAATCATTTCCCTTTCAAACTATAAATATGATATCATTTTAAAACCCAAAACGATATGATATCGTTATATTCAAATTATAATTCTTTTCCAAAACTATACTGCTTAAAAATTTATAATATCTGGAAACCAAATATTTGACTTATATCTTCAAACATAATATTTTGGAAATTTTACTTTAAAACCATAACTCCCAAACATAATGGTTTGGACATTCAACGGTATATAGAATAAATGATTTAACTTTATGGTTACTTTGTAAAGAAGATAATTTACATAGCTTTACAAATATATTTCTTTATTTAAAGTTTTAAACCATAATTTAAATATCACTTCGTGTTCCCCAAAACCATTACAATTCCTATATATATATCCAATTGGAGTATTACTATTCAAAACTAAGGTTGGGTTTTATTCTTTCAACAAATCAATATTTTATTATTTAGTCTTGAATATTCCCATAAATCCCATAAATAAAACTCCAAATTTTAGCCATTAAATATTTTCAAAATTTACTTAATACTAGAATATTCATCTTATATTTATTAAGAAAAATCCAGTTATAAATATCATGTCTTAAGTTTTTCCAAAACTTAACCTAAAATAAAATTTATCAAATTCCATAAATTTTAAAACAATCAATTCTAGACTCTGTAGCACTTATGAAATGCTACCTAAAGTTACTAGCCCAATTTCAAAAGACAGCATTTAAATGCTGTAGTAGATTGTTTAACTTAATAAATAATTCCAAATATAACTTATTTATATATATATTTCTTAACTGAAATCTTATTCTTTCAAAATCCAGATTTTCCAAAATAAGTTATATTCCATAATTTTATTCAAATATTTATTTATTTCTTTATTTATAACTTATCCAAAATCAAAATAAAATCTTTTGAAGATAAAAAATCAAATATTTAACTTCCAAAATAGTTATAAATATTTCAGAAAATATTATAAAGACCACGGGCCTGTATATAGTTTTCTAGCCTAGGTCAAGTGATACGGATGTATATCATTTCAACCCGTAATTTACAAACCCCGGGTTCTATCATTTCAAACCCGCAATCCCAAGATAATTTACAGTAGTTAACAGAACAAGTGAACAATAAAATCAATTAGGCCTATCATTTCAGCCCATATAATCTAAATTTAACAGGGAACTTGCAGTGGTGATTTTAAGCAGTAAATAAACAATAATATAATATAACTGCAGAATATAATACAACAGATAATAACTGATGAGGTGTCAAATTTAATGGGGTCCACCATGCTATATTACACTACAGACAGATAATAGTGAAATACAATTTTACACATACACTTGCAATAATTTACTAAAATATAAATACGTATGTCTGGTGAGAAAAACTCACCTGGGAGTTGCAGAAAAATTTTGAATTTCAAAACGACAGTTTACCGGTACAGACCGACAGAAAATAACGATCAAATTCTCGGATGTCGCCTAGATTCAAATCTAGAGCAAATTCAAATATTTTAAAACGCGACTTTAGAAATTACGGTCAAAGAAAAGATAAAATAGAACGAAAATTGATTTGCTTTGCTCGACCACTCCACCGTGTAATACGACCAAAGTGTACCCAAAACGTGAACCGGTTAACCCTAAATTTTCGACAAAATTTTTCTAAAGTCAGAGAACAACAGGGTGAAGTTTCCTACTCTATGTCGTGATACACATGTACACGTGCACACTTAGAATTTCAACTTACACGTGTACATGCACACACTCACGCCATACATACCCGTGCACACATTTATTCACTTGCCTCAATCACTCAGCTCTTCACCAAAACAAATCAGGTCAGCTTCTCCTTGGCATCACACTCCATTTGCACCACTCTGGTCAGTGGTGATTTTACTCACCAGCCTAGTCTATTTTACCCAACTGCAAACTCCATACACGTGCTGACACAATACATATACCCAGAGACACCGGCACATACTCAGACTTACAGATGCCTTCCCTACCCTCTGCTTTATCTTGCATGAATGCAAAAAGTCTTCCCTCATCTTTACACTTCATGCTCAGTTCACTTATTTCCATTTCCACCTTTTCATACAGGCAAGGCAACATAGTGTTTTCAGTTCATGTGATCCTAGGCAAGCATCTTCTTCTTAAATCCAACACTTAGCTTCACTACTCGTATTCAGTTTTAAATTTAAGTTTAAACTTAGTTTTAAAAACCTTTTACAGTTTATTTCTCCTCAGGTTTTAAACTTCCCAATTCTACACTTCAACAGGCAAGCAACCCAACTACCCGAGACATCATCTTAGTTACTTCGAGAAAATATGTGGATGCTTCGAGTCATTTTATTCAAAACTTCGAGCAACTCATACTCCCCTCTGGTAAAATCTGAAGCAGCTACTACACACCCCTGAACCCTATACATCACTGCTTCAGACAGCATAGTCCTAAGCTAACTTCTAATCACTGAGCACATTATTATGAACACATACAAAATGGGAATGCAGACAGGAACAACATGGATGAAGTACTAACAGTACATACAATTGGGGATGAAGACTTGAATACCCAGGAAAACAATGACCAGACCAAGTGCAACAGCATGGATGCACATAGATATGATACGGAAACATATTAGATAATGCAAACTGGAATGGATATGAAGACTGAACATATCAAAAATTTGGAAAAATACAAAGTTTCACAATGAACACAATAGGCTACAGTTACAAAAAAAACTCAAGTGAAGCAAATAATGCAGCAGTAGCAGGTATATATGAATACAACCTCAATGCAGACAAGCAGACACACTATCTACATACATATATAACATCAAGCAATGATTTAAACAACAAGATAACATATGGTTTCAAGGGTCTGTTCATATTGTAAGAGCAGGGACAGAGAAATTTAAGCTTGCCCAGGAACTATATATATAAATTTTTTTTTTCTCTAAATTAATGGCTTAACTCAAGTGCAAAATAATGAATGGTCTAATGGTTACCAGGCATGGGCAACATGCACATGAATGATCAGTCAATAGGCTTATAACCACCAAGTTAGAGCATGCAAGAGAATCGTACCCAAGTGTATCCAAATGCACTACTTGTATTCAATCATGAAATGAAATTTATATGCCAAGGACAGAGGAAATGCAAACCCACATAGCAGTAAGGATGTTGCATGCAACTGAGATGAACAGAGGTGCCACAGTGATTAGGGATATGGGATGCAGACAACAAAAGAGTGCTTACAGAGATGTTCAAACAAACATGCACATGAAGATTTATAGGCAAACACACATGAAATTAAAGACTGAAGCAACATGAGGCATGCAATACTTGATACATATCTTTATTACAAGAACAATTATGCACTTCAACTACTTAGTTAAACAGAATATTTCAGTAGCATTTGTTCTTATCCATTTAATAAAACTGGGCAGCATTTGTACTTATCATTTAAAACCAATTTATAGCATCTGTTTTTATCAATTTAAATTTTTAAAAGAAATCAGTAACATTTGCTCCTAATAATTCAAACATAATTACTAGCATTAGTTTCTACCAATTTAAAACAAAACCAAATAGTATCTGTTTTCATCACTTCAAAAATCCAAGCAAATTGAGCAAATAACAGTAACTAGAAACCAAAAATACAACTACTCAGTTTAAGCCTACAATAAAAACTCTCCACATTCAAACTGCTTCAGACAAACATCCTATGTTCTTCCTAGTTCTAACCAGATCAGCCACAGGCCTACCCATATTTCATACACTCTCAACTCATCTAAACAACTCAGGTAGTGGTATAGACAAAATGAAATGGCCGAGCAAAGCATCAAGAAAAAGAAAACAAAAGGCTGAAGAAGGAAAAGAGAAATTTACCTGATGGCTGGAGGAAGCAAGTCAGAAAATGAGATGCAGAGGAGAAAGGGTATACTTATAGGTTGCGTGATCAAGGAAAAAGGAAAAATGAAGTATACCAAAAGAAGGCACTGAGATCTCTACTAGTTCGAACGTTACAAATGAGAATTTTCGTATGCATTGATTTGGGAAGCAAATGGTTGCGTGATCAGTTAAAGGAAAATGGAAGGATTTCGAAAGTTGCCACCAAAAATTGGAACTGCTGCATGATCAAGGGAAGAGAAAGCTCAATCAGTGAAGAGGAATTGTATCAGTTATAAAAATAAACATGTAACTGAAGGCGTGATATTGGGCAGATCTGTTGGAGGCAGAGAAATATGCATGTTTTCAGGCTTTGAAGTATATGTACCCATTTGCAAAGGAAATGAACGTCAGAGCGAAAACAAATCGAACGTTACATATTTTATAAATGCACTAAATTGCTCACATGATCCATTTTAAATTTTGCTAAAATTTAGTCTGACGTTATTAAATAGGGTGGTTAAAATTTTATGTAGGATATAGGCAAAACTTATGCAATTTTTATTTGAACCAAACTGCCAGTTAAACAAGTAACGTTTGTTATAAAAATTGCTGACTGATATTTTTCCTCAAAATAATTCGAAAACTATATTTTTACACTACGTTAAACAGACGCAGTCTAAAACACCAAAAATTTTCATAAAATAACATTTTTTTAAAACACACGTTTTATTACGTTGCTTATACGCTAAAATTGGCGCTTCTTTTAAACGCGAAATTTAACAGTTCAAACACAGCTTAAATTTTTTACAGTTATTATTTAATTATATTGACATATACAATTTTATAAAATATATCTTCAAATAAAATAATTAAACTATATTTGTAAACACGATTTATACAAAATATAATACAAAATTAAATAATTAAAAATAAAATAAATAGCTAAAACCAGGGCTGTTACACTCTCCCCCACTTAAGGACTTTTCGTCCTCGAAAAGGAACGAAGAAGAGAAACAAAGGAAGATAAGCTAGATAAACAAGTACCGTAAACGAATAGTTCCGGTATTTGAAGCACGAAGAAGATCCACTAAAATCGGTTTACCCCTTTTCAGTTAGACCGTCGGTCTATGGGTGGTAAGCGGTGCTCAGATCCCGATGAGTAACAAAGATTTCAAAAATTATAGAAAGATTGCTAAACAGACTGTTATAAGCAATAGTCTTCCCACTCTGTAGCATATAAGGGAATCAAGGACACTCAAGATAGTTTGAAAATAAAATAAGATAATAACTTTGAAATCATACTGTCTTTGAAATCATAATACTTTGAAAGTTTATAGATATTATCATTTGGAAATACTACTAAAATCATAACACTTTAAAATAATCTTCATTTACTCAATTATAATTTTCCAAAACATTTTATTTCTAGAACAGCAGCACTTAAAATATGCTATAGTAGATATGATATTATTTCTAATCAGCATTATTTTACTTAACTCTTAATTTAACAAATAACCTACCACTTTATTTGAAATACCTATTTTAAAAATAAGATATGCCTTCAATAAGTTATATTTGAAATTCCCATTTGAAAACCAAATTCCCAATGATCAAATTTATAGTGATATCAAAATGTGTCTTAACTATTTAAATCATAATTATCCATTTAGACATCAGTTAACTATGATTTTAAGATAAATAATCCTTACTACAAAAATATCCCTTCAAATAAATTTTATTTTCTTTTCAAAGATACAATGTTTATTACACAAACCTATTCATTTCAGGGAATAACCTTTATTAAAATTTCTTGGTTGATTTAAGGTTCCATATTAAATCAAATTTGATTATCAGGTTATTTAAATAAAATTCATTAAATTCCATTTTCCATATTTATCTCCCTTAATCTTTTATAACTAAAATTTAAGTGTATAACACTTATTATAACCCCCAAATTTTATTTATAAAATCCTTTTATATTGTACATTATCCAATTTCATTGTTAACTTTTGAAAATCAAGGTAAGTTATATTGAATGAAATTGAGTATTATACAACTAAAGCTTCCAAATTTTTTTATCTTCAAGTTAAAATTATTCTTATTCAAGAATTTGATTTTATTTTTCAAGGTAACTTCAAGAATTAAATTTTCTGATTCCCTTCAAACCATTTAAAAAAATAAATATATATACATAATATGTCAAATCAAGTTTAAATTATATACCTATATATATTAAGTCATATTTTTAGAAATTCAAATCAATTAAAATCTCAAGATAACACTGTAGCCAGTCTACAGAATGGTCTTTCCACTTCGAAACTCGAAAATGAATGTCGATGATGCTGCAGTCATCACCGAAATTATTTTCCAGCGACAAAGAGAAGAGCACTAAATTTTAAATTCTTTGGAAACAAATTTCTATTCGAAAATACTTTAAATAATATATCCTTTAAAATTTTAAACACAAGGTTTGAAATCATCAGAAATTAAATTCTCAAGTTCTTGTTTTAAGTTCATTTCTGTTTCCAAATAAATTTATAACCATTGTTTATACTAAATCATTTATATTAGACAAAACACATGGCTATCAAAACCATAAAATCAAATTATTATCTCTTGACTACTGGTTAGATTAATTATAAAATTCTGAAAATTATACTTATATATATATATATATATATTTTATTTTCAAATATAGAAATAAATTTTTCAAAACAAAGATAAAGATTCAAATTTTGATGAACTCAAATAATTCAAGATAAGTTGAAATCAGAAGATCTGATAATTATATACCCGAATAAGGGACTGGGTAAGTCTATATAAATCGCGGACAACCTTGACCGGGTCAACCGTTACTTAAGGAGTCAGATCGATGTGGTTGAGTAAATCCACACTTGATCTGAAGAGATAGAGTTCGGAATAACCAAAGATACTAGCATATAAACCGAGGATAAATATAAACCACTGGTGAATCAATGCTAACGGTAAAGGAGTTTCACCCCTTTATTAGAACAATGGCGAGACCGCCAATTCACTATAAAGACCATCCGAAGTGGAGTTATGGGTTACTCCAGAATCTAAGATGATGAAAAAGTGAGGGACACGAATAAACTCTGGAACCGTAGGGGACGTTCCAAAATTCGAAAAGAAAGTGGTCCAATCTCGAATGAACATGATTCTGTAAATCAAATTTACCATATATTCTAAGTTTTGCCTAGAACCTGGCTCTGATACCAACTGTAGCGACCCAATATTTTCAACCATTCGCATCCACACATGTCGGACTTGAATTTGTTCAAAATACTGCGTTGTAAAATAAATTTGGCAAAACTCAGAATATACAGTAAATAAATCACAGAATCACATACACAGATATCAGAATCTCGCAGCGGAAATTAAAAATTCAGTGGTTCATGAAGCCACTTAACAAAACAGAATTTACATAACTTATAATCTTCCATACAATTTTTAAACATAAATAGATATAGAGTCTTCAAAGTTCTTGAATTACAGAAGTATAGAAACTGAGACAAGCTTCCGGCAGCACGAATGATCTAATGAGTCCTAGCTCCGGAAAGAAAACTGAAACTGCAACTCAGGCTGACCCGAGCGTAAAATAAAACAAAACACTCGAGTCAGGACATACATACTTATATAATGTAAGCTAATTCAAGTGTACTGTAATATATAGCAAGTAACTTAAAGGATGCTTGGGATCGCCCATCCTCTAAGGATCCGTTAAACTATTTACTATGTAGTATATGCGCTATTACAATAGTGTCTATTTATAAAATAAACATACTTATTTCTTAGCATTAAGGGGTTACCCATATAGCCCTTAACACGTAATAGTCCCAGTAGTCCATCCAATATCATAGCTCCTCCTGATCGGGAAGCAACTAGAGGATACCACACGGGCTACGGGAGAAAACCAAACTCGTACAAGGCTCGATATGGTAGGTGACACGGCACAACTAGGCAATGCCAGGGTAGATATACCAATTACGCTTCCGGACCGATGGTAACGCGAAGCCGCAGCAACCGCCCACCTCGAACAACACTCCCAAATCAAAGGGTGCACCCAAACAATCACATAAGCAATAGAATGGTATACGAAGAAGTGCGTTCGATCAGAGGAGCTACCTCATTAATCCGTCAATCGCTCCTGTTTTAGCCACCTTAAGCCAACTCACGGGAGTCGGGTCCACGTATATACCTTTCAAGAAACCGTCACCACCAACCTACTTCATTCTGGAATCTCCACCGCGTACACGGTTGGTCAAAGTGGTTTTCGGTATCGACAGAGAGTATGTCCATATCCGATCCCGGTCTCTTTGCCAACCAAACGTTATTATAACCCGTGGCCATTTAAAAGCAGTTTATACTTTAAAACCAGAATAATCATTTCCCTTTCAAACTATAAATATGATATCATTTTAAAACCCAAAACGATATGATATCGTTATATTCAAATTATAATTCTTTTCCAAAACTATACTGCTTAAAAATTTATAATATCTGGAAACCAAATATTTGACTTATATCTTCAAACATAATATTTTGGAAATTTTACTTTAAAACCATAACTCCCAAACATAATGGTTTGGACATTCAACGGTATATAGAATAAATGATTTAACTTTATGGTTACTTTGTAAAGAAGATAATTTACATAGCTTTACAAATATATTTCTTTATTTAAAGTTTTAAACCATAATTTAAATATCACTTCGTGTTCCCCAAAACCATTACAATTCCTATATATATATCCAATTGGAGTATTACTATTCAAAACTAAGGTTGGGTTTTATTCTTTCAACAAATCAATATTTTATTATTTAGTCTTGAATATTCCCATAAATCCCATAAATAAAACTCCAAATTTTAGCCATTAAATATTTTCAAAATTTACTTAATACTAGAATATTCATCTTATATTTATTAAGAAAAATCCAGTTATAAATATCATGTCTTAAGTTTTTCCAAAACTTAACCTAAAATAAAATTTATCAAATTCCATAAATTTTAAAACAATCAATTCTAGACTCTGTAGCACTTATGAAATGCTACCTAAAGTTACTAGCCCAATTTCAAAAGACAGCATTTAAATGCTGTAGTAGATTGTTTAACTTAATAAATAATTCCAAATATAACTTATTTATATATATATTTCTTAACTGAAATCTTATTCTTTCAAAATCCAGATTTTCCAAAATAAGTTATATTCCATAATTTTATTCAAATATTTATTTATTTCTTTATTTATAACTTATCCAAAATCAAAATAAAATCTTTTGAAGATAAAAAATCAAATATTTAACTTCCAAAATAGTTATAAATATTTCAGAAAATATTATAAAGACCACGGGCCTGTATATAGTTTTCTAGCCTAGGTCAAGTGATACGGATGTATATCATTTCAACCCGTAATTTACAAACCCCGGGTTCTATCATTTCAAACCCGCAATCCCAAGATAATTTACAGTAGTTAACAGAACAAGTGAACAATAAAATCAATTAGGCCTATCATTTCAGCCCATATAATCTAAATTTAACAGGGAACTTGCAGTGGTGATTTTAAGCAGTAAATAAACAATAATATAATATAACTGCAGAATATAATACAACAGATAATAACTGATGAGGTGTCAAATTTAATGGGGTCCACCATGCTATATTACACTACAGACAGATAATAGTGAAATACAATTTTACACATACACTTGCAATAATTTACTAAAATATAAATACGTATGTCTGGTGAGAAAAACTCACCTGGGAGTTGCAGAAAAATTTTGAATTTCAAAACGACAGTTTACCGGTACAGACCGACAGAAAATAACGATCAAATTCTCGGATGTCGCCTAGATTCAAATCTAGAGCAAATTCAAATATTTTAAAACGCGACTTTAGAAATTACGGTCAAAGAAAAGATAAAATAGAACGAAAATTGATTTGCTTTGCTCGACCACTCCACCGTGTAATACGACCAAAGTGTACCCAAAACGTGAACCGGTTAACCCTAAATTTTCGACAAAATTTTTCTAAAGTCAGAGAACAACAGGGTGAAGTTTCCTACTCTATGTCGTGATACACATGTACACGTGCACACTTAGAATTTCAACTTACACGTGTACATGCACACACTCACGCCATACATACCCGTGCACACATTTATTCACTTGCCTCAATCACTCAGCTCTTCACCAAAACAAATCAGGTCAGCTTCTCCTTGGCATCACACTCCATTTGCACCACTCTGGTCAGTGGTGATTTTACTCACCAGCCTAGTCTATTTTACCCAACTGCAAACTCCATACACGTGCTGACACAATACATATACCCAGAGACACCGGCACATACTCAGACTTACAGATGCCTTCCCTACCCTCTGCTTTATCTTGCATGAATGCAAAAAGTCTTCCCTCATCTTTACACTTCATGCTCAGTTCACTTATTTCCATTTCCACCTTTTCATACAGGCAAGGCAACATAGTGTTTTCAGTTCATGTGATCCTAGGCAAGCATCTTCTTCTTAAATCCAACACTTAGCTTCACTACTCGTATTCAGTTTTAAATTTAAGTTTAAACTTAGTTTTAAAAACCTTTTACAGTTTATTTCTCCTCAGGTTTTAAACTTCCCAATTCTACACTTCAACAGGCAAGCAACCCAACTACCCGAGACATCATCTTAGTTACTTCGAGAAAATATGTGGATGCTTCGAGTCATTTTATTCAAAACTTCGAGCAACTCATACTCCCCTCTGGTAAAATCTGAAGCAGCTACTACACACCCCTGAACCCTATACATCACTGCTTCAGACAGCATAGTCCTAAGCTAACTTCTAATCACTGAGCACATTATTATGAACACATACAAAATGGGAATGCAGACAGGAACAACATGGATGAAGTACTAACAGTACATACAATTGGGGATGAAGACTTGAATACCCAGGAAAACAATGACCAGACCAAGTGCAACAGCATGGATGCACATAGATATGATACGGAAACATATTAGATAATGCAAACTGGAATGGATATGAAGACTGAACATATCAAAAATTTGGAAAAATACAAAGTTTCACAATGAACACAATAGGCTACAGTTACAAAAAAAACTCAAGTGAAGCAAATAATGCAGCAGTAGCAGGTATATATGAATACAACCTCAATGCAGACAAGCAGACACACTATCTACATACATATATAACATCAAGCAATGATTTAAACAACAAGATAACATATGGTTTCAAGGGTCTGTTCATATTGTAAGAGCAGGGACAGAGAAATTTAAGCTTGCCCAGGAACTATATATATAAATTTTTTTTTTCTCTAAATTAATGGCTTAACTCAAGTGCAAAATAATGAATGGTCTAATGGTTACCAGGCATGGGCAACATGCACATGAATGATCAGTCAATAGGCTTATAACCACCAAGTTAGAGCATGCAAGAGAATCGTACCCAAGTGTATCCAAATGCACTACTTGTATTCAATCATGAAATGAAATTTATATGCCAAGGACAGAGGAAATGCAAACCCACATAGCAGTAAGGATGTTGCATGCAACTGAGATGAACAGAGGTGCCACAGTGATTAGGGATATGGGATGCAGACAACAAAAGAGTGCTTACAGAGATGTTCAAACAAACATGCACATGAAGATTTATAGGCAAACACACATGAAATTAAAGACTGAAGCAACATGAGGCATGCAATACTTGATACATATCTTTATTACAAGAACAATTATGCACTTCAACTACTTAGTTAAACAGAATATTTCAGTAGCATTTGTTCTTATCCATTTAATAAAACTGGGCAGCATTTGTACTTATCATTTAAAACCAATTTATAGCATCTGTTTTTATCAATTTAAATTTTTAAAAGAAATCAGTAACATTTGCTCCTAATAATTCAAACATAATTACTAGCATTAGTTTCTACCAATTTAAAACAAAACCAAATAGTATCTGTTTTCATCACTTCAAAAATCCAAGCAAATTGAGCAAATAACAGTAACTAGAAACCAAAAATACAACTACTCAGTTTAAGCCTACAATAAAAACTCTCCACATTCAAACTGCTTCAGACAAACATCCTATGTTCTTCCTAGTTCTAACCAGATCAGCCACAGGCCTACCCATATTTCATACACTCTCAACTCATCTAAACAACTCAGGTAGTGGTATAGACAAAATGAAATGGCCGAGCAAAGCATCAAGAAAAAGAAAACAAAAGGCTGAAGAAGGAAAAGAGAAATTTACCTGATGGCTGGAGGAAGCAAGTCAGAAAATGAGATGCAGAGGAGAAAGGGTATACTTATAGGTTGCGTGATCAAGGAAAAAGGAAAAATGAAGTATACCAAAAGAAGGCACTGAGATCTCTACTAGTTCGAACGTTACAAATGAGAATTTTCGTATGCATTGATTTGGGAAGCAAATGGTTGCGTGATCAGTTAAAGGAAAATGGAAGGATTTCGAAAGTTGCCACCAAAAATTGGAACTGCTGCATGATCAAGGGAAGAGAAAGCTCAATCAGTGAAGAGGAATTGTATCAGTTATAAAAATAAACATGTAACTGAAGGCGTGATATTGGGCAGATCTGTTGGAGGCAGAGAAATATGCATGTTTTCAGGCTTTGAAGTATATGTACCCATTTGCAAAGGAAATGAACGTCAGAGCGAAAACAAATCGAACGTTACATATTTTATAAATGCACTAAATTGCTCACATGATCCATTTTAAATTTTGCTAAAATTTAGTCTGACGTTATTAAATAGGGTGGTTAAAATTTTATGTAGGATATAGGCAAAACTTATGCAATTTTTATTTGAACCAAACTGCCAGTTAAACAAGTAACGTTTGTTATAAAAATTGCTGACTGATATTTTTCCTCAAAATAATTCGAAAACTATATTTTTACACTACGTTAAACAGACGCAGTCTAAAACACCAAAAATTTTCATAAAATAACATTTTTTTAAAACACACGTTTTATTACGTTGCTTATACGCTAAAATTGGCGCTTCTTTTAAACGCGAAATTTAACAGTTCAAACACAGCTTAAATTTTTTACAGTTATTATTTAATTATATTGACATATACAATTTTATAAAATATATCTTCAAATAAAATAATTAAACTATATTTGTAAACACGATTTATACAAAATATAATACAAAATTAAATAATTAAAAATAAAATAAATAGCTAAAACCAGGGCTGTTACATATATATATATTTGTTTTAGATTTAGTTTTGAAAACACATGTATATTTAAAAAAAATAACTCATATAGATTTCATAAAAAAAACTAATAATAATTTTTTTTCAAAATCTTCTATTTTACTGTAAATATATTTAAATCAAATAAAAACAAAAATGATACCTTACAGCCGATCGAACCACGATGCCCAAATCCTGACACACACGCAACCCCGGCGAACGACGAACGACGTGCTCCACCATACTTGTTGCGCCCCACGCTCGCGACCCCATCATCCATGCTCACCCCGGTCGCACGCCTCCAGGTCGTGTAAACTGCCTCCCACGATTCGCCTCCGCCGAGTTCCAATCATCGCGATGATGAAGTGGTTGTCGTCCAAGCTCAGCCAACATGCGACGCCCTTTCTCTCTCTCCTCTTTCTTTTGATTTCGAATTTCGAACGAGGGTTCGGTAATCGATTTGGTTTTTTTTTTCTGAGTTACTGCCATTTTCTTTCTTTTTTGAAGGACGACGAAAATCAAATGGGAATTCAAGCAGAATCGGCTTCGGCCATTTTTTTTTATTTTTTTTATAGAACGAACGATTTCGTTTGATTCAATTAGAGGAAGAATAGGTAGACGTGGGATATAAAATTGAGGGAACGGCGTATAGGAGAAGCCAAGGTTTTGATTTAACAGATTAAAATATTTAATTATAAATATCTCACTTTACCCCACTCGAAACTTCGAACCACCATCGAGGCGTGCCGCTAGGCGATTATAAGGTTTTACCCGCGTTCCGAACACAATGGGATGGGTTTCGGAGGCTAATTTAATCGTACGAGGGAGTTAGTTTTTAAATTGATTTTAAATGTTAAATTATCGATTTCAATTTCGACGCATTTCTCACCCGTACGCGCAAACGGTAAATCCGAATGCTACGAAAATTGAAATCCAATAATAACTAACTATTACGGATCTAATGGAACTGGTTTCGTCGAATTCCGAGACTGTGCCTCGGATAGCTATTTTTAAATTCAATTTAAACAATATATTATTAAAATTGACAAATCACCTTTAAATTAAATTTCGACCATTATATTTATCTTCAGTATCATCATTATAAATTTTATGAGCCTTCAAATTATTCTAAACAGGCTTAAAAATTTCAGATTCAACAATTTACCCAATTTCAATTATCAAGTTCAATATTTGAACTATATAATTCAATGATTTAATTATCAAGTAAATATTGCTATCTGGAATTCAAGTTAAAATTAACTTTTAAATATCTAAAATCAATTAAATATTCCAATTTAGATTGTTAAAAATTACGGGTCGTCACATTCCTCCCCCCTTAAAAGAATTTCGTCCCCAAAATTACTAGTTAGGAAGAATGGTCCAATACCCGCTTATCTTTTCCAAAACTCACAATTCAACACCCTACTAACTATCTTTTATTAAAGACCCACTATCACCTTATCCAACTTCCCAAAACCTTCTATAGTTTTCAAACAATACCTTTTTGTTCAATCATCTAAATTTCAATTTAAAATCAAATTTTGAATTATCAAATTTTTCTCAAAATTTTTCTAACTCTCTAAATTTCCGAAAAATTTCGCCAGCGCCTACTCTGGGCGACTAGCTCGGTACTACTACAAAAGGCTTCTATGGGCTCCCAAACTCCAAAAGAAAACAAAAGCCAAGTGGCTAGATCAAAAATCCAATCCAATCTCATACAGAAATTTAAATACATACCTTTTAGTCGGGCAATCCAAATTATCTCCTGAAGTCAAAATCAATTTTCCCTTCCCTTTATAATACATGCATATCCCACTTAACAACAATATCCAATTGTAACCTTTCAAATCATTTCATACATTTTCTCACTTATGTTTCATACCTACTTCGATTCAAATTAGCTTTCTCATTTCATATGAATTCAATTTATCTTCATTTCTGAGTATTAAATTTTATCTTTCATTTATAACTGATTCATATTATTATTTTAAATTAGTTTCATTCAGTAATTTATTTCAATTTTATATTTAAAATTGTTTTGTCGTTAAAAAAAAATTCCCAAAAAATTTCAAAAATTTTCTAACTCCCAAAATTTTCGAAATTTTTTGGCAGTCTCCTTTGTACGGAGGAGCTTTTGCAATTTGACAAGAGATATAAATATATATACATCGACCCACCCGGTCGAAAAAAGCAAAAACAGTTCATATTTCCTATTTTTATTGCGTAGGCGTACCTTATTTAGCATTATAAGCATGCGGCTTATTTATTTTAGCAATTAGTGCATCCAAATCCATCCAAACGGCCTTCGAGTACCTGTACTTACTCAATTTAAATATGTAAGTGCCATATATAGTAAATCTATTCGCATTGCAGTTATATTCAATAGCTAAACACATGTATATCATAAGCTACAAGCACCAAAACGCTTTCCATAAGCGATTTATATAACTTTAAAGCTAATTCAATTGCTTTCAACCAATTCATAAGTCATTTCTTCAGTTTTAATGATTCACAACTCAATTTCATATGTTCAATTTATTCTTAATCCAAACAAACTCATATTCACTTCAATTAATTTTAAAACCAATTTATTTAATCTCTATCAACTCATAGAAATTTAATTACTTTTGTTTACGGCAAACGGCAATTATTGTTATGCAATTTCGACGATATTCGCTTAATAAAGTATCTATTTAAGTTTATAAGTACTTTAAATTAATTTCAACTCAACTTGTATTTAATTCCATTCCATTTCCAATTTATTCGCCAACCATAAGTTGCATTTCATTCATCTCTGCATTGGTTTCCTTTAAAACTATTTCATTGAGCTTGACAACATTCAATGCTTAAACTAATATCCATTTCCCAATAATAAATTTAACCCAAACCTTTTATTTAATAACCTTCCATTCTAATAATCCAATATCAACTAAAACCTTGATTAAATTTTTATTCAAGAAGACTTCATCTATTTATTATTTAATTCGATTAACCCATTTATCCACCCCATATTTAAATTTTTAGTTCACTTAGGTAATTTATTTTTGAATTTATTTTATTAATACAAAGCCATTCTCAATTTATTTCTACTTATCTGGATTTTTGTAATTCAAACCCTGTTTATTATAATTCATTTTCATTTCATTCGACAACCCTTCCCATGTCTAATTTATTTGCAAATTTCGTTACATATTATTTATAACTCACTTGAATTTTATTTTTACAACATCTCCACTTATTTAATTTGTTATCAAATCCAAGTCGAATTTTACTTACAATTCGAATTCATTTCCAAATTCCATTATTAACTTACAATCCATTTGTTTAACCGAGTTAAATTTCATCAATATATTTTATCAAATAATTTATTTAAATTAATTAGCTCACTTCCAACCTTTAAATCAATGTTTGATTTTATTACAATAACCACTTCATTAAATTTTCCTGAGTTCAAATCTTTCATTATTCCCGTTTAGATTTTCTTTCATTGTTCAAAATTCCAACACTTTTACATTTAATAATTTAGAAATGCCTTTAAATTCATATAATACAATTAAAATAGCTTTTTATAAAAATATTTCTTATAAATCGATGTCTCAACCAGTCCATCCTTGTTCTCACAGAAATTCACTCATACGTTGATCAGGCGTAGGACTGAAAATCTATAAGTACTTGGTAAACCCGTTTTCAACACCCAGCGAAAATACTTGGAAAATAATTTTACTGAAAATATAAAAATCATTTTGAAATAGAGGAAATATCTTTGGTGAGAATGCTCTGGAAATGATCACCCCCATCCATGGTCGCAATTACATTCCAGGGTTACATTGCCATCACAGCAAAAGTCCATGTAACTGCAGGCTCTCCGCGGCCTCTCGATTACGCCATGGAACCCATAACAGAACACAGTTACATTCCAAGGTTACGTTGCCATCACAGCTAAAGTCCATGTAACTGTAGGCTCTCCGCGGCCTCTGATTTTCGCTGTCAAAATGAAACTTCTCCACTTCTACATAGGTCACAGTCTACCAATATAAAATCAAACACAGACTGTTGGCTCTCACCGGCACACACGACTTTTGCTATGTTATACTCAACTCATAATCCTCAGGAACTAGTTTTGTCCGGACTTCTCACAGGATCAACTTTAGAACCCCCTTGGGGCTCAAGGAAGCACCACCCGGTGGTACTCCTGAGAAGTTCATTTCAAGGGAGCGCCTTTTTTCCCATAGTCATCATCAAAACACTTTATACAATACATATATAGTATCTTTCAAATCATACATGTAGTATGATCTCATACAAAGCTCCTTTTCATAAAATCGATTATCCCAAAATCGATAATTCTCAAGCTAGGCTTTTCAAATTTTTAATATTGATTTTACCCAAAATCAAAAGCCTTTCCAAATTCAAAGGTTACCAAAACCTTTTCCAAAATCCTCATAAGATCCCTTATATACATATATTCAGATATATATAATTTTTTAAAAACTTTGGATCCTCTCAGACTTGTATAAAACCCTTTTATACTTCAAACAATTTCAAAGATCCTTTTCCTTCCAGCAATAAATTCAACAAGGGGAGATTAATCTTATATAACAAAGATATATAACTTTGTTTATTCAAAATCAAATATTCAAATTTGATTACTCTTTTCAATATCGATTTCATTCAAATCCGTACGATGTACACATATCATTCGTACGCTATACCAATCACACAATTTCACTTCCGAACTAATATCATCCACCCGACTTCCTAGTGCGGACGCAGATGTGGTTTCTTGATCAGAAACCATCATTCTCCTTGCATAGCCATAACTATGATAGAGAATATCCAGAACCAATCAACAATCCATATCCAGGTTCGCCGTCGAAAAATCAAGTGAAAAATCCCAACTTGGATCGATAAACTATCTCAAAATTCTGTGCTCGAATCTAGATCAAATCACTATGCGAATAGAATAAAATACGTACATCCTACGTATCATTGATTATCAGCCAAATCAATTCCCTTTCTATTCACATTTCCTTTAATTTCCATTCACTTATTTACAATCGCTTCAATTCCATTGAATTATCACTTCAATTCTTATCTCGGTTGGGTATTTAATTAATAACAGTTTGAACTCCGACCAGTTTATATTTAGAAAATAGCTTGAAATTAAAAAAAAAAGATAAGTAGTTGAAAAATAATTATTAGTTTGCAAAATAACAGTAAAATAGTTAACTAATTGTAAAATAGTTGGAAATAGTAAAATAATTATAGAATCTTTGGATAATTGCAAAATAGTTGTAAGATATTAATTAATTTGTGAAATAGTTGAACACTTGTATTAGTTTAGAAAACAGTTGAAAAATGGTTAAAGAGCTCCAAAAATAATTGTAAAACAAGTATAAAATAATTTGGCTTCAAGAAAGAAAGGTTGTATATATTTAATAGCTTAGAAAAATAAGTTTATATCAAAACAATTTATATTGAAAATAGTCAAGTGTCAACTATTCACTTCTCCAACAATTCAACTTAAATTTCCACTTCCATTTAATCGACTCAATTCTAACTTGAATAATTTCAATTTCTGTTGAAATTTATTTAAACCAAATTCAAGTTGAATCAATCTTGATTTCTTTCCCAATTTAAATCAAATTCCATTTGATTTTAATCCTGCTCAACTTAATTATAATTTCAAATTATTCCAATCAATTTGAATTATTATCAATTGAACCCATTTCAAATTCAAATCATTTCAATACAATTCAATTCAATTTTCCCATTTAAATTCTTAAACTTATACATCCTCAATCACCAATCCACTTAATTCAAACCAAATTCAATTTTGAACTGATTCAATTTCAATCTTGAATTTAAACTATCTCGAATTATATAAATTCGAGTTAAATTCTCAAAGGTTGGTTTAACTTTTTAAACCAAATTAACTTTTATTCAAGGTTTTTAATCAATTTAAGTTCCGAGACCAAGTCTCAAAATTCCAATTTTAATTATCTTTACTTATGTATTTCAAGGTTCAAATAAGATTTCAATACAATTTTATTTTAAAATTTTAATTTGTTATTAAATTTTATCTTCCAGTTTGAAGCCAGTTCTTAAACAATTTTAATTTACAAACTCAATTATTCAAATTTTCAGTTTAAAGTGATTCCATGTCCTTAATTTCAAATTAAAGTTAGATTTCCCTTTTATCGCATTAATGGATATATTACCACACTTCATTTCCCATTCACTTAAAAAAATCCAATTCGCAATTTAAGGATTTTTAATAACAATAGGATGATATTATCCAATTTATGTTAAAACGTCCATCCATTTCCAATTTTCAGATCTCAAACCTATTTTGAGATCACACAAACTACCAATTCAAATTAACCATTTAACTTTCCAAGTTAAATTCCAATTTCATCTTAAAATCTCCAATTCAAGTTGTTCATTCAAACTTATTTAACTTCTCCCAAGTTAAATTCAATTTACTTAATCCAATCAACCTCATTCAATCCTTAAACTTCACAATAATAATCTTCCCACTTAAAACTTATCACTTTGGGTATCACATCTCATTCCAAACGTCAAACTCAACATTTAGAGTTTATTCAAACTATTTTTGATTTATGTATATTCCTTATTCATACATATTATTTCCTTTACACACAAGGTCATCCTTAAATTTTAAGCCACTTTTAGTTTTTTATTCAAATCAAATCCTCAAACAACCGTTTGCAACAAGTCCCAGTTATCCAAATAATACCTATTTATTATTTTTCATTACTTTGAAACAAAATTTTCAAATTCTGGGCCCAGATTTAGAGTTTCATTTTCAATTAATCAAATTTTAATCCGGTTGTATTTCTATTACCACTTAATTAAATTCCAATCCAAGTTTTTAGTTATGTTGTATTTTATATTACTTCTTAATTTAATTCCAATAATTTAGCAATCAATCACCTAATAATTTATTAGAAGGGAATATTGCTTTATATATATCAAAATATATTTAATATAAAATCATTTAAAATCCTTATATAAGAAAATAACAAGTACGCTCTCATATATATATATATATACACTCAACTCATTCTAGAGTACTACGGACTCTATTTAATGAGTAACTCCCACCAGAGCCAAGGTTCTCGCTTAACCTTTCTGCCCTGATACCAAACGTAACAACCCAAAATTTCTGAACCCGAAATTCCAGATAGTTATGAAAAAGAAGAAAGAGATGGAAGAAGAAGAAGAAGAAGAAGAACAGAAACATCAACAAATCACATTCGCAGCGGATAAAAATATAATAATAAATAATATCAGTTTGCAGAAGAATACTATATTCGTCGATTACATTTAAATACATTAGAGTTACACAAATATTCAACACTGGACATATACAACTCAACATGTCTCAGATTTACAATATTATAATACATCGGAAATACTCTACACATTCCTGTCACCCAGCTCGCCACCTAAGCTCTAGAACATCCTTACCTGAAAATCTGTAATACTCGGTCTGACCCGAACATTACACAAAAGTAACACCCGGGTCAGGCTGGAAACCAGCGTGAGTAAAACACGGAATACAAATCATACAACTTTTATAGAACCCGGGTATCTCATATAAATTCATAAAGCCACAATTTATTCTAGACATCACTTATTTCACATATAAGTTTCTAAATACCAAAGATTTAGATTTAAAAATAGCCCAATTCCTCCAAATCACTTCACTCTAGCATAAAGATTTTACATATCAATCTATAACCATTCGAAGTGCCCTCGGTTATTTCCCAATACCCGACCCCGGTCTCTTCGAATCTCATATCATCCTAACCCAAGTTATCCCAATGAAATACACAACATTTCATATCAGAGATATCAACTCTTTCAAATCATCCAATACCATTCAATCATTCATAAGCAAAGCTTGATCTCATACAAATTTAATTTAATTGATCCTGATTGAATTACTAACCTCAACCACTTATATTTCTTCACTTAACATTAATTAATTTCAAATCAATTAATCAATCATCCCTTCGTTATTCAACTTAATTAATCACCCTGGATTAATTATATTTCCATTACATTCAAGTTATTATCTTTATTTAATTTCACGATATAAATTATTCTTAACCAAAATCAATAAGTAATCTTGATTACTTCGTAAATTATTTAACTATATTAATTACATTAATCCTTAATTACTTATATTAATTAAGTTCTCATAAGTCATTATTTAATGAATTGATTTAAATCTTAATTAATCAATCTTTAATTACATCAATAATTATATAAATTAATGATATCCAATTACATTTTAGTTTGTCCTAATCTAAATTAATTACTTTAATTCAACCATAATATTAATCATTCTCGATCAATCTCAACCTGTAATTATCTACCCTTTTATTTACTTCATCAAATAAGTTAACTATTCCTTAATTAACTATTTTAATTTATCTCTTGATTAATTTCACAAAGTAATTATATTTTATTTATTTCATTAAGTAATTATTTATTTAAACCATCCAAGGATTATTCTGAATTACTTACACTTAATTAATTAACTTTAAACTTAATTTATTAATTAATTCAAGCCCTTAATTACTAAATTAATTAACCCAAATCATTAATTAATTAAATTAATTAATTATCCATTTTAATTATTCTACTAATTGAATGAATCACAAATCATTAAGCCCTTATTAACTTTATTATGATTTAAGTCCAAAACAACTTAAAACCCAAATACTTCGAGTCCAACCAGAGTTAACTCGAGAACCAACCAAAACCAAAGTCTAATCATCATCAACGCACATTCAATCAATTCAATCATTCAACCAATTATTTAAATTTAACCATTTAAATTTAAATAAATAAAATCCAACAAAGTGAGATTTACTCATTTTTGCTCTTTAAATTTGCAACCCGCTTCATTCTCGATTTGATTCCACAAATTTCAACCTTGTATAATATTTATACAATTTATTAATATTTGAATTGATCGAACAGTTAATTACTACTTACTTATCTAATTTAAACTAATAATTTGGTTTTAAACAATAAATTTAAACTAATTTCCCTTACTCTATTATTTTAAAATAACTTAGTAAACTAAAATATGTATATATATTTATTTTAGATTTAGTTTTGAAAACACATGTATATATATAAAAAATAACTCATATAGATTTCATAAAAAAAACTAATAATAATTTTTTTTCAAAATCTTCTATTTTACTGTAAATATATTTAAATCAAATAAAAACAAAATGATACCTTACAGCCGATCGAACCACGATGCCCAAATCTTGACACACACGCAACCCCGGCGAACGACAAACGACGCGCTCCACCATACTTGTCGCGCCCCACGCTCGCGACCCCATCGTCCATGCTCACCCCGGTCGCACGCCTGAGGTCGTGTAAACGCGCCTCTCACGATTCGCCTCCGTCGAGTTCCAATCATCGCGACGACGAAGTGGTCGTCGTCCAAGCTTAGCCAACATGCGATGCCCTTTCTCTCTCTCCTCCTTCTTTTGATTCCGAATTTCGAACGAGGGTTCGGTAATCGATTTGGGTTTTTTTTTCTGATTTTATGCCATTTTCTTTTTTTTTGAAGGACGATGAAAATCAAATGGGAATTCAAGCAGAATCGGCTTCGGCTATTTTTTTTAATTTTTTTATAGAACGAACGATTTCGTTTGATTTCAATTAGAAGAAGAATAGGTAGACGTGGGATATAAAATTGAGGGAACGGCGTATAGGAGAAGCCAAGGTTTTGATTTAACAGATTAAAATATTTAATTATAAATATCTCACTTTACCCCGCTCGAAACTTTGAATCACCATCGAGGCGTGCCGCTAGGCGATTATAAGGTTTTACCCACGTTCCGAACACAATGGGACGTGTTTCGGAGGCTAATTTGATCGTATGAGAGAGTTAGCTTTTAAATTGATTTAAAATGTTAAGTTATCGATTTTAATTTCGACGCATTTCTCACCCGTACGTCCAAACGGTAAATCCGAACACTACGAAAATTGAAATCCGATAATAACTAACTATTACGGATCCAACGGAACTGGTTTCGTCGAATTCCGAGATTGTGCCTCGGAAGGCTATTTTTAAATTCAATTTAAACGATATATTATTAAAATTGACAAATCACCTTTAAATTAAATTTCAATCATTATATTTATCTTCAGTATCATCATTATAAATTTTATAAGCCTTCAAATTATTCTAAACAGGCTTAAAATTTCAGATTCAATAATTTACCCAATTTCAATTATCAAATTCAATATTTGAACTATATAATTCAATGATTTAATTATCAAGTAAATATTGCTATCTGGAATTCAAGTTAAAATTAACTTTTAAATATTTAAAATCAATTAAATATTCCAATTTAGATTGTTAAAAATTCTGGGTCGTCACACTCAGAAAAAAAAAGCTCATACAAATCTAATGCTCTTTTTTGGAGCATGCTAGAAGCCACTTGGACTCGATGTTGTTCAACAAGATTCATGCGAGAAATGATGCGGTTGCATGTTCTAAGCCAAGCTTGGACTCCTATTACGCTTTTGGAACCCTTGCATGGATTTCCACCCAAATTAGTATTAACACTACACAAGCATGCAAATCTAGATTTTGGGTGAGTAGGCTCTGGAACGACAGCTTGAGCGTTCTTTACAAGATCTAAAAGCTGCTGAGCAGACATAAATATTCCATCCTGAGGAGTAGCACTGGATTAACCAGCGCTGGGCGACCTGGTCTAACCATTTCTCTTGTTGAAGAAAGATAGAAGAGGAAAAAGTTATTCTCAGAATGAATATCAAACAAACTAGTTTGATAAAACAAGACATTATAAAAGAAAATAGGATAGAACGGGTCCTAAGACTCGAACTAAATCCTTAGGCACGATTCCTAAGAGAGACTTAGGACAATGATCCCTGTCATAATATTCTATGTTGTTCCAAATTTTGGCTCTGATACCAAGCTGTGACGCCCCACCTCAATACTCACACTAGCCAAGGACACTACGAAGTAATGCCATCAACTAGTACGAAGAATAAGGCTGTTGAGGAGCGACCATCTGTATAATTGCTTTGTGCGAGTATCGATATGTCAGACAAAATATCACTTTCATTTCAAAAGGGAATCTGACATACCGATACAAACTCAAAGCTACTACACAGTGGCTGTGTGGTCTTCGAAAACAAATATAAAATAAGTATAACACAAATTAGCCATAGATATTCATATCACTAAGGCGGAAATGGATATGAATATATCATATAAAAGTGTACATCAAAGTAGTGGTCATACAAGATCCACTACATCACAAAAGAATAGGTACAAGTGTTAGACAAAAGAATATGTATGCATCAAGGAGTCCCTATCTCAAATGTATAAAAACAAAAAACTACTAAGCTATGTAGTTAGCCAAAAATCAAAAGCTAGTCCTAGCTAAGAAGTCAAGTGGAAGCACCTATAACACCTCGGTTTGACCCGAGTATCATTTAAGAAGAAAATAATAAATAGATCAGTCTAGCTGTAAATATCATACAAAATGAGATAGGATAAGAAACATGAGAAAAACATATGACAACAATAATGCCATACCCTGACAAGTTTATATTAGATAACAACAAAAATCATACAATATCTCGAATAATCTCAAACACCAAGAAGATTGTCATATTCTTTAACATATTCACCAAACCATAAATATTGATAAAACTTATCAATGCAAATCACAAAAATTGGTGAAATACAAATTGTATAAATCATCAACTAGGAATCCAGAAATCACAAAAGGGGAGTGTAACGAACCGGAATTTTGGGCAATAACGATTTAATAATCTGTGTTAATAATTTAATTGATTTGATAATTTTCTTTATAATTTTAATGTAAATTGGTAAATTTAATCTTTTAAAGGTTAATGAATTTTTAATCTGGAAATATTGATAAGATTTTTGTCAAAGCAAATGAAATTTTATTCTATTTATAATATATACATTTGATATATATTGTGAATAGGAGATCTTGTGTTTTAAATTAAAGATGAATTTTCAAATTGTAATATATATGTATGTATATGATATAATTTGAGTTGTTTTGAAATTTAGTTTAATCCATTAATAATTTATATAGGAGTGAATTGTAATCTGAAACTTGTTTTAAAACTTAATATTTCTCAAAGGTTAATATAAGGATTAATTTATTTGTCTTCAAAATATAAGGATTGTTATTTATTTTACATATGATAGTTAAAAAGGATTTAAATAAAATGTTGTTTTGTTTTCTTTTATAATGCTTAATCTAAATAGTTATAAATGTGTATGTATAAATGTTTTAGATTTTTTTTAAAAACACAAGTATAAAGATTCATTTATATTTTAATTGGTTTTAAAACATTTTACTTTTAAAGGTAAACTTATAATTATATATGTAAGAATTTATTCATAAAGTAACATAAATAAGTAAGTTTATATTATCATTTAAACTAAATAAAATTTTATTAAAATACTAAAGTACATGTGTAAACATGTTAAGGCTCTCTAAACACATGTGTTGATAATTAAGCTGCATAATTGACAAACGTAAGTATTAATAACAAGTGGCAATCATCTTATTTTAATAAATATTGTAAGAAAAGAATTTGTTTCCTTTCTCATTTCTTTTGCTTCATCCTTTCTAATTTTAATGGCAACAAAAAAAATCTTCTCAAACCTGAAATCCATAATCAAAAAAGCAAAAATCAGATCTGCATTTTTCAAAACTGCAATTTCAAATGAAGTCCTCCTCAACAATTTAAACTGTAAAACTTCCACCTGCAAATGCTAATGGATGTTCAACTGCAACTTCAACCTGCAATCAAACTAAAGCATGCAAAGGGATTTTCAAAAGCAATCAAAGTATTTTTTAGATTTAAAGTATTCAGACCTGGATAATAGGTGTAGGACCTGCTCTATTATAAATATTGCTCTGGATTTCACAAGTGAGTAAATAATTTAAAAACAGTTTGATATGTTTTCATTTCTATGCATGTGATGATATTTATTTTAATCAAAGTTCTGTTGCTTAAATTTAAGTAAGTTGGTATGATTCTGTTATGAACTTGTCTGCTTACCTTCAAGTGTGCTCTGTTAGTTTACAGTAAATGATTCTGCTTTAAAAAAATAAAATTTCATTAATACCTATAAATCTAATTTCATATAGGCTTAAGTATGTGAATGAAATTGTTCGTAGTTATATGATGAAGGTTATAAAATGGTTTTAGAACTTTTAAATACTTCAAATCAGGTTAAAGTAAAATTTGCAGTAAACTTAAATTTTGGTCAAAAATCTTCTGCTTTAAATTCAAATTTGGATTGCATATATGGAATGGTGATGGAAAATCATGATTTTTGATATTACTATCATAATTTTTAATTGAGTAATCATCATGAATTTGGGGTTTAAATGAATTGGGGATTTTTATGAACTGTGGATTGAATACCTAATAATTCGATTTAGTTTTTTTGATCGAAGCTTGAATATAAGCTGTAGATAATAAGAAAAATGCTGAATAATTTTTCAAATTAGTGGATTGATGGGGATTGAGGAAATTAGGGTTTAAGCTTGGTTAATGTTAGGTTGACTGTCGCGACTTTTATGTCGAGGAGGATGGACCGGAGGCAAACGCGACAGGGGCATGTTGAGCAGGAGGTCGAGACGAAGGTGTATTGTGGTCGGTGAGGTTCATCGGCGCCTGGGTTGGTCGGCGGTGATGGGATTTTGGATCGAGTTGTTTCTGCAGTTGGACTTGAATATCTCATTTTTGATTCACCCTGTTTATTTGGATTCTGGGTTGTGGGGAAGGTTGACGAGGCACTGCGTGATCGGTCGGCGATCTGGGAGATGGCCGGAGGGGCTTGGTTCGCCGTGCAGTATGCATGCGTGTAGTTGTGTTCACTAGAGTTTTAGTTTGGGGAAGATGGAGTTTTCTCGGGTGGGAACTCGCGTGTGACTCGGGGGTAACTCGAAGTCAGGATGGGTTGGGTTTGCTTCGGGGTTAACTCGAGTAGGAGGGTGGATTGCTTCGGGTTTTCTTAGGGTGTTGTCTGATAATAGTTTTATAAAGGAATAAAATGAAAACTTTATACTTGTTGTTTTGAAAATTTAATGATAATCAAATTTATAAAGTACAAGTTGAAATTATATAATTTATTTCAATTTAAATTTATTTAAAAGGGATTTCATATTGAAAGTTATTTAATTACATTTTAGATTTCAATTTAAAAAAGGGTATTTTGAATTTAAATATTAAATCAAAAGTTAAGTTTAAAAAGTTAAGTAATGATTCAATCTTAAGATTTCAAATTTACATTTGAAATAAATAAGATTAGTTTGAATATTTTAAGGTATTGGAAAATTTGAAATTATTTATAAATTTCCTATTTTTAAATAAGATTATCATTATGATTTTGAAAACCAAATAGGATAACTGGTTTAAGATGTCAAAATTTAATTTAATTCAATACAAGATAAATAAGGTTAATTTATCTTTAATTTGAATATTAAATTCGATTATTAATAAGAAAAGTTTAATTTACATTAATGTTCTCTTAATTTAATTAAGGATTTTGAAATTATAAGAAATTAATTGATTGTTTAATTAATTTTAAATAATTAGTTAATTGTTTATTTAATTTTTAAATAATTACTTAATAAAGTAATTAATGATTAATTATGAATGTAATTAAGGGAGTTAATTTCTCATGGAAGAATTAATGATAAGTACTCATGGAGTAATTAGTTGAAGTGATTATTAGTTAATCACTTAATGATATCAAATAAAGAATTAATTAATATAATTGTTTGGAAGAAAATAAATTATGGAGTAATTAATTAAAGAATTATTTAATGATGAAGTTAATTGTTTGTTAAATGATTAATTAAGGGTTAATTAAGGTTTATTAATGAAAGTAATTAGAGATAATTACTTATGTAAGTGATTAAGAGTTAATTTTTAGTTAATTAATTAATGAGGTTATTTAATTAATGAATGAGTTTAACTTAAGTTTAATTACTAAATGTAATTAATTAATTAAGGATTGATTGTAAATTTAAGTTGGTTAATAATTACTTAATGAAGTAATTAAAGATTAATTAATTAATTAATCAAGGATTAATATAATTAGAAATTAATTAATTAAGAAGTTAATTAATTAAGATAAGTAATTACAAATTGTTAATTACTAATTATGATTAATTAGTTGATTAATTATAAGTTAATTATTTAATTAATTAAAGTAATTATTAATTAATAAGGATTAATTAATGTAATTAATGATATTAATCAAGGTTGATTAATATAAGTAATTAATTTAAGTGTGATTAATTAATTGTAATTAATTAAAAATTAATGTAATTAATTATAGTTAGTTAATTAATGTATGATCATTAATTATTGTAATTAATGATAGTAATTAAGGGATAATTACTGAATATGGTTAAGTATAATTACCTGAATGCAATTAAATGAGGATTAATCAAAGGAGATTAATTAAAGAAGAATATTGGAGATGATTAATTAATTTATTTGGAATTAATAAATAAAGAAGGATTTAGGTAATCCAATTGGTTAAAGAGTTAATCAATTTCGCTTTGGATAATTGATTAATATTTGTTGATAAATTGATTTTAGATGATCAATATTGGATGGTTGATACTGGATGTTGGATGATATTGAATGATTGGTTGATATTGGATGTGATTGGATGATTTGAATGTCAATGACATGTGAGATGCTGCTGTGTGAGATGAATGTTTGTTATGAATTATCCATTGTGATAAATGATTCATCTATCTGTTTATTTCATACCGTATATAAAGTTTAAACTGTTTAAACCCTTAAGTACAACTTGGACATTAAAATGGCGTTTGGTTTCGGTGAGACCGGGATCGGGTTTCCATATTTGGATATCCGAAAACCACATCGATTCCAATTAAACGTTAGGTCGTTAATCCAAGTGGAGCAAGTGAAGACACGAGGTGTAAGGGCTATACGTCAGTATAACTCTGTGGGTGATTCCGTAATGAGTTTGACAGAATAGTGCTTATAGATTCGAGATGGCGAATCAGAATGCAAGGGCTATGGTCGTTGACTCTGAGGGTGATTCCAATAATGAGTGCAACGAGATAGTGCCTTCGGTTTCGTTCGAACCCGGAACGAACTTGTATGGATTGAATGCTTTCAGCACATCGTCAGGTGGACGATGAGCATTCTAAGTGATGTGTCCTATAAAGGTAATCGTAACCTCAAGCCTCATCAACCGGGAATGGCTAAAACAGGGGAGGTGCAGCAAGGCTTCGTGGGTAGCTCCCACTGGAGAGCAAGATACATCCCTGTCTAGAGGTCCCTTTCTATTTCGGCTTAGTGTGTGGTTGATCGCGCTAACTACGGGGTGGTCTTGTTCAGGACTGTCCAGTAAGGGATGGTTCCGGCCTTCTGTCGCAGGGGATGAAGGGAGTAATCCTCGGTACGGTGATCTAGGCCACGTACTGTGACGGGCGGTACCCAAGTAGCCCTGCCATTGATGGAAACCCATTTTCCCTACGAGACCCTACGGTTTTGTTTGTATTACCCACTTTTGTGGCTAGTAGCTGGAATTTAATGAATGTAACAATTTCGGCTATTTCATATTTACTTGAAAACCCTAGACACTATTATAATATCACTGGATTTCCTATCAAAATGTTTTTGTTAGCGTAAGGTAAAAACTTTTCCATGTTTATGTGTGGGAAGTCTAACGTGTTACCTTTTCTTTTCAAAGGTTTTCTAAAGTTAAGAAATTTTAACCCGTTTACTCACACCAGACCCCTGTCTGACCCGAGTGTTTATTTTCTGTTTTATTAAACTCTTGGGTACTCATATTATGTATGAGTAGTCAAGTGATTCAGGTTAGCTTGACGAATTCTGGAGGAGTAATGGAGCAGGAGGCTTCGACGTGTAGTTATATATATTGGTTCCGCTGTGTTTGGTATCTGTTTCTTCTGTTGTACACTTGAGTTGTATGAATTAGACAGATGTTTATAACTGTCTAATATGTGTTGTATAGTTATGTACTCTGATGTAATGAGGTACTATGTAATATTTTATGTTAATTATTATATTTTATTCGTTCCACTGTGAGTTCTCTGATGTTGTTTGTATTCTTCTTTCTCTTTCTTTTCTTCTTCTATCCCTTTCTTTCTTAATGATGACGCTATTTTCTGGGAGTAGAAAGTCGGGTCGTCTCATTTGGTATCAGAGCATTAGGCTCTGAAGTGTGTCTTTCTTTAGGGAGCAGTAGGTTGAGTGAATACCTAGGCTCTGTAGTAGTGTCTTTCTTGAGAGAGCGTACTTGTAATTTTTATATATAACTATATATATATATATATATATATATATATATTAGTATCTACCTAATAGGTTGGGTCATCCGTACGGATTTTCCAACATAAGTTTTAGAGGTAGGTAGATGGAGTAGTGGTTTGTGTGTGTAACACAACTACCACAGATGGAAGAGGTTCCATATGTTTGAGGTTGGAAGTTTTTGGTCAAGACTGTAGACCTAATACCGTCTTGAATAAGATGTGTAGTTTGGAGTAAGGATTTCTCTGATATCCGAAGGAAATCTTTTAAAGATTCGGAGTTCATCTTTGAAGTGTAAGTTTGGATTTCGCTCGGGTAAGCGAATTTTTCTTAAGTTTGGATCTGTTGGAAGTGCAGAAGTAAGTAATGATATCTTGATAACTGCGCGATGAGATGCAGTATCCTTGGATCTTTTCTGAAGGTGTTTTCTCTTGAAGCAGTTTTAGAAGTGGTTGAGGAGCGGTCTTTACCTGCTGCAGGGAAGACCCGTCTGTGTATAAGTTGTTTGGATCTTTAGTAAGGAGTTTGGCTGTTTTGGAATATAAGACTAAGGTCTATAAGTTATTTATTTTGACATGGTTTCATTTGTTATTCCTTAAGGAAAGCGAGTTGTGGACGCTTGGCTTGGAGCCCGAGTTTCTTTTGGAATGTCTGCCATCTTGGAAGTCAGTTGTGTGGTTTGTTGATGATTTTGGGTTTTGAGAAGCCTTTGGATTTGAAGTCTTTGGTTAGCTGTGGTAGCAGTGCAACTCGAAGTGTTCGGTGTGCTGACGAGGAGGTCTTTTAGCTTTGCAGTATCATCGAGGTAGAGTTTGGAAGCAGTAGTGTGGCTTGTTTCTCTGGTGGTTCAGAAATCTTTGTGGTTCTCTTTCAGCAGTCCGGGCTGAAGGTGATGATGCTTTCTTAAAAGATTAACCTGGTTTGGAAAAGCTTTAAGCTGTTCTAAATGGGTAAAGAGGGGACAATTTTATTTGGAATCTGAACTAGGTAAGATCGCAAAAGAGACTTGCGATTAGATGAGAATTTTTCTTGAGAAATCTTTTGTTGAGGCTGGGGATTCTCATGTGGAAGAAGGAGCTACTGAGGTACTCAGAAGGTTGTCTGCATCTGGAGTTGAGTTCCATATCGATTTGGTTTCCAGAAGTAATTTTGGTAGTCAGCCTAGTAGGAGAGTTGGTGTAGCAACTCAGATATTTTTGGAATTGGAATTGGACTGATATAGCCTTTGGAATGGGATTCTGTTATAAGGTTGTGTGCCTGAGTCAGATGAGTCACTCAGATTTTTATGGATTTGATGAACAAGGTTTCCGAATTTAGTGGATAAGTTTGTATTCGTGTTCATCAGCAGTATTCTTATCTATTTCAGAATCAGAGTTGTGCAGTGGAAGCAAGGTAGCTGCTGTGCAAGAAAGGAAGCAAGTTCTGTTTGCTATTGCTTGAGTAGTAGAGCTTGAGTTCTGGATTTCGATGGATTTTGGAAGACTTTTATGTTAAAAAGGATCCAGAGTCTGGTTTGTTTTGGTCTAGTTGTTTCTGGAAGCATCAGCATAGGTTGAGCTGATCAGGAAGAGAATGGGCAGCCTTGGATTGTCTGTTGAGTTATACAGATATGAGATAAGGAGTTTGGAATTCGAAGTTGGAGACTTCAGTGTTGATAGAATTCTCTGGTTTAGAGAGCTGAAATTGGATAAGGTTGGTTGGTTAGTGCTGTGGCATTTGAGGATTTCTTATCTATGTTTTGATAGGATAAGATTGAATTGCCAGTTTGGATAGCTGGAATTCATTGTATTTCACGTATCTCTGAAGGAGTACGTGTATGATTCAATTATTGGTTATTGAATCTATAGTTCAGTTGGATTTGGAAGTTGTGCTAGACTTGAGTATAATCTGATGATCTGTTCAGATTTGTGGATCTAGAGAAGAGAGAAGCTCTGGATTTTGGTAGTGTAGCTAGTTTGTTGGCTCCTGTAGAGCGAGTCTCCCGGTGATTTATACTTGGGAAACTCGAGATAGTGGTAGAAGATATATTCTGATTTGTATCAGGATAATTAGTTAGGTTTGTTTATTTGATTGATTGCCATGGTTGTTAGTAACTAGTTGTTAGGAATGCTTTGCTGATTGAAATTAAAATCTGTACTAGATTATTAAATTACCTTTGCTTTTAAATTTCGGGGACGAAATTCTTTTAAGGGGGAAGATTGTAACGACCCGGAATTTTGGGCAATAACGATTTAATAATCTGTGTTAATAATTTAATTGATTTGATAATTTTCTTTATGATTTTAATTTGAATTGGTAAATTTAATCTTTTAAAGGTTAATGAATTTTTAATCTGGAAATATTGATAAGATTTTTGTCAAAGAAAATGAAATTTTATTCTATTTATAACATATACATTTGATATATATTGTGAATAGGAGATCTTGTGTTTTAAATTAAAGATGAATTTTCAAATTGTAATATATATGTTATAATTTGAGTTGTTTTGAAATTTAGTTTAATCCATTAGTAATTTATATAGGAATGAATTGTAATCTGAAACTTGATTTAAAACTTAATATTTCTCAAAGGTTAATATAAGGATTAATTTATTTGTCTTCAAAATATAAGGATTGTTATTTATTTTACATATGATAGTTAAAAAGGATTTAAATAAAATGTTGTTTTGTTTTCTTTTATAATGCTTAATCTAAATAGTTATAAATGTATATGTATAAATGTTTTATATTTTTTTTAAAAACACAAGTATAAAGATTCATTTATATTTTAATTGGTTTTAAAACATTTTACTTTTAAAGGTAAACTTATATTTATATATGTAAGCATTTATTCATAAAGTAACATAAATAAGTAAGTTTATATTATCATTTAAACTAAATAAAATTTTATTAAAATACTAAAGTACACGTGTAAACATGTTAAGGCTCTCTAAACACATGTGTTGATAATTAAGCTACATAATTGACAAATGTAAGTATTAATAACAAGTGGCAATCATCTTATTTTAATAAATATTGTAAGAAAAGAATTTGTTTCCTTTCTCATTTCTTTTGCTTCATCCTTTCTAATTTTAATGGCAACAAAAAAAATCTTCTCAAACCTGAAATCCATAATCAAAAAAGCAAAAAACAGATCTGCATTTTTCAAAACTGCAATTTCAAATGAAGTCCTCCTCAACAATTTAAACTGTAAAACTTCCACCTGCAAATGCTAATGGATGTTCAACTGCAACTTCAACCTGCAATCAAACTAAAGCATGCAAAGGGATTTTCAAAAGCAATCAAAGTATTTTTCAGATTTAAAGTATTCAGACCTGGATAATAGGTGTAGGACCTGCTCTGTTATAAATGTTGCTCTGCATTTCACAAGTGAGTAAATAATTTTAAAAACAGTTTGATATGTTTTCATTTCTATGCATGTGATGATATTTATTTGAATCAAAGTTCTTTTGCTTAAATTTAAGTAAGTTGGTATGATTCTGTTATGAACTTGTCTGCTTACCTTCAAGCTGTGCTCTGTTAGTTTACAGTAAATGATTCTGCTTTAAAAAAATAAAATTTCATTAATACCTATAAATCTAATTTCATATAGGCTTAAGTATGTGAATGAAATTGTTCGTAGTTATATGACGAAGGTTATAAAATGGTTTTAGAACTTTTAAATACTTCAAATCAGGTTTAAAGTAAAATTTGCAGTAAACTTAAATTTTGGTCAAAAATCTTCTGCTTTAAATTCAAATTTGGATTGCATATATGGAATGGTGATGGAAAATCATGATTTTTGATATTACTATCATAATTTTTAATTGAGTAATCATCATGAATTTGGGGTTTAAATGAATTGGGGATTTTTATGAACTGTGGATTGAATTCCTAATAATTCGATTTGATTTTTTTGATCGAAGCTTGAATATAAGCTGTAGGTAATGGGAAAAATGCTGAATAATTTTTCAAATTAGTGGATTGATGGGGATTAAGGAAGTTAGGGTTTAAGCTTGGTTAATGTTAGGTTGACTGTCGCGACTTTTATGTCGAGGAGGATGGACCGGAGGCAATCGCGACAGGGGCATGTTGAGCAGGAGGTCGAGACGAAGGTGTATTGTGGTCGGTGAGGTTCATCGGCGACTGGGTTGGTCGGCGGTGATGGGATTTTGGATCGAGTTGTTTCTACAGTTGGACTTGAATATCTCGTTTTTGATTCACCCAGTTTATTTGGATTCTGGGTTGTGGGGAAGGTTGACGAGGCACTGCGTGATCGGTCGGCGATCAAGGTGATGGCCGGAGGGGCTTGGTTCGCCGTGCAGTATGCACGCGTGTAGTTGTGTGCACTGGAGTTTTAGTTTGGGGAAGATGGAGTTTTCTCGGGTGGGAACTCGCATGTGACTCGGGGGTAACTCGAAGTCAGGATGGGTTGGGTTTGCTTCGGGGTTAACTCGGGTTGGAGGGTGGATTGCTTCGGGTTTTCTTAGGGTGTTGTCTGATAATAGTTTTATAAAGGAATAAAATGAAAACTTTATACTTGCTGTTTTAAAAATTTAATGATAATCAAATTTATAAAGTATAAGTTGAAATTATATAATTTATTTCATTTTAAATTTATTTAAAAGGGATTTCATATTGAAAGTAATTTAATTACATTTTGGATTTCAATTTAAAAAGCGTATTTTGAATTTAAATATTAATCAAAAGTTAAGTTTAAAAAGTTAAGTAATGATTCAATCTTAAGATTTCAAATTTACATTTGAAATAAATAAGATTAGTTTGAATGTTTTAAAGTATTGGAAATTTTGAAATTATTTATAAATTTCCTATTTTTAAATAAGATTATCATTATGATTTTTAAAACCAAATAGGATAACTGGTTTAAGATGTTAAAATTTAATTTAATTCAATACAAGATAAATAAGGTTAATTTATCTTTAATTTGAATATTAAATTCGATTATTAATAAGAAAAGTTTAATTTGCATTAATGTTCTCTTAATTTAATTAAGGATTTTGAAATTATAAGAAATTAATTGATTGTTTAATTAATTTTAATTTATTAGTTAATTATTTATTTAATTTTTAAAAAATTACTTAATAAAGTAATTAATGATTAATTATGAATGTAATTAAGGAAGTTAATTTCTCATGGAAGAATTAATGATAAGTACTCATGGAGTAATTAGTTGAAGTGATTATTAGTTAATCACTTAATGATATCAAATAAAGAATTAATTAATATAATTGTTTGGAAGAAAATAAATTATGGAGTAATTAATTAAAGAATTATTTAATGATGAAGTTAATTGTTTGTTAAATGATTAATTAAGGGTTAATTAAGGTTTATTAATGAAAGTAATTAGAGATAATTACATATGTAAGTGATTAAGAGTTAATTTTTAGTTAATTAATTAATGAGGTTATTTAATTAATGAATGAGTTTAACTTAAGTTTAATTACTAAATGTAATTAATTAATTAAGGATTGATTGTAAATTTAAGTTGGTTAATAATTACTTAATGAAGTAATTAAAGATTAATTAATTAATTAATCAAGGATTAATATAATTAGAAATTAATTAATTAAGAAGTTAATTAATTAAGATAAGTAATTACAAATTGTTAATTACTAATTATGATTAATTAGTTGATTAATTATAAGTTAATTATTTAATTAATTAAAGTAATTATTAATTAATAAGGATTAATTAATGTAATTAATGATATTAATCAAGGTTGATTAATATAAGTAATTAATTTAAGTGTGATTAATTAATTGTAATTAATTAAAAATTAATGTAATTAATTATAGTTAGTTAATTAATGTATGATCATTAATTATTGTAATTAATGATAGTAATTAAGGGATAATTACTGAATATGGTTAAGTATAATTACCTGAATGCAATTAAATGAGGATTAATCAAAGGAGATTAATTAAAGAAGATCATTGGAGATGATTAATTAATTTATTTGGAATTAATAAATAAAGAAGGATTTAGGTAATCCAATTGGTTAAAGAATTAATCAATTTCGCTTTGGATAATTGATTAATATTTGTTGATAAATTGATTTTAGATGATCAATATTGGATGGTTGATATTGGATGTTGGATGATATTGAATGATTGGTTGATATTGGATGTGATTGGATGATTTGAATGTCAATGACATGTGAGATGCTGCTGTGTGAGATGAATGTTTGTTATGAATTATCCATTGTGATAAATGATTCATCTATCTGTTTATTTCATACCGTATATAAGTTTTAAACTGTTTAAACCCTTAAGGACAACTTGGACATTAAAACGGCGTTTGGTTTCGGTGAGACCGGGATCGGGTTTCCATATTTGGATATCCGAAAACCACATCGATTCCAATTAAACGTTAGGTCGTTAATCCAAGTGGAGAAAGTGAAGACTCGAGGTGTAAGGGCTATACGTCAGTATAACTCTGTGGGTGATTCCGTAATGAGTTTGACAGAATAGTGCTTATAGATTCGAGATGGCGAATCAGAATGCAAGGGCTATGGTCGTTGACTCTGAGGGTGATTCCAATAATGAGTGCAACGAGATAGTGCCTTCGGTTTCGTTCGAACCCGGAACGAACTTGTATGGATTGAATGCTTTCAGCACATCGTCAGGTGGACGATGAGCATTCTAAGTGATGTGTCCTATAAAGGTAATCGTAACCTCAAGCCTCATCAACCGGGAATGGCTAAAACAGGGGAGGTGCAGCAAGGCTTCGTGGGTAGCTCCCACTGGAGAGCAAGATACATCCCTGTCTAGAGGTCCCTTTCTATTTCGGCTTAGTGTGTGGTTGGTCGCGCTAACTACGGGGTGGTCTTGTTCAGGACTGTCCAGTAAGGGATGGTTCCGGCCTTGTGTTGCAGGGGATGAAGGGAGTAATCCTCGGTACGGTGATCTAGGCCACGTACTGTGACGGGCGGTACCCAAGTAGCCCTGCCATTGATGGAAACCCATTTTCCCTACGAGACCCTACGGTTTTGTTTGTATTACCCACTTTTGTGGCTAGTAGCTGGAATTTAATGAATGTAACAATTTCGGCTATTTCATATTTACTTGAAAACCCTAGACACTATTATAATATCACTGGATTTCCTATCAAAATGTTTTGGTTAGCGTAAGGTACTTTTCCATGTTTATGTGTGGAAAGTCTTACGTGTTACCTTTTCTTTTCAAAGGTTTTCTAAAGTTAAGAAATTTTAACCCGTTTACTCACACCAGACCCCTGTCTGACCCGAGTGTTTATTTTCTGTTTTATTAAACTCTTGGGTACTCATATTATGTATGAGTAGTCAAGTGATTCAGGTTAGCTTGACGAATTCTGGAGGAGTAATGGAGCAGGAGGCTTCGACGTGTAGTTATATATATTGGTTCCGCTGTGTTTGGTATCTGTTTCTTCTGTTGTACACTTGAATTGTATGAATTAGACAGATGTTTATAACTGTCTAATATGTGTTGTATAGTTATGTACTCTGATGTAATGAGGTACTATGTAATATTTTATGTTAATTATTATATTTTATTCGTTCCGCTGTGAGTTCTCTGATGTTGTTTGTATTCTTATTTCTCTTTCTTTTCTTCTTCTATCCCTTTCTTTCTTAATGATGACGCGATTTTCTGGGAGTAGAAAGTCGGGTCGTCTCAAGGAGGCCTATCACAAGCGGGAGCATGAAAACTCACCAACACGTGCATCACAAACAGAACGCTATTCCATGGTCGCTAACCATCAATTTTGAGCCGAGGTTCCACAAACGGCCCGAAGACCGTGGGTCGCTACCCCACCAATTTTGAGGTGAAATACCACAAATGGGTTTTAGCCCCCCACACAAACAAAGAGATATCACACATCACTAGTCTAAATCACAAAATGATCATCATTGATCAATAAGTGTAAATTACACTAAGCTAGTAAATAAATGATTTTAGCTTGATGTCCCATAACCACTGGTTTAACTTAAGTATATATGAACAAATTGTAGATTTCCACTCGAAAATTGTCACAAGATTTCAATCAAATAAGTCTAAGAATTAACCGACGAAGTAAACGCAAGCGTTTCATACCACTTCTTTTGCTATGTCGTTTAATTGGATTTCTCGAACGAATGAGGTAAAGGTTTGCAGATACTAATTGATTGGAAAACAGTTTTAAAAATGAGCTTTGTATTAAAAGCAACGTTGAAATCATTTTTTGGTGAAAGAATTTGGATATTTAGTAGTAGTATAGAAACCTTTATATTTGAAAGTGATAAATCACAGAAAACGATTGTAGAAACAATTGATCACCAAAAATTCACATTCGACGACGTGAATTAAAACCCCAAAAATCCATATCAAATCAAATTAAAAGAATATTCCCAAAAATCAAGATACGAAGTCATCAAAGTCGATAATAAATGCCAACAACCGTCGGATCAACAAAAATCGATAAAAATTGGAAATCCAATCAAAAATAGCCAAAATAGGCAAAATTGGAAGTTCCAAACGTCTGGGGGTTCAACCAAACGTCTGGATTTGGGTTCTAGAAATATTTCAGAAACCTCCCGACGTCTGAACTCTAACCAGACGTCTGAACCACATATCAGACGTCTAGAATTTGTTTCTGCCAATTTTTTCTTTTCTGTCGTATATTTTTTTGTCCGCTGCCCTAACCAGACGTCTATGCCTTCCAACCAGACGTCTGGTTGCCTTTTTTGGGCAATAGTTTGCCTAGGCCAATGATGACCAAATTGATTCGAAAGCGATCGAACGAGCAACGGAAGCTATGGATTTATGCCAAGCGACAACCAGCCCTATAGGCTCTTCGATACATCCCAAATAACATGTCCAAATATCCAAGATAGGATCTTTAAAAAATTTGACTTCAAAACGCCATAAGTTGGAAAATTTACCAAGTCAATTCAAATCAAAAGCAAGTGAACATGAAATAGATGGTAGTAATTCATACCTAACAACAATGAAACGTATAGACATAGATGTGAGTTCAAGAACTCACCTTTAAATCCAAAAACAACATGTGAGAAGCTCTAAAACAAAGGAAAGATCAACCACTCTTCACTTCAACCCAAGAAGTTCGAATCTAATCTCATAAGCAAATATTTCCTAAGTTAGGGTTTAGGAATTTCTGAAAATTGATAGATTGAGAAGGAGAAGATGAAGAGGATGCTTACATAAGCTTCTCTTTGACATTGGAGCTGGAATTTGAATTTCGTAGTAAAACTAGGGTTTAGGAATTTTATTTTATTTTCTCTTCCCCCATTTTTCTTTAGCTTGAAAGTATTAGGAAATGAAAATGAATGAAGAGGAGAGGGGGTGGAGTTAAGGTATTATGTTGGGTTAATGGGATGAATCCCAAACCCAAAGCCCGATGGAAAAATAGCAAAATTCTAGTCAACACCAAACATATCAATGTTATACTCAAAAAGGTCACAAATGTTGTTTTGGACTCAATGAAAGTGGTCTCGAGTCGTAATTCGATAGTTTACAAAAAGTAGCATTTCGAACTTTAATCCGACTAATGATGCTATATTTAAATAAATCATTTAAATATAAAATCGTAAAAAATATGCAGGTTGTTACAGACTCTCCTCCTTAAAGAAATTGCGTCCTCGCAATAATAAAGAAGAAAATAAAGAGTAAAAACCATAAAAGCATATCAACACAAAATAAAATTTAAAGAAGTTCACCTTAAAGAACACGAGAGAGTAAATCTGGATATGTTCGCTCGATGAATTCTCTGGATTCCCAAGAGCAATACTTAAGATTTGCGGACCATTGAATTTTCACAAGCGAAAAATCTTTATTTCGAAGGCGTTTAACCTCCGTAGCAATGATACGAATAGGATGTTACTCATAAGTCAAATTAGGAGAAACTTCAATTTCTTCAAAAAACCCAGGCTTAAGAATATAATCGGAATCCCTAAGGCATTTCCGTAGTTGAGAGGCGTGGAAAACGTCATGAATAGCAGAAAATTGAGCCGATAATAAAAGGTGATAAGCCACGGAACCAATGTGTTCGGTGATGGGAAGTGGACCAATATATCGAGATGATAATTTTCCCGATCGACTGAAATGCACAACGCCCTTCATAGGTGAAACACGAATGAACACCAAATCTCCCACAGAAAATTCTAATTTCCTTTTTCGATTATCGGTATTGGATTTTTGTCTACTTTTGAGCTTCCTTCATCCTATGACAGATAAGGTCAATCTTTTTTTTGGAATCACGAATAAAATTTGGATCTAAAACCAGCCTCTCACCGACCTCAAGAAGACAAGAAGGAGATTGCTATGGCCTTCCATAGAGTGCCTTGAAAGGTACCATACCAATACTAGATTGGAAGCTATCATTATAAGAAAGCTTAACAAAAGAAATATGATCTTTCCAACTTCCATCAAAATCAAGAACACATGCACGAAGGAGTTCTTCAAAAGTTTGATTCACATGCTCTGTTTGTCTATCGGACTGAGGATGATAAGCGGTGCTAAAATTAAGCTTCGTTACCATAGATTTTTGGATACTCTTTTAAAATCCACTAGTAAATAATGGATCACGATCACTAACAACAGAAGTAGGAACTCCGTGCAATTTTATAATTTCTTTAACATAGAGTTTAGGAAAAAGAGGTACGGTCCGATTAGACCGAACGGGAATAAAATGGATGGATTTTGTTAGCCTATCTACAATCACCTATAAACTATCATAACCCGAATGAGATCGAGGAAGACGGTCAATAAAGTCCTTGGAGACTTGATCCTACTTTCAAATGGGAATGTCCAAAGGTTGCAATAACCCACCAGGCCTTTGATGCTCGACCTTAATGAGTTGGAAGTCATGCAACGCTTAATAAAGTTAGCAATATCAGATTTAATTCCATCCTAATAATAAAGTCGCTTCATATACACATACATTTTACTGCTACTGGGATGAATAGTAAATTTAGAAAGATGAGAATCTTCTAAAATGTTGTAATGAAGATCACTAATATTTGGCTCGATAAGTCTACCAAAATGTTGAATGCCGCCATGAGCATCGATTTCAAAGTCTTTCAAACCTTCAATATTTCTATCCCTACAACTTTGGCTAAGTTGAGAAAATTCAGGATCATGCTTTTGAGCATCAAGAATACGGTCCAAAAGAGATGGATGAGCCTCAAGGCTACATAGAACAAGAGACGAACATGAATCGAATTCACGATCTTGAATCTCACAAGTGGATAAAGTCCCGAGATCATTCCATTTGGATATCATCATTAAAACAACCGCTTGTTGCTTACGACTAAGGGCATCGGCAACACGATTTCCCCTTTCGGGGGTATAAAGAATGTCAAGATCATAAGATGCAAGGAACTTGAACCAACGTTGTTGATGCAAATTAAGTTCCTTTTGAGAAAATAAATACTTCAAATATTTATGATCGATGTAGAAAACAAATTTCTCTCCCAAAAGATAATGACGCCAAATTCTAAGGGAGATAACAATAGCCGCGATCTCTAAGTCATGAGAGGCATATCTAGTCTCGGCAGGCTTTAATTGCCTAGAAGCATAAGAAATAACACGTTTCCTTTGCATGAGAATGGCTCCTAAACCAACATGACTAGTATCGATATAAACAATAAAGTCTTGGTTCCCCTTGGGAATCACAAAAATAGGAGCATCAGAAAGAATTTCTTTTAATTTCTGAAAAGATGCTTCACATTTTTCTAATCAAATATACTTAACTCCCTTCTTTGTCAAACTAGTAAGAGACACAGAAATTTTAGAGAAGTCTTTTATGAACCGATACAGAGGGAATGTTTTTTTATTGACAACAAAAAGGGTTACAAGCATGAGCAAATTCAATTTACATCATCAATATATGTTTTATGCATTAAACTCTCAAAGTTTAAAATTGGCAGATTGAGCCTTCTTAAGTTATCTAGCAGATAAAGATAGCGTAGAGTCAAAAGGAACATAAAACCCTTGAGGGGTGTTAATTGGAGGAAGCCGATGGCAGCCCATTTTCAACCAAATGGCTAATCTCACCACGTAATAATGTAACGTGGTTCATTCGTACCTTGTTAATAAATTTGTCCCTTTCATCACCCAAGAAATTGAAATGGAAGTGTGGACGCCATGTGTAAACTTCTTGGAGATCCCTAAGAAAGCAATATTTTGCCAACCGAGAAGTTTTAAGAATTAACGATTTCTCTTAAAAATCCCTCTTTAACTTGATAAACTTATTTAAGAGTTCCATGGAAACAAGACTACCTTATGATTCCTTAACCTGTACAGTTTACAAAAGATAAACTATGTTCCAAAAAAAATAAAAAAACTAAATTTGTAGAACTGTCCGAAATATACAAAATTACTTGGGTTCATAAAATATTGATCTTTTGTAAAATTCGGAAATGAATCTCTCCTTGTTAAATTAACTTTCTCGAGGGGAAGAATATTCGAGTAAAGTGGAAAGTTCGCAACCCTAGGAAGATTCTAGCATTCTTTAGGATAGGGATCGGTTCCATGCTCATCCAAATCTACTATGCAAAGGCCTAAGCAAATCTCCACTTTTTTCTCCTAAGATAGAAAAATCACTAAGAGCATTTCTAAAGTAAATTTTGCAAAGGAACTCCACTATGATATCCTTATCTTCAATAAGTATCCAAAAGGGTATGGTTAATTCTCTGTTTTCTTTTAAAACTCTACATCGATGAAAGCAGGATCTTTGTAAAAGTGGAGCCACACGTTTCTCCTTAAAGTCCTTTAATCGCTTGGCATGTGTTAAAAGATTCTGATGCTTTGTAGATAAACGTTTCTAGTCTTTGACTAATTTTTTAGTCTCCTATTCAAGCGATGCACTTCCATCTCCCTCTTCCCATACAAAGTCTCATAATAATATTTGTTTATTTTCCTTAACTATAGTAATAAACTTATTAACTAAAGACTGACGGCTACTTCAAGTATTTAATAATGAATTCCACGCCTGCATGACCGAAAATTGAGGAGTTGGGTTTTGGATTCTTCCTTTCGGCTATTTATTAGGGGAAACAACCTCTTTCGAAGGCACATTTTCCCATGAGTATCCTGAAAATTAGGTAGATCGGAAAGAATTATTTCATGAGCAGACGAGTCTAAATTGTGACACCAGATCTATCACTCCAGTCTCTTGATCCTTCTGGACCCTTGTTACCCACATCTCCACCTTGATTATTATCACCGTTATCGACATTGTCTTCATCATCATCTTCACCATCATCTGAATCACCATCCCCTTCAAGTGAGAGTCCATCAAAAGATAACTAATTCTTTGGATCAATGGCTACTTCTTCAGCGAATTTGTCCTAAAGCGACCCTGAGCTCTCCCCAACATGAGATTAAACTCTCTCTTAAAATTTTCATTTAGTTTTGGGAGAGAAAGAAAATGCAAAAAAGGTATTTGTCAAAATTATTAATATAAGCTATAAAAAGAGCATCTCGATAGAAATTCTCGATTATCTTAGTAAGAGCCAATCAAGAAAGAAAGAAACTTTTTTCTTAACGTCCTTTATGATATTATTGGCATAGATTAGAGTGGCATATCTAGTTTCCAGCTGACTTTCTAAAGACATTACCTTATCGGCCATATCGACCATCTCTTTTTCTAAAGTCTTCACACTCCCCCTCAGGTGACGACTTGGCTATCTTTCCTCATTAAAGGAGGATTCAATTTTTTTTCTCAAGAAAAGCATTATCCTTCTCTACCATATTATCGGTCACTTGAATTATTGGCAAAGAAACTTGTTTCTCGAGCTCACAATTTGATTAGAGAACCCTTGAGATGCCCATTAAAGAAAAATATATGCTTGGCTGCCTGAAGCATATAATAGACATAATATGAGTCAAGATATATGAAATTAAAGTTTAGATTACCGAAGCACAAAAGAATGTATACCAAAAAAGCTGTTGCTAGAGGACATAAAGATGATCTGTCAAAAAAGTCCGAGATTGCAGTGCCGTAAGAGAAACCAAAGATAGAGGTTGTAACCGAGCGAATGAGATCATCAAAGCACATGGGGAGAGTTTTAGCCTAGGCCTCTAAAGGGAGAAGTTCAGTAGGTAGAGGAATCAAACCAAGTTCCTTGTACAAGTGTCAAAAACTAGACGCAGAGGTAGAAAGCGAAATATTTAGCAAGGGATCTGAGGTATGAGCTTCCTTGACATGCGTTTGAGTACTATGATCTAGAGAACCTTAATCAATTGTATTAGGATCTCGGGTGATCAAGTTAACTTCAATATTCGACCTCTCAATGGTAACAATGGAAGTTTGGCCCTCCCCGAACTTAGGCTTTTTACTCGAAAGAAGGGATGAAGCGTCGGTGAGAGCATTGGAGCTCGCTTTTCTTTTTATGTCAGCATTGGCCTTAGCAATAGAACCTTTGATAGGTGCATATTCAATTGGTTCAGCTATGCTCGAAATATGAACTTTAGCTTTCTTGAGCTTTGAAGCAACAATAGCAGCAGATGAGCCTAAAATAAAAGGAAATCCATGTGACACCGATATAAGAAACTTCATTTAACTATCATGAAAACTTACTAGAAGAATCACGTCGAATATGAAAAGAATTAGAAAAGGCATTTTGATTGTCTGTCACTAGGAATTGCTTCTTATGAGCATCCTTCTTTAATATGGGAGGTTTCGCAAGTACTTTATAGCACTTTAGAATTAGGAAATGTCTCTTGAGATTGGTTTCATTTAGAAGTTTGTGTCTATCTCCTAAAGTTTGTGGTGCTAAGTTCAATTCTCTAACCGTTTTAACTATGGAAAAATTTGTCTCTTTAGGAACTAGTTCTAAAAAAAGAAAACAATAAATATAAGGTGACAACGGAAGGTAATATAACAAAATCAGCAAAGCTTACTAGGAACAGAGAAGGATCCTCCAAGTTTAGGGGTGCATCTTTTAACGCAGAAGAATTGATTTCCCCAGTCTCTAGATTTTTTATCAAATTGCTAATCAAGCTTTTATGAGGGTGAAGGTGATACACAATACCCTCTTATTGTTTTGCCACTTTGACAGGTGTTATTAGCAAGCAAAGAGTATCTATGTCAAGAGAGAGAAGGTTGTACTAGAGATCTAATCTAGTACTGTGCATATAGCACTTTATTAACGTTATACTGGAGTATTTAACTGATATGAATTTGTAAATGATAAAATAAATTTAGAATTATTTAAAGATACTTCAGCCAATTGTCGAATTTGAAAGGCATCGAATGTATAAACGACCCATGAGTATGACTACTTTCTGAATGTATAATATGGTGTTAGACATAAACAAGATATAGAGTTTGTGACCTACATAACATTTGCTTAATTGATTGTTGAATATATAAAGAGGTAGAGATTTGCCGAAAAGTTATCAAGTTTGTAACTAAAAGAACAATTTTTTAAGCATGTTGTCGGGCTCATAACTAAATTGACAGATTCTTAAATAGATACCGAACCCCGAATCAATTGTCGAATTTGTAACTTGTAAGTGAAATCATAAAGAGATATTGAATTTCAGATTAGTTATCGGCTTTCAAAAGACTGATAATTTTGAAAACCATGATCTATTTAGTGACGAATTTTCAAATTTAAAAAGAACATCAATTTTTTGCTATTAATTATTCCAATTCTAAATTAAGTATCGAGATATATAAAAAAATGTATCAATCCTATCGATAGCAATACTCCAGTAAGTTATCTTTTTAGAAATCTTTTCCATTCACAATAACAATTATCTAACTTCAATCAACCATTTAAGGAAAATATCATAATCCACATTCTTGTTTGGATGCTTAATATAGTGCTTTGATTAAACCCCAAATAATTCATAAAACGCCCAATAGAACCCTAATTTAGAAATTGAAATTGAAAACTGCTCTTTAATCTTGCATCTAAATCAATTAAAAAGAAAATTTCAAACCTTGAAAGTGAACTTGAATGCTGTAAAATATAAAGACTTTGGATTGAAATAGAGAGTTAAAGTTTCATTATGAGGATAGTTTGCAGGTAAAGGGGAAAGAAGAAGAGAATGAGTATTTATAGAAGGAAGAAGAAGTAATGAGAAGCTTTGATCTCAATTTAGATGTACGGACGAGATTAGAGTGGAATGCCAATAGGCAGCAATATGGCTATTAAGGCGGCAAGCATCGATATCAAGGTGTTAACATGAAAATCAACATTTCTTCTATAAAAGGGAAGCAAATGTTACATCAAATAATGATGTCGAACATGGAAAGAGAACATATAAGAAGTTAAGATGTCGAAGGAAATAGAACATTCGACAAAGGGTATTAAACTTCAAGTGGGTTCAGGAAGATGTCAAACTTCTATAGTAGAAGGTGTCATCCATTCAAGAGCGGGTGACAAGCTTCCAAGAATGTCGAATTCTAAGCAACTGGCCAATCCAAAAAATATCGTATAGCAAAAAGGCTATCAAGATTTTACAATGGGAAGGATATCATGCCAAGGTTCCAAATCTAGAGAGATGTCGAATATTAAAGGAATAATGTACACAAAGGATATCGAAATTGAAGGCAGCTAAGGGTAGATGCCGCATCATTTATAGGTATGAGATACATTGTAACGAAGAGGGTATATCGTGGTTTCATAGATATCGGGCATTTAGGACCATAATAATTGTAAAGCAAACGACAAGAGATCTCATACATTTACAAGTAGCAAAAGGTGCCGGGAATCAAAGAATAAAAAGGATGTAGGATATCTACAGTTATTGGGGATGCCAAAAGTCAATAATGTGAATTTGAATGTCGTATTTCATAATGAGCAATGCTGAAAATTGATAATGTAGAAAGGATATCGAATATCAACAATATATAGCATATTGACAATACAAAGAATAATGCTGCATTTCACCAATGTAGCAAAGATGCTGTAATCATCAATATGGCAAGAGTGTCGTAAATCATCAATGGAAAAGATGCTGTAAATCATTAATAAAAGAGGATGCTACAATTCATCAATGAAAGTAGGGTTGTGGCATATTAACAATATCTTGAAAATTGCCACATATCACCAACACAATGAATGATGCCGAGAATCAAGGGTGCTAAAGGACACATGGCAACCAGGTCGCCTACTTTAACTCTTACAAATTTGGACCCCACAGCTCCATGGAAGGGACAAATTCTTCCTGTAAACTTTTTCATTTTCAAATTTTTAAAACCAAAATTGAATTAGGGGTTTAGAGGGCTATTGCAAATTTATGACTTTCTAAAAACAAGGACTTGTACAAATCTATTTTGCATAGCATACAACAAGTGAATAAAGATTCTTAACTATGATATGACCTATGACTTGCATAAGACTGTTATGCCCTATTGCTTATGACATGAATAAGAATTTTCTATTGAGCATGCATACTTTTTGCAAGTTGGCATAAGACTATCTAAGTCTATCTCTAATCAAGCCTTATCTACCTTGCACATTTTGGGGTTAATAAAGAAATTTGTTAACATTAATCAATTAAATAAAATATTGACTTTATTTTAAAAAAATTAGATTAGATCTAAATAAATTTAGACTTCATTGGCCTAATAGGATCAAATATAGCAATATTTTTGAAATCACTCATTTATCATGCCATTTATTGGCCTTGTTCCGACATCACAATTATTCATGTATTTAATTAATTCATAATGATTATAAACCAATTAAATTAGGTGGTGTTTCAGAGGCTGTATGGATCCAGTTATGCGACCCATACGTGTTAATTTAGTCAGCGATTTATGATCGAACAATTCAAATAATAATATTTACATTTTATCTTAGGTAGAAGTGTAATACTTTAACTTAATTCATTGCTTACCGATCTCACAACGTAAAATTTAATTTTACAATTTAAGTGGTAATTTTTAGTAGATATTTTTTACACGCATTCTCTTCGTCAACACTATGTCACTTTTGGATGCATGAATTTTGATTCTGGTCAAAATTCCAATATTATCCATGTTTAACTCGATTAGTTCATAAACAAATTTCTTGTTTTAATAATAATATTTATAACTAACCGTACTACTCTAGCGAACTATTTGATTTTGAGTTGACAACAGTTGACCATGATACTAATCTCATACAATCAAGGAGATGAATTCCCAATTCAATAGTGCTTTACTCCTACACTTCTACCCAAATCCAACTATATTCGCTTGATGGTAGCCATGCTTTGATTTAACTATCATCCAATTGAAGTATCCACATAGAAGTTGCACATGATACTCAAGTCGAAAGAACTATGTAACATCCTCATTCTGAAGTTACCTGTTTGACCTGGTTGTTATTAGCTAAAAGGATACTCTCAGATGATTCATTCCGTAGTTATCCAATAATTATGGTATGTAATCCCTTGTTGCCCCCGCAGCCGTAAGTAAAACAGCCCTCAATGTTTGAAGAGCGTTTTGTACTGTAGTCTCAATGGATGTATTGATATCCTATGTTGAAACATCTTGACCGGGAATGCATAGAACAATGTGTTGTTCTACATTGTGATAACTTTCTTATAATTACAAATATTAGTAATTAACATCACATGGATATTTAAGAATTTTCTAATTAATATACTTTGAATTAGTTACTTAATTAATTATATCATAATGTAACAAAGTATATAATAGAAATCTAATACTTTTATTACGAATAAGATTGGTTATGGAGTGGGATATTTGTAACAAATTACATAATTCTCCATAGAGCATACCACTAACTCTCTCCATATTAAGTTTTAGCACACTCTACCAGCATTATATCCAGATATGACTTTCGCTTGGTTTATGTCTACTTATATTTAGATTGTAGAGGTTTCTCTCATTAGGCTAGACTTGACCCGCGCATCCTATGTTTTAGATTTATATAAGCAGAAGACGGATAGAGATATCCCCTCTTATTTATCCTCTTCACATTCCTAGTAAATATGTTCTATTTGTTAGCAAGATCATCTATCTTGATATACAAATTATTCTTAAATATTATACCTTTCAAACAATAAGCCAGCATGAACTATCAGAAAACATTATCTGAACTATTGATTTGAAAAATTATTTTAAAGCCATTATATGTTTCAAAGTGATTAAAAATTTAGTTTTCACAGATGACCCTGCAAAGAGAACATATCTGGAAAAAAACATTTCAATTCGAATTTCTTTTCCGTAGAAAGATGGATAGGCTAATGTGAGAGTTGAACTTCATTATCTTGTTGTAGCGTTTTCTTTTTATATGGAAATTTTAAGCATACTTTACCTATTTACTTATGTCTGTTCTTTTTTCTTTTGATAATAGGAGAGCTACTTAATTTAAAAGAAGAGCACTCATTTTTGTTGTCATGAGGATTGAACCCAAAACCTCTATAACCGTAATATAGAGATCTTATCAATTGAGCTAGTAGTCCTTAACGGTTGTTTTTGTATGAAACGAAAGAGATATTTGAAATTAGCATAAAAGATTTTGTTTAACGAAAGGAGAATGTGTTCTTATATTGTAAAAGAGGCATTTGAAAGGGGTTGGTAATTTTGTTATTATTTACTATATTGCTAATGTGCTACTTTAAAGTAGACGTATTTTGAGAACATAAATTGATATTAAATTTGATAGTAATTTAAAAACACAATTATATTAATACAATACAAACACAATACCGATACAAGTACAATTACACAAATACATTAATTTTGATTGCAGATGCAATAATAATACAAGAGTCAAAGCAATGGTATACGGAAAGAAAATTAACAATTCTGGAATGCACATTTCATATGTTAGCTTCAAACATATGAATGCAAATCATTTGATCCTATTTCTATGGATTACATGAGCTAAATATATTTACACCGCTAATTTTTTACATTTTATTTACTAAAATTAAAAAAATTAAAAGATAAATGGTCTGATGTACGAAGGTCCGTAGAAGACCATGAAAAATGAGACTAGGAGATCACTTGCTGTTATAGGAGCATCGCTGGCGGGATTAAAAGGAAGAAAAATGAAGAAAATATCGTTTATTTTCGACTCCCCACTCCACAGCAGTGGCAATTCGCATATGAAAAGAAAATAGCAGAGATTTTCCTCAATTTTTTTAGACAACGATACAGAAACGATAATCAAAAAACTGTTTAGAGTATAAATAGATTTCTGAAAACTGTTTATATTCTAACCGGTTTTCAAAACCCATATTACGTTACAAGCGGTTTTCTTAAAATTGCTACTATTAGAGAAGAAAGAGGAAATCACGTTTTTAAATTGTTTCCTTCCCTTTATTTTCTCTCCCCCCTACTAATGGTCTATGCATGTGTATGATCACGAGAGACTTCACATAGGCATTACATTATGTACAGGAGTCCATTTTTTTTAAGGCCTTGAAGAACAATATTAAACCGCTTGTATTACACTGTGAAATCACTAAAATAACCCTTTTCCACAAATATAACAATTTCCAAACTAAATCAGAAACATAATTCTACACACTTACCATGCGTTGGTTATTATACATGTTGGGATAAAAATCAAGTTCTTTGAACTACTCAAAACAACGTCATTAGGAAAGGTCAGTGTTTCGTTGTAACAACGTCAAAACTGATATATTATACATTGTAAACTATTCTCACCAAATTTGTACATATAGTTGAAACTTGAAATAGCAGAAATTATAAAATTAGAAACACAAACGATCGGCAAATTGAAATAGGAAGAACGGAAAAGCACTGCAAAACGACAAATCATGAAGTTGGGCGTAATAACAGCAATACAAACATATGTCATAGATCAACGACAAAAAACATCGTCGTATTATTCAAACATAAGCAAACACACCCAGACAATTCAGAAATTCGTCCGGTACAACAAATTCTAATACGGACGTTGCCCAACATAATTACCAGGAGGACTGTAGCTGCAGATGATGAAGATGGCACCACTATTACACACCACACGGGCGCACCCAATCTTAACGGAAGTAGCCCAAACGACCTGAGTATAATGCCCGCAAACCTTTCCAGTGGCACATGTATTAGTGCTATAAGTGTAGTACTGCTTTTCTGCAGCCCATTTCTGAACTGCATACTGACCAGAGTAACTAGCGCCATAACCCCAGAACAAGTTTTCACCGTAGGGTCCTCCTGAATGGACCAGCTGGCAGTCCCCGATCCTTTGATTTGCATAGTTCTGAGCATATGCTTCCAATGTGGTGTTCCATACCACATTGCCTACACCGACTGCTGTACGTGCTACGTTGTGCGCGTCAACATAGTCCTGTGGTGCGTTCTGAGCATTGATGGTAAGAGCACACAGGGAAAGAAGTAGGATGGAGATGACACAGGTTATGGATGCCATTGTGTTTGGGTTATGTGTATTGTCGATTATGTCTTGGTGTATATATAGGTGAAGTTTAGTGGTTTATTTTGTATGTTTAATGATTGCTTGTTGATGTTGATAAAGTGTTTAATGGACTTTGAGGGAAGTTGAATATGTGCATGGAGGGGTTGATATGGACATGTTAACGTGGGAAGATGATTTGTATATGGGTGCAGTGTGCTTGATATGTGGAAATTAGCTTTACTTAGGAAAATTTGGGTTCACCACTTGTATTTTTTCTTGATCCGAGGGTGCAATTTGATTTTGTTAATTAGTGCATTGTGGGATATTATAATATGATTTTGAAATTCTAAAAATAAAGGTTGGTAAATTGATAACATCTAACGTATGCATCCATTTCGTATGTGCGTGAAAAGAGCCAGAGGGGAAAAAACAACGAAAGCAAGGAGGTGAAAAAAGATGAAAAATGTATTAATGTATAGAGCTAAAAGTTAGCCAGATTGATGGTTTATTTGATATTGTTCTTAGCCCATCACTCTTTAATGTGAAAATTTTGGTGACACGTTTTGTCCTCCTTTCTTGCAACACCGCAACAGTACATGGATATACTTAACAGCGCTTTTAATTCTCTAACCAATCATGTTTTAACCACGGTTAATTTTTTTTTTAGAAAACTATGGTATAGAAATTTAATTGACATTACACATGCATCGACCAACAGTCTAACCTCGAAACCCTAGAAAAACCTTCAAATCAACTTCTATGAATTATAATGTGTTGAGATATTAACTTGATTGTGGATCTTTATTTTTTGTTTTAATTATCTAATGTAATAAACCTAAATCTTATAAATATGTTTTACGGAAGACTTTCTAGATAAGTCTTTAGAATTATGTAGAAATAAAGACAAGTTTTGCATTGTGGAGAAACTTCTAGAGGATAACTACAATCTTTTTTAGATTGAAATTGTGTTGAGAAAATCCTAGCCATTGTTTGAATGGAGCCACTAGTATAAACAAGTGTGAAGTCTTTGTGTTTGAAATAAGCAGAAAAAGAAAGAAAAGTTTTCAATAATAAAAAAGTCCATTTCATGCATTCTATCCATATCTCTTATAAAATATTCAACAAAGTGGTATAAGAGCTTGAAAATTCTCTTAAAAGGATGGCGAATAGGTGCGTTCCATTTCAAATCGCAATGTTCACCAAGATTAATTATGATAACTGGGGCTTAAGGCTAATGTCTTCTCTTGCAACACACGACATGCGGGAGATACTCAAGAAATGTTACACCAAATAAGAGAATGAAGATAGTCTATCTCAAACTCAAAGTGATAGTTTGAAATGTTACACCGAATAAGAGAATGAAGATAGTCTATCTCAAACTCAAAGTGATAGTTTGAAATGTTGCACCGAATAAGAGAATGAAGATAGCCTATCTCAAACTCAAAGGGAATGTTACAATGAATAAAAATGCACGTCTTCAAACTTTAAGAGGAGAGTTTGAAACTTCACATATGAAAGAAGGTGAACTTGTCTCTAATTATTCTCAAGAGTTTTAATTGTTACTAATAACCTAAAATGAAATGCTGAAGTTAGAAGATGTAAGGATTATGGAGAAGATTCTTTGATCATTAGGTCTAAAGTTCAGACATATTATCGCCATCATTGAAGAGACAAAAATTTTGGAGGTCATGGCGATTGAGGAACTTCTCAACTCATTGCAAGCTTATGAAAAAAAGAAAATGAAGCAAGTGATCATGAAGCAATTACTCAGAACACAGATTGATTCAAAAAAAGGAAGAAAGCAATCAAAACCAACAATGACCATGTTGTGGTAAACAACGAGGATGAGTTCATGGATATGGGCATGGATGGGGTTAGGGGTCCAAAAACAACAACAACAATAAAAAAAATCAAAGAGGAGAAAGCTCAGCAAGAGGTCATGGGAGAGGAAATTCAAAATCATGAAGTAACAAGTCACGCATCAAATGCTACAAGTGTGAAAAATTTGAACATTATTCTTCTGAATGTAGAGCTGTAAGCAACAATAAAGTTGAATAAAAGGCCAATTACGTTGAAGAAAGAGGTCAAGAAGATGATACCTTACTACTGGCTTATAAGGAAAAGGAAAGAGGTGAGCATAATCAAAGGTACCTGGATAGTGGTGCAAGCAAATATATGTGCAGAAGAAGAAGCATACTTGTGGAGCTTGATGAATCAGTGAAGGGTAATATAGCTTTTGGAGATGAATCCAAAGTAGCGGTGAAAGGTAAAGGAAATATTCTTATTCGGTTAAAGAATAAAGAGCACCAATTCATTTTCAATGTTTAATATGTGCCACATGAAGAGCGATATCTTGGGCCTAGGAAAACTTCTAGAGAAAGGTTATGATATTCGACCAAAAGGTAATAAGCTTTCTATAAGAGACGGTACAAGTAACTTCATTAGTAAGGTGTCGATGTCAAGAAATAAAATGTCTGTGCTGAACATTCTACATGATGTCACAATGTCTTAAGATGTGTTGCAGAGATGCCTCTTGGTGTTCGCATCTTTGATTTGGGCATCTTACTTTCAAGGGATTAGAGTTGCTCTCCAAGAAGGAAATGGAAAGAGGGTTACCTCGCATTAGCTATCCTAATCAAATATGCGAAGGATGTCTACTTCTAAAGCAAAATGAGCTTTACAAAGGAGCCATACTCAAGAGCTAAAAATCAAAACCATTAGAACTCACACACATGGATGCGTACGGTCCGATCAAGCTAAAATGTCTTAGTAAGAGTAACTATTTTCTTCTTTTCATTAATGATTTTTCTTGAAAAATGCGGGTGTATTTTCTAAAAGGAGAAATCAGAGCTGTTTGAGAATTTCAAGGAGTTCAAAGCCCATGTTGAGAAGGAAAGTGGCCTTGTGATCAAATCTATGAGATCTGATAGTGAAGGAGAGTTCACATCAAATAATTCCATAATTATTATTAATATAATGGAATTCGATGACTGCTGACAGTGCCTAGATCCCCTCAAATCGAAAAGGAGTAGCAAAAATGAAGAATATGACAACCCTTGAGATGGCACGGAGCATACACAAAAATAAGAGGCTGCCAAAGGAGTTTTGGACAAAATCATTTTCATGTGTGGTGTATCTATCAAAATGATCTCCAATAAGAAGTGTATTAAGGAAAACATGGCAAGAAGTATGGAGTGGAAGGAAGTCCGACATTTTCCATCTAAGTGTCTTTGGAAGCATAGCTCGCGTACATGAATCAGGTGACAAGTGAATCAAGTTAGATGAAAAAGTGAGAAGTACATCTTTATTGGTTACAACACAAAATCTAATGGCTACAAACTCTAAAATCCTAATGAGGGAAAGACAATCATTAGTCGAGATGTCATATTCGATGAAGAAGGAGAATGAGATTTGAGATCGTATAACAAAGACATAACTTCTTTCCACATTTTGAAGAAGATGACATGCAACAACCAAGGATGGAATAATTAATAGAGGAGTCTACTTCCCTACTAGCTTCACCAGCTGCGAGTTGTCGTGAAGATGAAAGCTCATGTGAAAGGGCTCCATCGTTTAGAAGCCTTTAAGAAATTTACGAGGTAACCGAAAGTCAAGACAGTCTTGCTCTTTTATTTCTATTTGCAGATTATGAGCACATAAGTCTCCAAAAAACTTTGCAAAAGAAGAATTAGAGAATTGCTATGAATGGCGATCATAAATATCGATATATGGGAGTTAGATTCACTTCTAAAAAGGCACAAGGCATTAGGTATGAAGTGGGTATATAATGCAAAGAAGAACGTCAAGCGAGAAGTTGTAAGATATAAGGAAAAATTAGTGGCAAAAGGCTACAGTCAAAAAGCCGACATTGACTATGATGAGGTATTATTATGGTCGCTCGACATTTTCATTGGTATCTCAAAATAATTTGAAGATACATCAAATGGATGTGAAATATGCCTCCTTAAATGGAGTTCTTGAAGAAGAAGTTTACATCGAGCAGTCATAAGGCTATGAAATCAAGAGAGAAGAAGGCAATGTTTTAAAGCTAAAGAATGCACTTTATGGGTTGAAATAAGCCCCAAGAACTTGGAATGCTCGAATTTATAAGAACTTACAAGAGAAAAACTTCATCAAGTGTCCCCATGAGCATGAAATTTATATCAAAATCCAAAATGGTGATATGTTGATTATATGCTTATATGTAGATGACTTGTTCTTCACAGGTAGCAATCCAAGCATGTTTAATGAGTTTAAAAAGAGATGAAAAAGGAGTTCAAGATGATTAATATTAGGCTCATGTCTTATTAACTTAGCATTGAAGTAAAACAAGAAGACAAATACATTATAGTCACTCAAGAAGGCTTGCTGAAGAAGTGCTGAAGAAGTTCAAGATGAATGACTCTTACCCAGTCCGCGTGCCAATGAAATGTGGAATCAAGTTATCAAGGCACGATGAAGAAGAAGTTGTGGATCCAACACTCTTTAAGAGCTTGGTTGGTAGCTTGTAATATTTAACATGCACAATAATCGGCATCCTATATGTGGTAGGAGTTTTCAGTCGATACATGTGAATCCAACAATAACTCATTTGAAGTCGACAAAGAGAATTCTTCGCTATGTCAAAACGATAATAAACTTTGGTTTGTACTACTCTGTTTCTTATTATTATAAGCTTGTTGTATATAGCAATAGCGATTGGAGTGGAGATATGGATGATTGAAGGAGCACAAGTGCCTTCGTGTCCTACATGGGAGACATAGCTTTCACGTGGATTTCGAAGAAGTAGTCAGTTGTCACTCTTTTCACATGCGAAGCAGAGTATATAGCTTCTACTTTATGTTTTTCCATGCAATTTAGTTATGAAAGCTATTAAAGGAGTTGATTTGCCATAAGAGGAGTCGACAAAGATTTTCATGGACAACAAGTAAGCAATTGCTTTGGCCAAGAACCCAGTCTTCCATGATCAAAGCAAGCACATAGATATACACTATCCTCTATTAGAGAGTGTGCCGCCAAAGAAGATGTGCGACTATAATATGTGAAGATGCATGCTCAAGTAGCTGATATCTTTATCAAACCTCTCAGGCATGAAGATTTTTTCATGTTGAGGGTTTGCTTGGAGTAACGAAGTCAAGTTTAAAGGGGGTGTTGAAATATTAACTTGATTTTGGATCTTTGTTTTTGGTCATAATTATCAGATGTAACAAGCCCAAATCTTAGAAATATATTCTAGAGAAGTCTTATCTAGAAAGCTCTTTCTAGATATGTCTTTAAAATTGTATAGAAATAAAGATAGGTTTAGTAATGTCGAGAAAATTGTAGAAGTTAATTATAACCATTAGATTGAAGTTGTGTGACGACCCATAAATTTTTGATGTTTAAAAATTTTGTTAATTTATTAATATTTTATGAGTTAATATTGAAAGTATACAAATTTGTAATATAATAATGAAATAATAACTAAATTAAATTTTAACAATATTAATACAAGTTAATTGTCAACAATCTCAATGAAACTCCAATTCATTGTACTTAAACATGCTATGCTTGGTTATAAAATTTAATATAAGTAACAAATGTAAACATTTAATTATTGAATAAAATAGATAGTTAATGGTAATTGAATAAGATCAGTTTTGTGTAAGAATTTATTTAACCGATGCAATAATATCTTTATTTAAGTAACTGAATGAAATTACAATAATATAAAATGTGTAAAATGTTATACTAGTCTTTGGATTGAATAAGGAAGCAAGTGTAGCCTTGATAATTAAATAAAAGCATAAGTATTTAAGAACTGTAACGATTGCTTGATAATAGGGAATTTATGAGTGAAATTAAAGGCATGGTAACACTTGTATAAGTTACCTGTTTATTTCATTTGATAATAAAATTGGAAAACAATTAGAGTAAAGGAACCTTACTATTACATTAATAAGAATTAATGCAAAAACTAAATTTGTGCACACCCTATAAATTGAAACAGATTGTAATGTTAGGATTGATTGAAATTAGTAAATTGGGAAATGAGTTCAAAGTAATGTTAACTGATGAAGAATACGTAATAAATTGTAAAATTATACAATCAATGTCCGTTAAGAAAAATTGTAATGTTGTTATTGATGATAAACGTTACTTTAATGATTTTTAATATAGTAACGAAGGTGTGAATGAAAACTTAATAGAAATGTTGGTTATTTTGTAAAGTAATTAATAGAATGTAAAATTTAATGTTGAAAATTTAATAGAATGTATAGTACTTAAAAACCCTAAATTAATGTGTTTAATTGATAGAAGTACACATTTAAAAACGTAATATCTATTCGAATTTAAATGTAAATAGGCGTATATTAATGCAATGAAATAAAATTAGCATTTTATATTGATTACATGCAATGAAATAAAATTAACATTATATATTGAATTATAATCTGGATTGAAGTAACGAACTTATAAATGCAATTAAAAGCACATAGGTTGCAAAATTTATATAGGTTGCTTGTTTATTTAACAAATTAAAATAAATTTTGGTAATCGATTACAATAAATCTAAATTGTACGTTGGTCAATGTAAATTAAAAGTAACAGTTGATGTAATAAAGGATGGAACTGAGGAAAATTAGTTAAGTGGATTTAAAATCTTAATTTATGGGTGAAATTGACAAATTTCAATATGTTTGAATTTGGTAGTTATTACACAATTAGTGGAAATAAAATAGTAATACGAATAAAGGTGAAACAGAAAGTATCAGTGAAATGAAACGTAACCAAATGTAAATATGTTTATAGGATAATGATTTGTTGGAATAATAAGAAAGAAAATCAAGATTTGTTTATTTATTTGAATAAAATAGGGTAATTGGGTTTATTTCAATTAATTGAAATTAAATGTTTAATATTACGTTAAAGGAGTTTAAGATAAAAATTGAGAATAACAATTTAATAAACCATGAACTAATTTAATTTATCTACTTGGAGATAATGGAGTGATTAACAGGATTTAAAAACCAAATAAATGAATTTCTTGGGAAATTAAGTTAATTTCTGGATAAATTGAAAATTTAAACTTAATATTATAAATTGGAAATCTTCAATGATAAATTGACGTAGAAATTTTTTAGAAAAGATTCTAAATTTACCAAGCAATCCAAACTAATAAAAATTGCAAATAATTAAAGTAAATTTGTAAAATTTGATTTAATTAACTTATTTTTAATTTATTTAATTAATGTAAAAATAGCCATTTTGGCCTCTGACTCGGATTTCGACAAAACTAGTTTCGTCGGTTCCGTAAGGGTGAATTATTATAGGATTTCATGTTTTGTAGCGATCAGACTTGTCGTTTGATTGTACGGACTCGAAACGCCTTGAAATCGATTAATTGAAATCAATTGAAATCAATTTGAAAATATTGATTTTATCATAACTTCTTCATACGATGCAGTTGGAACCTGAAACCTTTTCCATTACTTTTAAATATTTTAAAGCATCTATTTTGGTATATGGGTTAACCCAATTTCGTTCCGGGATCAGAACGGGCTTTTTGGGCCACTTTGTCATTAGCGCGTATTCAACCCGATCCATTTATTCTATTCCAACCTTCTCTATAAATATCCTGCTACAAACCCTAGCCTTCCCAATTCTCATTTGTTTGTACATAATTCATTCCATTCCCCCTCTTCCTCAATGGAGACAAAATTTTATATTTGCAGATCCAATTGCAAATCAAATCCAAAGCATAAAATTCAAAGTCCTCAAAAAAAATGTGAAAAAAATATATGTTGAAGCTCTCGAAATGCGTAATCTTCTGGTGGAATTCATTTTTAGTTTTGGATTGTCGTTTGACCGGTAAAAAATCAAAGATGTTTCTGCCGTCCACAGGTGGGGGTTCGATTCGACGGTAGATCTACGTTCGGGCAACGATCGGGATGTGCTGCGTCGAAGAGGGTGCTCAGGAAAGACGATCCATTGGCTTGCATCATAGTTTTGTAGCGCGAGTTCGACAGTAAATGGCCTGGATGTTCGCGGTAATAGGTGGCTTCCGGTGGCGTCTCGGGGTGACGCGTGCGGGCCGGGGGGATTGGCTTGAGGCGTGGGGTAGGCGGAGTTGTATGATTTGAGTGGATGATGCTCTGATGGCCGGCATCGTAGTCGGAAGGTCGGCGGCTGTAGGTGAACAGTTCACTGTTGAGGCTAGGGTTTTTGAGACGTTGTGCGTATACAGGCAACCGCGTGATGACGTGGCGTATGTCGGTTATTTTATATTCTTTTGTTTATTTGTTTTAATTTGATTTGTATAATGATCAAATCTCAATAACTTTCACATACGTGATCAAATTTACGCGCAATTTTCTCCGCTAGGTTCGCATTGGGATTCCGGATCTGCTGGAGCTGGTTTGGACGAATTCTGAGACGGTCAAATTTTTGGGTTTAAATTGGATTTAAATTCAATTTAAATTCAAAAGGTAAGTGTTTTAACCCACTCACAACTTCTAAAATTTCTTATGTTTGTTAAATTGATATATGATGTGATTTAAAATTTATTTATGGTTGTTTGGCATATTTATAATCATCTTCTCAGTTAATTTCATTTATTTAAATTAAATTGCTATTTAATTTATTCATTGCATCTAAACTGCCAGTTAAATTGTTAATTAATTATTCATTGCATATAAACTGCCAGTTAAACAGTTATTTAATTTATTATTGAATATAAACTGCTAGTTGATACCTTTTGTTTATTATTCGTTTTATATTGATGTATTGTTGAAATGGGATGTATGATTTTTGATGGATGAATGGATGCATGATTTTTGATGGATGAACGGAAGCTGTATTTTATATTGTTTTAAACTGCAAGTTATTATGCATTTTCATCTCATTCGGGATTGCGGTTTGAAATGATATACAACCGCATTTTGATTTTTAAATTGTGGATTGAAATGATAAATATCTGTATCACTTGACCGTAGGATAGAAAATTAAATACTGGCACCGCGGTATATATATATATATATATATATAAAATTATTTTTGAAATAAATTTGTCTATGGTATTGTAAAGATATATATATGGTTTTATTAGATACTGATTTCAGATATTTGATAAAGGTTATTATGTATATAGTTAAATTCTTAGTTTTAAGCTATGTATAAAATTGTTTAAAGTCTGAAGTAAGTTTAATAATAAAGTTGATTTTATTAAAAATTATTATGGATAAGTATTTACTTAAATTATACTCTAATATAGAGTTATAATGATTTTATAAATAAAATTGAGAAGATAGTTTGAAATTGATTTGAGATTTTATTTAATTAAGATCTTATTGGAACTTAGATTTAAAAAGAATATGGTGTTATAACTGAATTCGGGTATAAGATGATTTAAGTGAATAAATCTAGTCTAAACAAATTGAGGGATATTCAATTATTGAATTTGAAAGTTTTATATAAAGGATGCTGGATTTATTAAGTAAGTATTTCAAAACTAAATAATAGTAAAGTAAATTTGGCTTATATATATGAATAAAAAATTTCAGTTTGAAATGGTGGAATATTTAAAACTTTGAAATATATGAAAATTTAAATGGTTTATTTGGAAATTCAAATCTGTATTTGGGATTGATTTGAGAAAGTAAAAAGCTAATTTACTTTATAAAGTAATTTATTATTTAACCATTTAAGTATTGATAAGTATGTTTCGAAGCCATGAATTTAAGACATATATGTTTGTAAGTACTATGATTTTTGAAAAAAGATACATTTAAAATGAAAATGATATCATATTGATTTGGGTTTTAAAATAGAAATGATATCGTATTTATATGGTTTTGAAATGGATATTTTATTCTGGTTTTAAAGTATAAATTATTTAAAATAACCACGGTGTTATAATAACGTTTGGTTGTTGAAGAGAACGGGATCGGAAGTTTTCATTGTCACGACCCGACTTTCCACTCCCAGAAAGTCACATCGTTAAGAAGAAAGAAAGGGATAGAAAAGAGAAAGATAGAAGAGAAGAAAGAAACAACACAAGAATCTTACACAGCGGAAACGAATAAATTATATTAATAACATAAATATTACATAGTTTACAACCATTATCAGAGTACACAGATATTCAACACATACTAGACAGTTATAAACACCTGTCTAGTTATACATCTCAATACATCACAAAGACAACAACTCAGAGAACGCACAGCGGAATACTATATTTATCTACACGCAGAAGCCTCCTGCTCCATTGCTCCTCCACAATTCGTCAAAGCTAATCCGAATCCTAACCTAAATCACCCTTGACTACTCATAAAAATTTGAGTAACCAAGAGTTTATGAAAAACAAAAATAAACTCCGGGTCAGACATGGGTCTGGTGTGAGTAACAGGTTAAAGTTTCTTAACTTTCAAAAACCTTTTGAAAATAAAGGTATCACGTAAGACTTCCCACACATAAACATGGAAAAGTTTTTACCTTATGCTAACCAAAACATTTGATAGGAAATCCGATGATATTATAATAGTGTTTAGGGTTTTCAATTAAATAAGAAATAGCCGAAATTGTTACATGATTAAATTCCAGCTACTAGCCACAAAAGTGGGTAATACAATCAAAACTGTTGGCACTTATTGGATTTTGGATTCCATACAATGGCAGGGCTACTGGGGTACCGCCCTTCACAGTACGTGGCTTAGATCATCGTACCGAGGAGCCACCCTAACTCCCCTGCAACACAAAGCCGGACCCGTTCCTTACTGAACAGTTCCGAATAAGACAACCCCGACGGTTGTAGCTACTTAACCGTCCACACACAGCCGAAAAAAAGGGACCTCTAGACAGGGGTAAATCTTACTCTCAAGTGGGGGCTACCCACGAAGCTTTGCTGCACCTCCCCTGTTTTAGCCATTCCCGGTTGATGAGGCTTGAGGTTACGGTTACCTTTATAGGTCATATCACTTAGAATGCTCATCGTCCACCTGACGATGTTCTGAAAGCATTCAATCCATACAAGTTCGTTACGGGTTCGAACGAAACCGAAGGCATTATCTCGTTACACTCATTTTGGAATCACGCTCACAGTTAACGACAATAACCCTTGCACTCTAAATCACCATCTCGAATCTATAAGAACTAATTCCGTCAACTCATTACGGAATCACCCACAGAATTATACTGACGTATAGCCCTTACACCTCGAGTCTTCACAAAGCTCCATTTTGATTCACGACCTAACGTTATTTGGAATCGATGTGGTTTTCAGATATCCAAATATGGAAACCCGATCCCGGTCTAATCGAAAACCAAAGCGTGTCTTTTAAGGTCCAAGTTGTTTTAAAGTTTTAAAACAATTCAATTACAGTATCTATATACACACAGATAGATAACTTATAAATCATAATTGATAATCAATCATTATCACATAACACGTAATTCACATCATCAATATCAAATAGATATTCCATATATCATCATCACAATAGATAACCTATGTTATTATCATCACAATACAAATCAACATCCATACCACACAATATATATTTATCTCATTACTGAGATTTCATCCAAGACAATCAATGACATCCCTTCATACATAAGCAATGATTTATTCATCCAATATAATTAATTTAAAATGAATTAAATTAATTCTATACCTCTAATTAATTTAAAATGAATTAAATTAATTCCTTCATCTATAATTAATTTAAAATAAATTAAATTAATTACTTCATAAATACAAATCTTGCTTACTTGATCATTTAATTGATTATAATCAATAAATCATCATAATTAATCATCTTAATTAATCATTCTTGATTAATTACCCTTAATTACATTCATGTAATTATCCTTAATTAATTTTACAAATTAATTATCCTTAACTAAACAGTAATTAACCTTTAATTACTCAATTAATTAATTAATCATAATTAATTATCCTAATCCTTAATTAATTACATTAATTAATTTCCTATTATTGATTAATTAATCATAATTAATCATCCTTAATTACATCATTAATTAAATAATTAATGATCCTTAATTATTCCTTAAATTAATTACTCAAAGTAATTAACAAACTTAATTACTATATTAAACCAAATTAATTATCCTTAAATTAATTTCTTAATTAATTTAATTGATTAATTACTAAATAATTAATCCAAATTACTCATTCTTAAACATCTCCTTAATTACAACCTGTAATTATTAAACAATTACTTAACTAAGTAATTTCCAAATCATTAATTACATAAAGTAATTATTTATAAAACTCAAGTGTTTATAATTAATTAAACTTAATTAATTAAATTAAACAATCTCATTAAATTAAATTAATTACATTAAGTAATTAATTCCTTAATTACTTTATCAAGTAATTACACTCAACCATTCACAATTGATTATTATTAAATTAATTAATCTAATTAATTATAAAAATTAACTACATTAATTAATTGTTAAATAATCATAGTTAATGACCTTCATTAACCATCCTCAAATTATTTATAAGGTAATTAACTTAAATTAATTACCATTTAAATTATCTTTAATCATTTATTAATTAAAGTTAATTATTAAATTAATTATCCTTAATTTAAAATTTAATTACATTATTAATATTCATTTATCATTAATTAATAACTTAATTAATGTTCTTAATTTTAAATTGATTAATCATTAATCAATTATTAATTCCAAATTTAATTAATTAATTAAATAAATTAACAAATCTTAATTACTTTATTAATTAATTCTAAAACATAAATCTTAATCAAAATTTACAAAACATAACTTAATTATGTTTAAAATAATTTGATTCAAAACAAAGTACTTATGAAATTACCTTTAAATTTCAATTTAAATTTCAAGTTTAAAATAGAATAAACTTAAACTTATCAAATTTTAAATAATTTGAAACTTATTTTAAATTACTAGTCAAAACAAAAGTTTGACTTAAGAATGCAATCATAAGAATTTGAAGTTAAATTTATTTCAAAATTTTAAAAGTTTCAAATCATTTATGTTTTAAAACTTACAAATTTAAATCTTCTTTAAATTTGAAACTGAACTCCATTTTAAACTCAGATTTCCAGTTTTAAAATCTATCTTTAAATCTTGCTTCATATTTTAAAACTTCATTATTTAAAATTTCAACTATTTACCAAATTGAAATAGTTAATTAAGTTAAGAATTTAAACTTTTATTTCAAAACCTGGGATTTAAATTTGAATCTAAAATTCAAACTTACATTTGAATTTATACTTAATCCTTACTTAACTAAATCTGCAGAATTTCAAATGTTTAAAAACCCAGATTTTAAACTTCAAAACTCAGATTTAAAGAAAACAGAAAAAAAACAGTTTTCAACTCAAAACCTGAAATTTAAATTCAAATTATTAATTCAAACTTGAATTAAATTTTAAACCTAAACTTTATTTAAAACCTATAACTACAGATTTTTAAATTTGAAACCCCAGATTTTAAAAGTTTAAAACCCAAATTATAAAAACAAACACAGTTTACTGTGTAACTGTAAACTACAGTTTAACCCGAGAAAACAAAATCTTGCTTCGGGTTTTCTTCCCATTTACTCCGAGTTCCACATCAACTTGCTTCGAGTTAACCCAACCTTTCCCCTGTAACAGCCAGAACCCCAAAATAAATTATCAGAGAACTTGTCGCCATGCATATGCACGGCGATCTCCTCCTCTGCCCATCATCTTAAATGATCCAATCACTTCCATAAATCCCTCAATACCCTAACTACAACACCAGGTTGAACAAAATTCAAACATTCAAATTTTTTCTCTGGAAACCCTCAAATTCAAAATCCTGGAAAAAGAAATTTCAGGTTTTTCTCAATCCTGACAACGGCCATTTCACCTTGCACCGATCACTTGCAGATCCACCCTTCCGGCCTCGAGCTACTCTACACTTCCACTATACAATCCCCAAAAATCAGGTCACTCGATCCATCCATTATCTCTCACTGACACAACCTTTAACCCCTCTGTTCAACTAGGGTTAAATTTAGAAAAACCAAAACTGCAACTTCCCTAATCAATATAAATTTCATTTCTAAATTTTTTTTCTAAGGATCTACGATCCTTACCCTATAACTCAGAAAGAATTTCGAGTTTTTCTTATATTACAGATTGCAAAAATCTTTCACAAATTCATATTTTGTTTCAAAAATAAACTGTAATGAAACATGCACCTATAAATGTCTGTACTTGATTTAAAAGTCAAGTTCCAGTTTATATTTTGATTAGTATTACTGAATTATCATATTAATTAGATTGGGTATGGATGAAATTGAACATGCATGATGTTTTAAAAATTTACAGAGTCAAGAAACAAGTTTATTATCCTGAATAAAATCTAGCACTTTATTTAGGATATACTACTAGTTCTATTTGATAATTTGCATCTAAACATAGATTAGATCTTGAGTTCATAAATTTTAAACTATATCTTTAAGTCTGAAATCAAGATCAAGAAGAATTCATCACTATCAAGCAGGCATTCCATCTCATACACAAACACAGACATATCCATCATACTCAACAGGCAATAAATTTAAGCAACTATATCATTTTAATTTAGTTTTAAAATAAATTGTTACTCACTTTTATTTGAATGCAGACCAGATGTCCTTTGAATTTGCAGAACACATGCAGGCTTCCTCTGTTGATCATTTGAATTGCAGAAATAAGAAACATGCAGGCTTGACTCAGTTGGAATCTGAGTTGCAATTTGATGATATGCTCATGCTCACAGCCTAATTACTTGAATGTATGAAATAGTTGATGCTGTTGTTAATCTCCAAATGCATGCAGATATTCATTTATGCAGAAACAAGCATGTGCAGGCTTCATTTGAATTTGAAGAGGAAATGCAGATTTGAATATGAGTTTGGGATATGCAGATTTTAATCTTTGATGAGTTTCAGGGATTTGCAGGTTCATTTGAATTGAGATTTGCAGATGAAGGATTTTGATTATGCAGAGGTTTGGATTGGATATGCCGATTTTTGTATTTGAATTTTTAGGTATGCAGATCTTTAAAATGAATATGCAGATGGGTTTGAGGAAATACAGAAATGAGATATGCGGATTTGCATGATTTTGATTCAAGAAGTTTTGAAAAATTTCTTTTGATTAAAAAAGAACGAAAATGTTATATGAAATGACGATGCATACCATACAAATGTATTTCAGATTTTAATGTAATAAAAGAAAAATAAAAAACAAAAATTAACACTTGTCAATTTAACAACACTTGTCAATATGAATGCATATGAATTTAACACATGTTATCTTTAAAAGTAGTTAATACTAATTACAAATTAATGTATGTATTTTAGCTTAATTTAAATTTGTTAGTTTATATTTAACATATGTATAAATTTACAAATGGAAATAAAAACAAATCATGTTAATAAATGAAATTATATCAAAAATTAAGACAATCAAACAATTTAAAATTTTATACTTTTTAAATTTAAATTCAACTAAATTCAAAATCAAATATTTTTCAAATCAAGTTATACATATAAATTCAATTTGAAATAAAACATTACAAATCTTATTCAATTTTATTTATAAAGTCAATACAATGTTAGTGTTATTTTTATAACTCTCTTATTACTAAATAAAAATCATTTTACAAAATATTAATTTTATTAAGCCATAAAACCAATTTGTTGAATTTATTCTAAATTTAAAACTCAAGCTAATTTATTTTAAAACATTTAATTTTTTTCTTATCAATTTTAAAATCATATATTTATTTATGAAATAGTTATTAAAACTCAATTACTAATTAAAATCAAAACAATACCCATCTATTTAAAATATAAAACAAATATTTATATTGTAAATAGAAATCAATTTATATTTTTAAAAGACAAAATAACCAATCTAAATATTCATTGAAGAAGATTATTAAATTTATCTGAATAATTATTAACAGATTATCAATATCAATTTAATTTTAACTACAGATTATTAAATTGATATTGTCAAAAATTCCGGGATGTTACATTCATACTCTCTGCTAACTCCGAAAACCACTTTAACAACCGTGTATGCGGTGGAGATTCCAGAATGAAGTAGGATGGTGGCGACGTTTCCTTTGTGGTAAATACATGGACCCAACTCCCATGAGTTGGCATAAGGTGGCTAAAACAGAAGCGATCGACGGGTTAATGAGGTAGCACCTTTGATCGGACATATCTCTTCGATATTCTACTTTGACTTTGGTTTTATTCCGTGGCCACATTTGATTTCTTTGATTTGGGGGTGTGGCTCGAGGTGGGCGGTAGCAGCGGCTACGTGTTACCACCGACCCGGAAGTGTAATTGGTATATCTACCCTGGCATTGCCTTGTTGTGCCGTGTCACCTACCATACCGATCCTTGTACGAGTTTGGATTTCTCCCGTAGCCCGTGTGGTATCCTCTGGTGGCTTCCCGATCAGGAGGGACTATGATATTGGATGGACTACTGGGACTATTATTGTGTTAAGGGGGAGATTGGGTAACTCCATAACGCTATTTAAAGTATGTTTATTTTACTATAGACACTATTATAATAGCGAAATATTACTACATATTAAATAGTTTAACGGATCCTTAAGAAATGTGAATCCCGAGCATCTTTTTAGTTACTGCACTCATATTTATTTTAGTTCATTTAACTTAAATAAGATCTTTTAGTTCTGACTCGAGGGTTTTGTCTTTTCAATTCGCTCGGGTCAGGCTGAGCATTTCAGGATTTGAAGACTTACTTCCGAAGGATGAAGACGAAGATTTTATTACTATTATATATTATATTAGTCCACTGCATCATGTAATCTGCTGCATTGTAATTTATGGGTATGTGAACTCTAATATATGTTGTATAAGTATAATCGAATTTTTGTAAATAGCTTATTAAACTGTATATTTGATTATTATATTTTATCGTTCCGCTGCAAGATTCTATTTCATTTTTTTCTCTTTGCTTTTTCTTATTTACCCCATAACAATCCGCCCTTTCGTATGGTTTGAATTGGCACGTGTGTCGATTTAAAGTGTACGAAAAGGCGGGACATTACATCTGGTATCAGAGCTTTAGTTTAGCGATAAACCTAAGCCTTGTGGGGTTTGACACTTTGTTAGTGTTATAAAAGGTTTTAATATTGTGTTAATCTGTTCCGTTTTGTATTTATAAATTATGGTTGGTGCATGGGACGCTATGACATCAATAGGGATTTCTAAACATTTAGCAGGACATACCGATATAATATTTGTTTTGAATATAGGTGAATGAAATAATTTTGCCTATTATATTTTCTATATATAAAATAAAAATTTTATAAGGTTATATTTGGTTGCTATATATTGGTTGTTACGTAAGGAAATGTATAGATAATAGTGAAATAAGATTGAAAATAAAGTAAATGAAAATTGGAAATTTTAGAATGTAAATTTTGGGGTTTTGTAAAATTTCTTTCAAATGATTTGGAATATAATAATAATATTACTAGAAGTATTTTCTGATATAAATATTTTAATATAATTTGAAGGAAATGTTTAAAGAAGATTTTGGAAGGAAATAAGCTCTGTACTTCCCTTTCTGTCGCTGGAAAATTATTTCGGTGATGGCGGCCGCATCATCGACATTCATTTTCGAGTTTCGAAGAGGGAATGCCACTGTAGTAATTTTATTGCAGATTTATTTTGATAATCAAGTACAAATTTTAATTTGTTTTGAAAATAATTGGATATATATAAGTTGTAAGTATACACGTTTATCTATTATTTTAAAATGATTTTAAAATTTAACCCGGTATTTAATTCTAAATTTTCCATTAATTAATAGCTTCAATTAGTGTAGTGAAATGGAATTTAACTAATAATTGAAACCCCTAAATGAAATTTGAAAGTGTAACCTATAAAATAAAGGATATAATTATTGAACATTAAATTAATTAAAAGAAATGGGATAAACTTTTATGATTTTCAATTACATTCTTAAAAGCATATATATAACTTATTCAACAATAAAAGTTGCAATGTTTAATAAGAAATGGTAATAGAATATTATATAAGTAAAAATTTGAAATAATGAAATTATTCCATGAAATTTCCTTAATAAATAAGAATTTGGTGTTGTAGATGTTAGGAACTTATGTATAATTGAAAGACTACTAGTTAAAATTGAAAGGTAATTATTATAAATGGAATTTAGTAATAAATGAAGGTATAATTGTATAAACTTAAATTATGACTGAAAGGCCACTAATTAAATATAATAGAAAGGTTATACAGAAATGATAATAAACTTAAGTAAGAAGTTATTTATAATAAAAATAAATGGAAAGATGAATACTGTAAATAAATGAATTTAAGTAGTGAATAAATGAATGTAATATAATAAAAGGAAAATTTACATGGTATGAATAAATGAGAATAAATAAAATTAAATTTTTGAAAGAAATACATGTAAATTAAAGGATAAATTATTGTATAAATAAAAAGGAAATCAAACAACAAATGTTATGAGATGAAATTGTTCTTGATTTATAGTTGGAATTGCTTTTGGTTTTTGTGTATGGTTGTTGGGGTAAGAATACTTTAACATTGTTTGGATGTATGAATAATCTATTCAGTTTCACCTAAGACTGTTGAGTGAAGGGTAAGCTTACTAGTTTATTTTACATTCCGTACAATTTAAAGTTTTAAACCCGAACAACTATTTGTTTTGTTTGATGTGAATGAATGATTGATTGGTGTTTGATGTGTATGCTGTTTGTTGTATGGTTTGTTGTTGTATTGATTTGTTTGCTTGTGGTTGAAACAACTTCAAATATTTCATTTTATATAATTGTTAAGCCTTTTAGATTATATAAGTAAAATACAGGTTATGGAAGCAATTGCTACTGCTTTAGTTTTCATAATAAAGCGTTAATTGCCCGACAAATATGTACGTTTTCGGATTTCGGTTTATAGCGTTATTATATTATTTTTCCCGGGTTGGGATGTATATTATTTTGGAAAATATTTGTTGTATATTGTTATATTTGATATTATATTTTCTCTCGAGCCTCTTCGTACAAAGGAGACTCTGCCAAAAATTTTCGTAAATTTTGGACTTAGAAATTTTTTGAAAAAAGGAAAATGTTTTCCAAACTTCATTAATGTGAGTATAAAAAGACTTAATAGTCATAACTAGATATATTTTATATAAAGTATTAAACTTTGTAAATTTATTTGTTTGTAAGATTAAAAATTTAAATAAGATGTATTGACTACTCAATTTCTTCTTTCCCTTCTTTTTCCTTTTCGGGGACGAAAAGTTTTGAGTGGGGGAGAGTGTTACGACCCATAAATTTTCGATGTTTAAATTTTTTGTTAATTTAATAATATTTTATGAGTTAATATTGAAAGTATAAAAATTTGTAATTTAATAATGAAATAATAACTAAATTAAATTTTAACAATATTAATACAAGTTAATTGTCAACAATCTTAATGAAACTCCAATTCATTGTATTTAAACATGCTATGCTTGGTTATAAAATTTAATATAAGTAACAAATGTAAACATTTAATTATTGTATAAAATAGATAGTTAATGGTAATTGAATAAGATCATTTTTGTGTAAGAATTTAATTAACCAATGCAATAATATATTTATTTAAGTAACTGAATGAAATTACAATAATATAAAATGTGTAAAATGTTATGCCAGTCTTTGGATTGAATAAGGAAGCAAGTGTTGCATTGGTAATTAAATAAAAGCATAAGTATTTAAGAACTGTAACAGTTGCTTGATAATAGGGAATTCATGAGTGAAATTAAAGGCATGGTAACACTTGTATAAGTTACCTGTTTATTTCGTTTGATAATAAAATTGGAAATCAATTAGAGTATGTTGATTCATGGATTTTGATTCATGACACAAGCTTCAGAGATCATAAGACGAACTAGAAGGAGAATACTATACAAAGGCGACAAAAAGAGAATAAAAGTAAATTGTGCACTACAAAGGAGACAAGACTACAATCCAGAGATTAGTATTAATATTTTATTATATTGAGTCTTAGAATATTGTTAAAATCATTCCTCAGGTAGCATCATTCACATTCAAATAAACTTGCTTGCATATTTTAATCAAAATCAAGTTTACAAAAAATGCATGAAGCGGGAATCAAACCCGAGTCACTAGTTTGGAAGGCAAGTACTCTAACCAAATGAGCTACTACTGTTTTTGTTTAACAACAGGTCGGCCGACCGACCAGGATCTTCGGTCGACCGACCCTGTAGTCAGTGCACATATACTCTCTGTTTTGTGTACGTTTTCAAACTCATCTGACCGGCCCAGGTTTTACGGTCGACCGACCTGACAATAACGGCTACTTTCTGAAGAGATGCGATCATTTCATGAAGAGTAATGTCCTCTATTTCAAGAGATACGGACACAACTTTTGATTGAAACTCTTCATGAAAGATTGTAACTCTTCTACAACTATATAAACATCTTCAAATCACTTCTACAATCACCGATTCTTGTTTATAATTCTGAAATCTATTCTCTAACTATTCTCTGCAATTCAAAGCATTCATACTCATTTAATGTCACTAGAATCCTTGTGTTTAATTCATATACTCCAATTCTACGTGATTATCTTCCTTCTAAATCTTCACACACATACATACTCTTGAGGATTTGACTATAGGAAGTTGCACTATCAAAAGAAAATCCGTGTTACTCAGAACACATTCGTCAAACTATTTGTATTAGAGTTGAAGTTCTCTTCGGCTGTTGAGGCGGAAAAATTCCTGTTCGGCTGCTCAGGTGTCGTATACCTATTCCTCCGGGTGAAGTGAGGGGTTTAGTTTAAATCCAGAGGGTATTCTGGGACTGGACGTAGAACGGGAAGTTCGAACCAGTATAAAAATTCCTGGTGTGCTTACTTTAATTTTTATTTTACTGCTATTATCAGTTTCCGCATTTATATACCATGTTACACGATCCTTAGTACTGCACGTACACTTTTATTTGGTATCAGAGCAGGTCATCCTATAACCGTCACAAAGTTATTTGATATTTATTTCTAGTAATATGGCAACGACACAAACTAACGATTTTGGCATTAACACTAATACTAATTTCACAGAGGGTCAATCAACTTCACGACCTCGATTTTTTAATGGTATAAATTATAATTATTGGTCAACTAGAATGAGAATCTATATATAATCTAGTGGATTTGATATGTGGAATATTATACAAAGAGAGTACATAACTCCTACCGGAGAATACTCAACTTGGAGTAACACACAAAAACTAGATGCTACATCAAATGCAAAGGCTATGAATATTTTATTTTGTGCATTAGGTAGAAATGAATTCAATAGAGTTAGCATGTGCACTTCAGGTTATGAAATTTGGAGAAAACTTAAGATAACACATGAAGGTACAAACAAAGTTAAATTAAGCAAAATCTCTATGTTGAAAAATCAATTTGAAAATTTCAAAATGAGGCCAAATGAATCTATAAATGACATGTACTCTAGATTTCAGGATATTTATCATGCTTTATTATCACTAGAACAAAAGTTTACTGATTTTGATGTTGTTACAAAAATCTTGAATTCTTTAACGGACGAATGGGAAAGAAAAGTCTTAGCCATTGAAGAAGCAAGCGATTTGTCAACATTAAAACCAGAAGAATTGAAAGGTAATCTAATGTCCTACGAAGTAAATTTGCAGGCAAAAAGAAATGGAGCACAAGAAAAGAAAAATGTGGCTTTTCAAGCAGAAAAAGACGATTCCGACTCAGATAATGAAAATATGGCGATGATCGCTAAAAATTTCAAAAAGTTTTTGAAATTCAACAGAAACAAATTCAAGGGAAACAAAAATAATTCCAACAACAATTCTAATAGCAGCAAACCATCATCTTCAGCAATGGAATGTTATGAACGTCACAAGAAAGGTCACATGAAGAAAGATTGTCCAGAAAGCAAAAAGAGCAATTTTAAGAAGGACAAAACCAAACGAAGAGCTTTTTCTGTCACTTGGGACGACACTGACTCATCATCCTCTTCAGAGAGTGAAAGTGATAATGAACAAGCAAATGTGTGCTTCATGGCTTCATTAGACGATGTAAGTGATTTTACTTTTGAAGATTTAATTGAAATAAATTCTGAATTAATAAATGTAATAAAGCAACTTAAAAAGAAAAATAAGGAGTTGCAAAAAAAATTAGATATAACAGTCTTAGAAGTAGATATGCTGAAAGATGAGAAGAAAATATTAGAAGAAGAACTTGAAAGTTCTCAACAATCAAATTCTAACTTATCCTCTCAAATTTCGTCAATATCTGAAGAACTAGAAATTCAAAAGTATAAAAATGATGATTTACTTTTCAAAAATAATAGTTTAAACTCTAAGATTAAGGATTTAGAGTTAGAAAAATCTAGTCTTAAAATAAAATTTGATGATATATCTAAAAATGTATCTAATTTTAATAAAGGGAGAGAAAATTTATCCAGGATTATTGAAAATTCTCAACCTGCTTCAAATAAGAAGGGATTAGGTTATGTTAAGAATTCAAAAGCTCACAATGATAAAAGTGGTTTAGGATATAATAAAATTGATCGTAGAAATAGCACTAGATATGCTTTCATGTATAGTAAAAATGATAGTGCTAATACTAAATTTCGAGTAAAGCCTAAATCCATTTTTTATAGAAATTCAAATACTACTATGACCTATAATGTTGATAATTTCTCTAGAAGCACAAAATCATTAACAGGAAACATGAATAAAAATTATCTAAGTATATGGGTTCTTGTTAATTGGAAAAATAGATAAAAATACATTGATGATTATTTTGATATGGTAGTTAATAATGAAAATTATATTTATAAAGGTTCAACCACACCCAAATGGGTATGGTTTCCTAAAATTTAGGAAATTATAAGAAGCTTGGGTATCGCATGCTTTAAATGTTAATTTTTCTGATACCTTACATTATAAGTAGTAGTTATTTTGTTTTATATTGCTCTATGTTAACACTTATGTGAAATATAATTTATATCATCAGTTAAACTCTCCTTTTTGTTGATGACAAAGGGTGAGAAATATATAAAAGCTAACAAGTTTTTGCAGAAAAGTCGCCATATATTCAGGGGGGGGGGGGGGGGAATTACAATATATACTACTTCGTCACATAAGTATTGTCATCAATCAAAAAGGGGGAGAATGTTGATTCATGGGTTTTGATTCATGACACAAGCTTCGGAGATCATAAGACGAACTACAAAGAGAATACTATACAAAGGCGACAAAAAGAGAATAAAAGTAAATTGTGCACTACAAAGGAGACAAGACTACAATCCAGAGATTAGTATTAATATTTTATTATATTGAGTCTTAGATTATTGTTAAAATCATTCCTCAAGTAGCATCATTCACATTCAAATAAACTTGCTTGCATATTTTAATCAAAATCAAGTTTACAAAAAATGCATGGAGCAGGAATCGAAACCGAGTCACTAGTTTGGAAGGCAAGTACTCTAACTAAATGAGCTACTACTGTTTTTGTTTAACAACAGGTCGGCCGACCGACCAGGATCTTCGGTCGACCGACCCTGTAGTCAGTGCACATATACTCTCTGTTTTGTGTACGTTTTCAAACTCAGCTGACCGGCCCAGGTTTTACGGTCGACTGACCTGACAATAATGGCTACTTTCTGAAGAGATGCGATCATTTCATGAAGAGTAATGTCCTCTATTTCAAGAGATACGGACACAACTTTTGATTGAAACTCTACATGAAAGATTGTAACTCTTCTACAACTATATAAACATCTTCAAATCACTTCTACAATCACCGATTCTTGTTTATAATTCTGAAATCTATTCTCTAACTATTCTCTGCAATTCAAAGCATTCATACTCATTTAATGTCACTAGAATCCTTGTGTTTAATTCATATACTCCGATTCTACGTGATTATCTTCCTTCTAAATCTTCACACACATACATACTCTTGAGGATTTGATTATAGGAAGTTGTACCATCAAAAGACAATCCATGTTACTCAGAACACATTCGTCAAACTATTTGTATTAGAGTTGAAGTCCTCTTCGGCTGTTGAGGCGGAAAAATTCCTATTCGGCTGCTCAGGTGTCGTATACCTATTCCTCCGGGTGAAGTTAGGGATTTAGTTTAAATCCAGAGGGTATTTTGGGACTGGACGTAGAACGGGAAGTTCGAACCAGTATAAAAATTCCTGGTTTGCTTACTTTAATTTTTATTTTACTGCTATTATCAGTTTCCGCATTTATATACCATATTACACGATCCTTAGTACTGCACGTACACTTTCAGAGTAAAGGAACCTTAATGTTACATTAATAAGAATTAATGCAAAAACTAAATTTGTGCACACCCTATAAATTGAAACAGATTATAAAGTTAGGATTGATTGAAATTAGTAAATTGGGAAATGAGTTCAAAGTAATGTTAACCGATGAAGAATACGTAATAAATTGTAAAATTATACAATCAATGTCCGTTTAGAAAAATTATAATGTTGTTATTGATGATAAACATTACTTTAATGATTTTTAATATAGTAACGAATGTGTGAATGAAAACTTAATAGAAATGTTGGTTATTTTGTAAAGTAATTAATAGAATGTAAAATTTAATGTTGAAAATTTAATAGAATGTATAGTATTTAAAAACCCTTAATTAATGTGTTTAATTGATAGAAGTACACAGTTAAAAACGTAATATCTATTCAAATTTAAATGTAAATAGGCGTATATTAATGCAATGAAATAAAATTAGCATTACATATTGAATTATGATCTGGATTGAAGTAACAAACTTACAAATGAAATTAAAAGCACATAGGTTGCAAAATTTATATAGGTTGCTTGTTTATTTAACGAGTTAAAATAAATTTTGGTAATCGATTACAATAAATCTAAACTGTACGTTGGTTAATGTAAATTAAAAGTAACAGTTGATGTAATAAAGGATGGAACCGAGGAAAATTAGTTAAGTGGATTTAAAATCTTAATTTATGGGTGAAATTGACAAATTTCAATATGTTTGAATTTGGTAGTTATTACACAATTAGTGGAAATAAAATAATAATACAAATAAAGGTGAAACGGAAAGTATCAGTGAAATGAAACGTAACCAAATGTAAATATGTTTATAGGATAATGATTTGTTGGAACAATAAGAAAGAAAATCAAGATTTGTTTATTTATTTGACTAAAATAGGGTAATTGGGTTTATTTCAATTAATTGAAATTAAATGTTTAAATATTACGTTAAAGGAGTTTAAGATAAAAATTGAGAATAACAATTTAATAAACCATGAACTAATTTAATTTATCTACTTGGAGATAATGGAGTGATTAACAGGATTTAAAAACCAAATAAATGAATTTCTTGGGAAATTAAGTTAATTTCTGGATAAATTGAAATTTAAACTTAATATTGTAAATCGGAAATTTTCAATGACAAATTGACATAGAATTTTTTTAAGAAAGATTCTAAATTTACCAAGTAATCCAAACTGATAAAAATTGTAAATAATTAAAATAAATTAATAAAATTTGATTTAATTAACTTATTTTTAATTTATTTAATTAATGTAAAAATAGCCATTTTGGCCACTGACTCGATTTCGACGAAACTACTTTAATCGGATCCGTAAAGGTGAATTATTATAGGATTTCAAGTTTCGTAGCGATCGGACTTGTCGTTTGATCGTACGGGCTCGAAACGCCTTGAAATCGATTAATTGAAATGAATTGAAATCAAGTTGAAAATATTGATTTTAGCATAACTTCTTCATACGATGTAATTTGAACCTAAAACCTTTTCCATTGCGTTTGAAATATTTTAAAACATCTATTTTGATATATGGGTTTACCCAATTTCGTTCCGGGATCAGAACGGGCTTTTTGTGCCACTTTGTCGTTAGCGCGTATTCAACCCGATCCATTTATTCTATTCCAACCTTCTCTATAAATATCCTGCTATAAACCATAGCCTTCCTAATTCTCATTTTTCTGTACGTAAATTCATTCTATTCCTCCTCTTCCTCAATGGCAAACAAAATTCTATATTTCCAAATCCAATTGCAAATCAAATTCAAAGCATAAAATTCAAAGTCCTCAGAAAAATTTGAAAAAAAATATGTGTTGAAGCTCTCGAAGTGCGTAATCATCTAATGGAATTATTTTTTCGTTCTGGATTGTCGTTTGACTGGTAAAAATCAAAGATGTTTCGGTCGTCCATAGGTGGGGGTTCGATTCGGCGGCAGATCTGCGTTCTGGCAACGATCGGGATGTGCTGCGTCGAAGAGGGTGCTTAGGGAAGACGATCCATTGGCTTGCATCATAGTTGTAACGACCCAGAATTCCTGTCATATGAAATTCGTATATTTAATTGATTTTAAATATTAACAAGTAAAATTTGTAAGTCGATAAATTATATTTCGAATATCTAGATTTAATTGGATAATTACAGAAATAATTGAAATTACAGAAATAATTGAAAATCAGGTTTAATGTGATTAAATTTGATTTGTATAGTTGTATTAAATCATATTAGAGTTAGAATGATTTTGTAGAACTTTTAAAATTGAATTAAAATTTAAATTGTGGAAATTGAATATTTTAATAATTAATCGACGAGTAAAAATAGTCATTTTTCAAACTGTCTCGGATTTCGCAAAACCTGTTTCATCGGATCCGTAATGTTAAATTATTGTAAGATTTCAAATTTCGTGTTAATCGGATTTACGGTTTGTCCGGGGCAAGCTAAAACGCGTAGAAATCGGTTTAAGTGAATTTTAAATTTAAATAATTCGATTCGAAAACTTATCTTTCAAATACGATCGATTGGCTCCAGATATGTATTCCATTGTGTTCGGAATAGGGGTAAAACATTACAAACGCCGGGCGGCACGCTTCGTTTCGAGTTCGGAAAAATTCCGGATGAATAGTGTCGCGAGAATTTTCTGTAAAAGCCCATAACTTTCTCCATTCTTCACAAACCCTAGGGTTTCTAGTCACAACCGTCGCTTTTTATTTCAATGGCCGGTAACATGGCTCCTTCTCCTTCATTTTTCTCCAAATCCACAAACTAATTTCAAAAACTTTCAACTGTAAAAATGTCGAGCACAACGAGATCCACAAAATCAATGGTCAAGATCTAGATCAGAGCGACGTGGTGGCGCCAATTGGCTTACGTTCATGGCACGTTTGGAGGCTGTTTTCACGAGTTAGAGGCAACTGAGCTTCGTCTCTTTCATGGCATTGATAGTGTCGGCAATGGGCTACGAATTTATGATACTCGATCGTTGTCTAGTCGAGTGAAGTGGCCGCGGCTTCGAGAAGATTTACGTGAGCGTTGGGTTTCAATTGCGTGCAAAACCTGATGGGGAAGAAGTTGAAAAGCACGACCTGGATTTTGTCTTTTGGAAGCAACGGGATTAAAGTGAGGGTTTAAAATTAAAAAGAAAATGGAATTAATATATATATATATATATATATATATATATATATATATATATTTGTGCAAACTTTAAAAAGCTATAACTTTTTGATACGAGGTCCGTTTTGGACGAAACGACTTGCGTTGGAATCGTATGGACGAATTCTACGCGATGGAGCTGGATTGGGATTTATTGGAGCCACTGTGAATTTTGAGTAAAATTAAACGCGCGTTTAATTTTATTCGGAATAAAACGCTGAAACCGCTATTGGAAGCAAGGTGAGAACTTCTCACTCAATCGAATTTGTTTCGATTTAAATTTTAAATAGTTAAATTTAAAATTACTTGATTATGTGATTGAATGTTGGTTGTTATTTGTTGTATTGAAATAGACCCTATACGTCGCATATTAAGCGGAGGTTATTTTATTGAACACATATACCGCGATATTCCACCTTGAAGTGGAAATGGTATTATATATGTACTTGGAGTTGATTTCCCGCATTATGTAGCGGATGAGACCCTATTGCGCCGCATAATAGCGGATGATATTTTATATAAAACCATGTACCACGATATCCCGTCTTGAAACGAGATTGGTATTGTGCTAACATTTGTGGATGCAGGAAAACAGGTTGGAGGGATCCAACTGGATTCCTCAAATAATTGAATTTGTTTCAATGTTGTGTGTTGATTATTTATAATCTCTGTGTGTGTGACTATTTGTGATTTAAACTTTTGAAGACTAAAATTTAGCCGAATATATTTTTGGTATCGTAGGATACAAGAAATATGAAATTGGATTTTTTTGAAATTAAAGTAGAAAAGCTTAGATCGTTACAATTAAAGTATTAAAGTTGATTTTTTAAAATCCGATCGAATTTAAAAAAAAAATGGGAAATATTTTTAATAAAGGAATTTCGAGAATGTTGTTTAATAGTTGAAGAATTTATTTAAGATACAGATTTTAAATATTTGAAAGAAATAAAGAAATTTATTTCAAAAGGAAATAAATTTAGAAATTTAATTTGGAATTTAATTTGGAGTTGAAATTAACTTTAGAAATCGATTTGGGAATAAATTTGGAGTTAGAATAAATCTTCGGAATCGATTTGGAAATTTGGTTGGGTGTTTTGGAAATAACTTGGAAAATCAATTTGAAATTGATTTGATATTTGAAAATTAAATTAGGAAATAAAATTGGAATTTGATTTTGTGTGGAAATAAATTGGAAATAAATTTGGGATTTGATTTGGTTTGAAGGTGATATTTGGAAATCGATTTAAAATTCGTATATCAGTTGATTTTTGAAAATGTAAATTCACAACGGCAATTTGTAAAGAAAAGGGAAATTGTTTGAAAAATAAATATTGGTTTATTTTTTAAAATGTGAAAAGCAATTTATAGATTTGAAATGTAAATTAAAAATAAATCGAGAAGATTTATTAATTTATTCGAATGGACCATTTTGTAATGGAAAAGAATTCTTCCCTGGAAAGCCGAGTATATTTTTAAAATAGCTTTTGAATTTTTTTTAAAAGTTTTAGATTTGGTTTTAAAATAATACTGTTGGGGAAATTAGTTTTGAAAATTGTTTTTAATCTTTAAAGAATTTTTTTATTAAATTAATTATACAAGGGATCATTTTAAAGATTAAATGGATATTTGATTTAGAAAATAGTTATTTAAATATTTATACTCTATCTACAAATTTTATTTTAAAATTAGTTTTGGACCTGAATTTTTATATGAAATATTAGTATAATATTTTTCATAACTAATATTTAAGAAAATATTCTAAAATAGTTTATTTTAAATGTTTCCAAGTATATTTTGAATAAATTTTTTTATATTACTTTAAAATATTTGAAATCGGCCGATTTTCAGTGGAAATGAATAAATGTTTGGAAATGTATTCCGCGTGAGAAGAGTGTTTTTAATTTGTTTTCAAAAAAGGATTGAAATGTGGAAATTGATTTGAAATTTATTTTTCAAAGGATTGAAGTGTGAAATTTTATCTTGCGAAGATCTATTGAAAATAATAATAATTGGGGGAAAATTATTTGAAATCTAGCGACTGTTGTGAATGAGGATTGATAGTTAAATAACCGACTATCAATATTGGCCTTAATCGGCAATTGAATTTCGATGCGACCGGGAGTCGGATTTCCAAATGGATATTCGAAACCCACATCGAATCTTTGTGATTGTAATGGATCTTTTGTTTAAAAGATCAAAGTGAAATTGTTGTGATTTGTTTGAATCTGAACATAACACTTATTTTTAAAAATAAGCGCTCGTTATTCGAGTTAGCCAGGAGAGGACCTTGTGTCATATAACCCATTCCGAATAACGATACGACAAAATGGGATTGCATTTGAAGATGGTGTTGAAGAACGGGTATTTTTGAAAATTAAATAATTACCTGTCGAATGTATCTGCACCGGGTTACTCCGGTATAGTGATTTTAGCACCCTTTGTGATAGGGATTACGGACGTGATTAGTGAATATCCAGATTGCAAGGGCTTCTTTGGAAGTGCCTTCGACTCCGTTCGATCCCGGAACGGACTTGTATGGATGTGTGTCTGACGTTACAATTTGAGATGTAAAGCTGGTTTGTATCAAATACATTTCTGTTGGTGGCGGAGAATTTATTCTCTTAGCTTAACACCCTTCTCTGAGACGTACGAGCTCATAGGTTATGTAGTTGATGGTTACTAGTGATACATCCAAATTTGGTAATGTGACATACGAAGTGCTGTTGATCATTTGTTGATCGAAGCATGACTTTTGTGAAAAGCGTAGCATTGTGGACGAGACTTCGTCGGACCTCACACCCTGGAATGGTCGAAACAGGATGAATGCAGCAAGGTTTTACGGAGTTGCGCCCCTTAGGGTATGTTCATTTCCTTCTGGATAGAGGTGGTATGATGGTATGGAGCCCAGATACTTAACCTATGTTGTTGCTGCAAATTTATTACTTTGTGGTTGTTGGTATTGAGGATCCTCGGATAAATGTTGTTTACAACCGGGGGATGACATACTCGTGTCAGTAGTTACCTATTTTTGCAGAGGTAACCCGGCCTTGTGTTGGCAGAGATCCGTTTAGGTTCTCGAGACGTCCCGCCAGAAGCGTACCCATGTGGCAGTAGGAAGTTCCTTAGCCTGACCATTTGTTGGAAATCCAAAGAAACAATACGCGCCTTGTACGGTTTTAGTTGTTGAACCTGCCATTTACTTATGGTGCCGCCCCACTGTTTAGATGGTAGGTATAGTAGGCATACGATAATGGTCGTATGTTGGCTAAGATTAATATTATACTTTCGAAATGTTTTTCCACACTGTGCACCTATAATAATAATATCAGAAATTTTCTCGTATCAAGCATGTTTGACTATCATAAGGAGAAATCCCCTCCAATTCTGCGTTTGCATGGTGTGTGCGGCGGGAGGCCTTATGGTAGTTTCATTTTCAAAAAGCATAGCGTATTTCTTTTAAATTCCTTTTTTTTCTTTTGTAAAAGTATAACTGTTTTAAGTTCTCACACTAGTCCATGACTGACCTGGAGTTTATTGTTCCCTTTCTAAACTCTAGGTGCCCATAATTTTCCACACGGGTAGCCTAGAGTCAGGTTATCAGGTCATTCTGGAAGTCAAGAAGTGGCTGTGGAGATCTGGAGGCAAGCTGGATGGCGAAACGTATCACTTGTATGTGATATTATCTTTTCCGCTGCGTATCCACTTGTAAGGACAAGTTCATATAATTGTCCAGCTATGTTGTGTTGCAAGTTGACTCTGATGATGTAATGTATAAAATGTACAGTTCTTTTGATTTAAAGTTTATTCATTTATCTATTATATGTTATTCCGCTACGATTGTGAGATTCTGATATTGTTTCTATTTCTTCTTCTTTCTTTCTTCTTCTACCTCTTCTTCTTTAACCCTAACAATTCGGATTTTCGGCCTTCGATTGCTCGGCAGTTGATATAGTGGACGTATTAATGTCGATTTTTCAGAAGTCGAAAATCTCGAAGACGTTACATTTAGTATCAGAGCATTTGGTTAAGCGAAAACCTTGACTCTATTGGGTGTTACTCATTAGAGATAGAGTAAGTAGTACTCTAGAATGAGTTTGAGTGTATTAATTGATACGTGCGCGTATTTATTAGTGAATATAAAAATGTTTTATATTGTGTTTGCTTATCCGTTGAGCTGTTTGTGAATTCTGGTCGGTATGTGGGACGCTATATTATCGATAGGGATTTCTAAACTCTTAAACGAGGCAAGTCGACATAGTATCATTTTAAATTGGGTAAATGAAATAATTTTATCTCGATTATATTTTACATATAAAGGAAATAATTTTTCAGAAATTATTAAAGTGTATATAAATTGATTGTTTGGTTTTTGAAAATGTAAGAATATATATAAGTTAATTAAAAGATGTTTGAATAATCTAAATAAAAACAATTGTAAAAGAATAATTGTATACGCAAATGAATTATTAAGTATGGAATTATAATTAATGTGATTTACAATTGTGAAATAATCTTATATATATATAAGAAGTGAAACTATATGAATATATTTATAAATATGAGTTGTAAATAAAAATGAATTTGGACCATGAATTTGAATGTTTTGAATCCCGTCTATTTTGAAAGTTGTTTTTCAAAGTTAAAGATGCTATTAAGTAAGATAAATCAGTTTGGAATAATCTTAGGTAAGTGAAGTGGAATAGTGAAATTCTATAAGAAAAAGACTTATAAATGTGAGTTATAAGTAAAAGGAATTTTTTTGAAAGAATTTAAAGTTGTAATTGTTGAATATAAGTAATCAAGTTTTGGACTTATAATATGAAATAATAAAGATTTTACTTTGGTAAAGTTGAAATAAATTTGAGTTGGCATAATAAAACATATGATTTGAAATTTAACTAAACGAAGGTTAAATAAATCGATTTGGATTAGGTAAGCTATCGAAATGGAAATTAAACTGAAGTGATTATATAATATAACTTTGAAGTTTAATAAGTTGTATAACTTGTAAAGTGAGAAAATGTAAGTGAAACCGAATGATAAAATGGTTAAAAAATTCTGTTAAGAAAAACGAGATATGAATTTGAATAAGTGATGAAATTGACTTTGGTAAAAGTTAAATAGAATTGGAATCTGATTGGATTTATAAGGGGAAATTTAAGTTAAGTTAAACAAATGATGTTTGAAATGGAATATAAATCAAGTGATGTTGAATGAAGTTGATTTTGGTATCGAAGTATAATAATGAAGTGAATTAAATGGATGTGGACTTGAGTTATATAAATGAAATTCAACCTTATTTGTTAAATGAATTAACAATCAAATTAATAAATGGATTGAATTTTAATCAATCGAATGTAAAAGAATTGATATAGAATAATGAATGTAAGTGTTAATTCATTAGAAGCTAATGAAGTTGAAAAAAATTTGAATAATTGAAAGAGAAATCAATTAGATATTAAACCAATTGGAAATTAAAAGTGTTAAACCAAATTGAATGTAAATTTAATAATTTGGTTATGTTGGTTATGATTGGTTGTTATATGATTGTTAGATGATTGTATATAATTCATTAAGTGTTAATGAAATTGAATTGATAAATGGAAAGCAATGTAATTGAATTTGAATTGAAAGTGAACTAATGTGAATTAGTTGTAAGCAATTAAAATTTGTATCGAAACCTAATAAATTGCTTATGGGAATTATTTTGATTGCATTGCTTATGAAAACTATGTGTTTTCTATTGAAAATTAGTGAAATGTAAATAAATTTCCTATATATGTCACTTACATGTTTAAATTGAGTAAGTACACGTACTGGGGCTGTAGATGGCTGGATTTGGTCATGCTAAAATGCTAATAAATAACTACTTTGCTTAAAAATGCTAAAAAGGTACGCATACGCAGTAAAAATAGAAAATATGAACTGTTTTTCTGTTTTCCGACCGTGTGGGTCGATATATATATATATATATATATATATATATATATATATATATATATATATATTTGTATCTATTGTGATATTGCAAAAGCTCCTCCGTACAAGGGAGACTCTGCCAAAATTTTCCGTAAATTTTGGGAGTTTGAAACAATTTTAAAATTGTTGGAAATTTTTTGTTAAAGAAAAGTCAATTTCTAAATTGAAATGAAAATGTAGGAATTGAACTAAAAAAGTGTAACCATCAGATTTTTGAAAAGTTAAGAAATTAAAATGAATCTGAAATTGGGTTGGAACGGTTTGTTTTTGAAAAAAAAAATTAATGGATTTCAAGACTTTTTCTGACTTGGCAATTTCGAGGACGAAATTCTTTTAAGGGGGGAAGTTTGTAACGACCCAGAATTCCTTTCATTTGAAATTCGTATATTTAATTGATTTTAAATATTAACAAGTAAAATTTGTAAGTCGAATAAATTATATTTCGAATATCTAGATTTAATTGGATAACTAAATCGATAATTTAATATTTGAAATTACAGAAATAACTGGAAATTGGATTTAATGTGATTAAATTTGATTTGTAAAGTTGTATTAAATCATATTGTAGTTAGAATGATGTTGTAGAACTTTTAAAATTGAATTAAAAGTTAAATTGTGGAAATTGAATATTTTAATAATTAATTGACGAGTAAAAATAGCAATTTTTCAAACAGTCTCGGATTTCGAGGAAACTAGTTTCAACGGATCCGTAATGTTAAATTATTGTAGGATTTCAAATTTCGTGTCAATCGGATTTACGGTTTGTCCGGAGCAAGCTAAAACGCGTAGAAATCGGTTTAAGTGAATTTTAAATTTAAATAATCCGATTCGAAAACTTATATTTCAAATACGATCGAATTGGCTCCCGATATGTATTCCATTGTGTTCGGAATAGGGGTAAAACATTATAAACGCCAGGTGGCATGCTTCGTTTCGAGTTCGGAAAAATTCCAGATGAATAGTGTCGCGAGAATTTTCTATAAAAGCCCCTAACTTTCTCCATTCTTCACAAACCCTAGGGTTTCTAGTTACAGCCGCCGCTTGTTTATTTCAATGGTCGGTAACGTGCCTCCTTCTCCTTCATTTTTCTCCAAATCCACAAACTAATTTCAAAAACTTTCAACAGTAAAAATGTCGAGCACAACGAGATCCACAAAATAAACGGTCAAGATCTAGATCGGAGCGACGTGGTGGCACCAATTGGCTTGCGTTCATGACACGTTTGGAGGCTGTTTTCACGGGTTAGAGGCAACCGAGCTTCGCCTCCTTCATGGCGTTGATGGTGTCGGCAATGGGCTACGAATTTATGATACTCGATCGTTGTCAAGTCGAGTGAAGTGGCCGCGGCTTCGAGAAGATTTACGTGAGCGTTGGGTTTCAATTGCGTGCAAAACCTGATGGGGAAGAAGTTGAAAAGCACGGCCTGGATTTTTTCTTTTGGAAGCAACGGCCATGATTAAAGTGAGGGTTTAAAATTAAAAAGAAAATGGTATTAATATATATATATATATATATATATATATATATATATATATATATTTACAAAGTTTAAAAAGCTATAACTTTTTGATACGAGGTCCGTTTTGGACGAAACGACTTGCGTTGGAATCGTATGGATGAATACTACATGATGGAGCTGGATGGTACTGATTGGAGCTAGTGTAAATTTTAGGTAAAATTAAACGCACGTTTAATTTTATTCGGAATAAAACGCTGAAACCGCTATTGGAAGCAATGTGAGAACTTCTCACTCAATCGAATTTGTTTCGATTTAAATTTTAAATAGTTAAATTTAAAATTGCTTGATTGTGTGATCGAATGATGTTTGCTATTTATTGCATTGAAATAGACCCTATACGTCGCATATTAAGCAGAGGTTATTTTATTAAACACATATACCGCGATATTCCACCTTGAAGCGGAGGTTATTTTATTAAAAACATATACCGTGATATTTTATTAAATACATAATTTTCCACACGGACAGCCTAGAGTCAGGTCATTCTGGAAGTCAAGAAGTTGCCATGGAGATCTGGAGGCAAGCTGGATGGCGAAAAGTATCACTTGTATATGATATTATCTTGTCCACTGTGTATCCACTTGTAAGGACAAGTTCATATAATTGTCCAGTTGTGTTGTGTTGTAAGTTGACTCTGATGATGTACTGTATGAAATGTACAGTCTTTTGATTTAAAGATTATTCATTTATCTATTATATGTTGTTTCGCTACGATTGTGAGATTCTGATATTGTTTCTATTGCTTCTTCTTTCTTTCTTCTTCTGCCTCTTCTTCTTTAACCTTAACAATTTGGTTTTCCGGCCTTCAATTGCTCGGCAGTTGATACAGTGGACGTATTAATGTCGATTTTTCGGAAGTCGAAAATCTCGACGACGTTACAATAGTTTTGTCGCGCGGGTTCGCCAGTAAATGGCCTGGAAGTTTGCGGCGATGGGTGGCTTTCGGTGGCGTCTTGGGGCGACGCGTGCGGGCCGGGGGGATCGGCTTGAGGCGTGGAGGTAGGCGGAGTTCTCTGATTTGAGTGGATGATGCTCTGATGGCCGGCGTAGTTGGAAGGTCGACGGCTGTAGGCGAATGGTTCACTGTTGAGGCTAGGGTTTTTGAGACATTGCGCTTATACAGGTAACCGCGTGATGACGTGGCGTATGTTGGTTATTTTATATTCTTTTTTTTATTTGTTTCAATTTGATTTGTATAATGATCAAATCTCAATAACTTTCGCATACGTGATCAAATTCACGCGCGGTTTTCTCCACTAGGTTCGTATTGGAATTTCGGATCTGTTGACGTAGGTTTGGACGAATTCCGAGCGGTCAAATTTTTGGGTTTAAATTCAAAAGGTGAGTGTTTTAACCCACTCACAACTTCTAAAATTTCTTATGTTTGTTAAATTGATATATGATGTGATTTAAAATTTATTTATGGTTGTTTGGAATATTTTTAATCATCATCTCAGTTAACTACATTTATTTAAATTAAATTGCTATTTAATTTATTCATTACATCTAATCTGCCAGTTAAATTGTTAATTAATTATTCATTGCATATAAACTACCCGTTAAACAGTTATTTAATTATTATTGAATATAAACAGCTAGTTGATACCTGTTGTTTATTATTCATTATATATTGATGTATTGTTGAAATAGAATGTATGATTTTTGATGGATGAATGGATGTATGATTTTTGATGGATGAATGGATGCTGTATTTTATATTGTTATAAACTGCAAGTTATTATGCATTTTCATCTCATTCGGGATTACAGTTTGAAATGATATACAACAGCATTTTTATTTTTAAATTGCGGATTGAAATGATAAATATCCGTATCACTTGACCATAAGATATAAAATTATATGCAGGCACCACGGTATATATATGTATATAAAATTATTTTTGAAATAAATTTTTCTATGGTTTTGTAAAGATATATATGTATATATATGGTTTTATTAGATACTGATTTCGGATATTTGTCAAAGGTTATTATATATATAGTTAAATTCTTGGTTTTAAGCTATGTATAAAATTGTTTAAAGTATGAAGTAAGTTTAATAATAAAGTTAATATTATTAAAAATTATTATGGATAAGTATTTACTTAAATTATATTCTAATGTAGAGTTATATTGACTTTATAAATCAAAGTTGAGAAGATAGTTTGAAATTGATTTGAGATTTTATTTAATTAAGATCTTATTGGAATTTAGATTTAAAAAGAATATGGTGTTATAACCAAATTCGGGTTTAAGATGATTTAAGTGAATAAATCTAGTCTAAATAAATTGAGGAATATTCAGTTATTGAATTTGAAATTTTTATATAAAGGATATTGGATTTATTAAGTAAGTATTTCAAAACTAAATAATAGTAAAGTAAATTTGGCTTATATATGTGAATAAAAAATTTCAGTTTGAAATGGTGGGATATTTAAAACTGTGAAATATATGTAAATTTTTTTTTGCAGGTTAAGCGGGGTTAAACTGGGCCCCTACCAGGTATATTAAATAAAGGCGAAAATACAGGGAAGAGTACAAACCACTAAAGAAAACAAGAAAGAAAAAAACACGACATCAACCGGAACAACAAACATGACAGAGAGGAAAACTAAAAAATAAAGAAATCAAAAGAAAGATGAAACAAAAGTACTAGCTACGGAATCCAAGGATCGATCTGATTGCCGCGAAAACTGTGCTTGCTGTCATGCATCCCCTTATAAATATCATTCTTCAACGCTGCCCAAACCCTATCTTTACTACGGCTCTTTCCTTCAAATACCCTCAAATTTCTTTCGTTCCATATGACCTTTAGTAGCTTCTTCAGGATGAAGAAAAAGTAAAGTTTAAGTTCATCCTTCCATCCAAACGCATGCTCAATAAGCAACCGAAGTTTATTGCAGCTATGAGAAGGCATCATCCCCTGCAAACAACTCAACAACTTGGACCATAAATGAAGAACAAAATGACAGTGAAAGAATAAGTGTTCAACAGTCTCACAATGCTGATCACACAGCTCACAATTAGGTTGGACAGACATTCCAAAACAAACTAATTTGTCTCTTGTCTTCAGGGCATTGTTTATAACCTTCCAGAAGATTAAATTATCACCACCACTTGACACAGTAGACCATGTGACCTGATACCATTTACAATCAGGCAATGCATCCAGACCAAGCAAGGCAGAATACACGCTACTAACAGAATGAACACGATCATTCCACAACACAGTGTCTTGCTCAGAATGGACAAATGTACTAGAATCATAAAGCCTCCCAAATGCTCTGACATATTGATCACTAGAGTATGGGATCACAAGCTTACCGTCAGCAATATAATCAACAGCAAGAGCATTACCACCAATGCCAGATTGATACTTCTGCTGATGTGTGAAGAAATGATCAAGCACAACACCCTCGTCAAGCCATGGATCTGACCAAAACTTGCATTCACTCCCCACAGACAGGTTTATCCTAACAAATGGTTTGAATGCTTGCCTGAGCTTTATTATACTCCTCCAGATCCAACTACAGGAGAGAGGAACCTCCATAAGCCAAAAGTTTTTGGTCCCAATGTTGTACCTGATGGTCCATTTGACCCATATAGTGTCTTGCTTTTTTAACAACGCATCGATGTGATGAATGTAAGCGGCCTTGTTCCATACTTCAATACTATGCAACCCCAAACCACCTTTGCATTTCGGCTTCTCAAAGGAAGAGTAAGAACAAGGCAGAACTTTCCTCGTGTGTATTGTACCAAACCAAAAGAACCTTAACATCGCACGTCTAACCATTTTCAAAATCCTAGAAGGAAGAATGTACACCCTGGCCCAATAAACCATAATCGAGAAGCTCACTGATTGCATAAGAACCAACCTACCAGCTTGTGTCAAGAAATTGTTAGCCCAACAATCCATAGCACGAGTGATTTTTTCGTACAAAGGCAAACAGTTGGCAAGAGTAACTCTTGAGGAGCATAGAGGAAGTCCAAGATAATTCATATCAGAGGACATTGACTGCATACCAGCAATAGAGGTGAGGTTTGATTCCTGAAGGGTAGAAATCCCAGAGAATAATATGCTTGATTTGTTGAAGTAAGCTTGAGACCGGTTATTTTGTAAAATATGTGAAGCACACTTTTAATACATTCAATAGATTGCTGGTGAGGTTTTGTGAATATCATGATGTCATCTGCAAAGAGAAGAGATGTAATTTGTAATATGTAAATTTAAATGGTTTATTTGGAAATTCAAATCTGTATTTGGAATTGATTTGAGAAAGTAAAAAGCTAATTTACTTTATAAAGCCATTTATTATTTAACCATTTAAGTATTGAAAATTATGTTTCGAAGCCATGGATTAAAGGTATATATGTTTGAAAATACTATGATTTTTGAAAAAAGATATATTTAAAAAAAATGATATCATATTGATTTGGGTTTTAAAATAGAAATGATATCGTATTTATATGGTTTTGAAATGGATATTTTATTCTAGTTTTAAAGTATAAATTATTTTAAAATAACCGCGGTGTTATAATAACGTTTGGTTGTTGAAGAGACCGGGATCGGAAGTTGTCATACTATCTGCCAACTCCGGAAACCACTTTAACAACCGCGTACGTGGTAGAGATTCCAGAATGAAGTAAGATGGCGGCGACGTTTCCTTTGAGGTAAATACGTGGACCCAACTCCCGTGAGTTGGCATAAGGTGGCTAAAACAGGAGCGATCTACGGGTTAATATGGTAGCACCTTTGATCACACACATCCCTTCAATATTCTACTTTGACTTTGGTTTTATTCGGTGGCCACTTTTTATTTCATTGATTTGGGGGTGTGCCTCGAGGTGGGCGGTAGCTGCGGCTATGCGTTACCACCGACCTAGAAGCGTAATTGGTATATCTACCCTGGCATTGCCTAGTTGTGCCGTGTCACCTACCATACCGAGCCTTGTACGAGTTTGGATTTATCCCGTAGCCTGTGTGGTATCCTCTGGTGGCTTCCCGATCAGGAGGGACCATGATATTGGATGGACTACTGGGACTATTATTGTGCTAAGGGGAAGATTGGGTAACTCCTTAACGCTATTTAAAAGTGTGTTTATTTTACTATAGACACTATTATAATAGCGATTTATTACTACATAGTAAATAGTTTAACGGATCCTTAAGAGATGTGAATCCCGAGCATCTTTTAAGTTACTGCACTCATATTTATTTTAGTTTATTTAACTTACATAAGATCTTTTAGTTCTAACTCAAGGGTTTTGTCTTTTCAATTCGCTCGGGTCAGCCTGAGCATTTCAGGATTTGAAGACCTTACTTCCAGAGGATGAAGATGAAGATTTTATTACTATTATATATTATATTAGTCCACTACATCATGTACTCCGCTGCATTGTTATTCATTGTGAACTCTGATATATGTTGTATAAGTATAATCGAATTTTTGTAAACAACTTATTAAACTGTATATTTGATTATTATATTTTATCGTTCCGCTGCAAGATTCTATTTCGTTTTTCTCTCTCTATTTTTCTTATTTACCCCATAACAATCCGCCCTTCTGTATGGTTTGAATTGGCACGTGTGTCGATTTAAAGCGTACGAAAAGGCGGGACGTTACAAGTTATGTTCGTGAAATCCTAACGATTGATTGGATGATGCTACTAGTATAAATAAGGATGAAGTCTTCACTATGAAAGACATAGGATGACTTTCGGAGCATTGAAGAAGAAGTTATGGTAATAAGGAAAGTAATCACGTTTATTCATTATTTTTAATGTGGAAATGCATGAATTATTGGATTACATTTGCATAAAACGACAAGGAAATATATACAAGCACATGTTATGGAATAAAATATATGTAAAAGGTTATGCATATTATTTCTTTCTCAGTAAAAGCGTTGCTTTGAGATTATTTATTTCCATCTTTTCTAACTAACGAAATTAGTGAATTACTTGCAATGTTTGCACCATTTGTTACCATTGTAAATTGCCTCTATTATCTTCTTACCATATCTTTGCAATTTAACCAATGACTCGCATAAATTTAAACTGGCTATATGTTGAGGGTGGACTTTATTGTAAATCTATCCTGACATTCAGCCAGCGATCCCCTAATGGTGTGTCTCTTCTTATTAACCCTAACTTAGGACTTTGGTATGTAAACTCTTATCTTGTAATCTCTTGTAACTCTCTCATGTATAATAAAGCCTCTCTCATTTGGACTAGACGTATACTATGTTGATGATAGTGAAACTAATATAAATATTGTGCATCGCTTTTTTCTTCTTTATAATTATATATTATTATTGGAGTAATAGAATAATTGTTCAAGATTGAGTGATGTTCAAATTGGCAAATCTAGATCTTGTTTATTGTTTTTCCGCATTTGTGCAATTTTTGCACTACAAATTGGTATCATAATAAGGTCATCACAAAGCTTAGAGTAATTTTGGATTTGAAAAATTATTGAGATGTTGGATATGAGTTATTTTTCAAAAATGACTATTTTGGATGGAAAATCGGGATATTTAGAAGCTATGATGGAAGATGTTTCGTACCTCAATAATCGTCATGATCCGATTAATGGAGATGTAAAGAAACCCTTTGCTATAGAGGAGGAAAATGCAAGAAGATTGATAAGAAGGCAATTGCATTGATTCGTCATTATCTTAATGATTCAGTCTTCCATCATGTGGCTAGTTGTGAATTTGCGAAGGCCTTATAGGACAAGTTGGTATCTTTATATGAGTCGAAGAGTGCTACAAATAAGGCTTTTCTTGTTCGAAAGTTGATTCAAATGAGATTAGATAGAGAGAAGTCTGTTGTAGAGTATTTGAACAAAATTCAAGATGTAATAAATCAATTGAAAAATATGAATGTCAAATTTGATGATGAGTTACAAGCTCTTTTATTGATGAGTTCGCTTTCAGAATGTTTGTAAAATTTGGTGGTTTTTTTTGAGTAATTCCAATGCTAATGGAACTATCTCACTGGAAACTGTTTAAAATAGTCTTTTGAATGAGGAGCTTAGAAGAAAATGCTCACATATGAAATTAATTCAAGATGAGACTATGGTAGCAAGGGACTCGAAGAAGGATACAAGTCCGAAGAAGAAAATCGCTAATGGTAAAAGTATATCGAAAAGTATCATTTGTTTTTATTGTCATAAAAAGGGTCATATGCACAATAGGTATGAGCATATAAAAGGGATCAAAAGAAGGCTATACATAGTGGTAGTGATAGTGATACTGTAACAGTACGGAATTTTCGTTCTTCGAAAATCCGACATCGACACTCACTTTATCGACTGCCGAGAAATCAAAGGCCGAAAACCGAGATGTTATGGGTTTTAAAAAGAAAAGAAAAGAAAGAAGAGAGAAAAAGAAGAAAGAAAAAGAAAAATAGAGGGAAAAGAAGATAGACAATTTTTAGAAAACAGAGAATTAGAAAAACAGAAGATAGAAAAATTTAAAAATAGAAAGAAAAAGAGAATAGAGAACATTTTGAAAACATAGAAGAAAAGAGAATAGAACGGAACAGAAAACAACAGAACAACATCAGAATCTCACAATTCGCAGCGGAACAACATATAATAATAAATGAATAATCTTTAAACAAAGAACTTTATCAGTTATTACATTTCATTTCATTACATCACATCATATCATCAGAGTGTACAACAACATACAACAATAAACAGTGCAGCGGAAAAAGGAATACTATATAAACTAGTAATACGCCATGCCATCCAGCTTGCCTCCAGCAACTCCAGAATATCCAGAATATCCTGATAAACCTAACTCTTAACTGCCCGTGTGGAAATTGGTGGGCACCCAGAGTTTAGGAAGGAAAACAATAAACTCCAAGTCAGTCATGTGACTGGTGTGAGAACTCAAAACAGTTTATTTATCTTTAAAATCAAAATAGAGGAATATTTTTAAATTCAATTCGCAATGCTTTTAAAAATGAGACTACCATAAGGCCTCCCGCACACACACACAATGCAAACGCAGAATCGGAGGAGATTTCTCCTTATGATAGTCAAAGATGCTTGATACGCATTAAAAGAACATTTCATATTATTATTAGTGCATAGTGTAGGAAATATTTCGAAAGTAGAATATAAATCTTAGCCAACATAGACATTTCGAACTATGCCTACTATAGCTACCATCCAAACAGTGGTGACCACCATAAGTGAATAGCAGGTTCTACAACTAATACCGTACAAGTTTCGTATTGGGAATTGGATTTCCAACAAATGGTCAGGCCAAGGAACTTCCCATTGCCACTGAGAATGCCTCTGGATGGACATCCCCGAGAACCAAACCGGATCTCAACCAACACAAGGCCGGGTTACTCCTAACTGAGTAACAACTGACCGAATATGCCATCCCCCGGTCCTTTGGGACCTTTTTCCGAGAGCGCTCTCTAATCAATTCACACAATCATAACAAAGTGTTTTCAACATGAGTAAGTATCTGGGCTCCATACCATGATACCACCCTTTTCCAGAAGGAAATGGACACATCCTAAAGGGTGCTACCCCTCATAACCTTGCTGCTTCTTTCCTGTTTTGACCATTCACGGGGTGTGAGGCTCGACGAAGTCACGTCCACAAAAACATACTTTATACAAAAGCCATGCTTTGGGTCAACAAATGATCAACACAATGATCACTAAGATAGACGATCAAATAAATGATCCTATCACAATAATCAACACGATGATCATTTCAGCATCACTCGGCATGTCACATTACCAAATTGGGAATATATCGCTGATAACTTCAACTATATAACCTTTGAGCTCGTACGTCTCAAAGAAGGGTGTTAAGCAAAGAATAAATTCTCCGCCACCAACAGAAATATATTTGAAAGAAATCGGCTTTATATCTCAAATTGTAATGTCAGACATACAATCCATACAAGTCTGTTCCGGGATCGAACAGAACCGAAGGCACTTACAAAGAAGTCCTTGCAATCCAGATATTCACAATCCTGATCGGATTTCCCATCACTTAGGGAGTTTCTATACCGGCGCGACTCGGTGCAGAAACAATCGATAGGTCATCCTATCGCTCTCGCAAATACCGGGTCTTCAACACCGATCTTCAATGCAATTCACAACGACGTATCACATATTCGGAATGGGTTATACGACCCCATGGTCCTTTCCCGGTTAACCCGAATAGTGAGCGCTTATTCAAAAATAAGTGTGCATTCAAATTCAATCAATTCACATCAAATACCCATTCAAAGGGAAATATTGATAGTCGGTTATTGAACTATCAATTGATATGCATACATCACCAGATTCCAAATAATTTTCCAAATTATTTATTTTCCAAAATATCTTTATAAGATATATAATTTCAACACTTCAAAAATAAATCAATATTTATTTTCAAACTAATTTCACTTATTATTTATAAATTCCATAATGAATTTATATTCCCAAAATCTCTATGAATAACCGATTTCAATTATTCATTTTCAATTTATCTTTTCATATTGGAAAACATTTCCATACTTATTTATTCATAAGTAATCGACAAATCTTTTTATTTTCAACCTTTGAAAATATTCAATATACTTAAATCGAATTAAGTATATTATTCATTCTTTAAGGGAAATCATTCTCTTAAACATTTTTATTTGGGCCAAAACGAATGTTGCGTAAAACATCGTTACAACGTCCCAAAATCACTAGTATAGGGATTCGAAATTAAATAGATATATAAATCCCAATACTATACAACCCATTTCCTTTCGGAAATCATTTACTATAACAACAGTGTTATAGTCCACCATTTCCTTTTATTTCTCGAAAACGTCTATTTCAACAATAAATGTTGAAATCTATGATTTCGAATCTCAACATCTTTTAAAACATCGTTAGATCGTTTTAATTCTGTTTAAAACACCAAATCTAAAACAATTTCTTTAACGTGTTATTCACTATTCAAAAACGTGAATAAACTTCGTTAACAAATTTCATCCTTTTATTCATTTTAATTCAAAGGATTATTCACTATTCAAAAATGTGAATATAACTCCATTAATAGGTTATAACAATTAACTTATCAAAATAAGTTGTTTGCGAATTTATAAACAACGTTTATAAATTCCATTTCTATTTATTTATAAAAACTTCTTTTTTATAAATTCCTTTATTAACCTATTCCAGTTTATAACTAAATTATAAACTAAACATTCACATTATAAGTTAATTACTTATAAAACGATTATTTTATAAAATCGTTCTTTAAACTTCATAATTATAAATCTTATAACTTATAAGATTCATTTATTTAACCAAATCTATTCTTCAATTAACTTCACAAATTTATAAATCTTACTATTTATAAATTTCATTTATAACTTCACAGTTTATAATTCTATAAATTTCATTCATTTATGAAATTCATTTTCACTACATTCAAACACTTATAAAAACTCGTTTTTATAATGTCTATATTTCAATTTATAAATATCCATTTATAAATCTCTTAATATAAATCAGTTTATATTATTATTCTAAAACGTCTTTAAATTCCTTTATAATTTCACCATTCTCTTGATTTATAAAATAATTAAATTTTATAAATCCTATATTTAAACTTTTCACAATAAATTCAAATTTCCCAATTTAAACTATTTTATAAGATCATTGGTTCATATTTCTCAAAAATCGACTTTTAATCGTATTTCTAAAAATCAGCTTTTTAACTATATTTCACAAAAACCATAATTTTTATAACTTTAAAAATTATAACGTTTATTTATTTATAATGGATCAATTTCAAAAATATAGTATATTTTCAAAATCACTTTTAAAATTATTTTAAAATCCCAAAATCTGGGTCCAATGATGCTACACACCAAATAGTCAATCACGACAACAACGATATCATATATCGATATGATAATCCATCAAATATCAAAATATCTGAAATAAAATAAATACTGTTGAGGAATCCAGTTGGATCCCTCCAACCTGTTTTCCTGCATCCAAAAACATTAGCACAATACCAATTTCGCTCCAGTACGAAATTATCGCGGTACATGTTCTTAATAAATATTATCCGCTTAATAACGGCGTAATAGGGTCTCATCCGCTAAACAAAAAATGCGGGAAATCAACAACTGCAATATATACATATGCCAATATATATATATTGATATTATATATAATACCAATTTCACTGTTTATGAAATATTCGCGGTATATGTTTTTAATAAATAACATCCGCTTACTAACGGCGCATAATGTCTATTTTAACAATCAATAATTTACAGTCATCATTCAAACATGCATTCAAATATTTTAAATCTAACTATTTAAAATAAAATCGAAATCTATTCGATTGAGTGAGAAGTTCTCACCTTGGTTTTAATTTCCGTTTTATCGATTTATTTCGAATAAAATTAAACGCGCGTTTAATTTTACCCGAAATTCTCACTAACTCCAAACGACTCCAAACCAACTCCATCGCGTAGTGCTCGTCCATACGATTCCAACGCAACTGAGTTTGCATTTTTTCGACCTCGTATGAAAAAGTTATGAATTTTACAAGTTTGTACTCGTTTTATATAACTATAATTACAATATAAATTTAAAATTAAAACCCTACATCTCACATCTGCCGTCCATTTTCCAAACTCCAGATCTAGGCCACTGGTTACTTCTTCCCCACCCACGTTCTCTTCCAGACTTTGCACGCACCAAACAACCCATCCCTCATCAAACTAGGGTTTAGGACCGCATCACCTACGACGAGCTTGAACGCGATCAGGGACCTTCACCTCGAAGAGCATCACCAGCATGACACTCGGCTGGAGCACCTTGGAGTTCGGCCATCTCTGGTGCGCGCAACACGAGGCCAAACGTGCCTCCTTCTCAAGTCAATTGCCGCTAATCTACAACTCCAAACACGATCATAACCGTTGAGATTATAGATCTCAACATGCTCTTGAATTCTCTAGTTGAAGACGAGGCTCGATATCGCTTGGATTTGAAGATTTGGAGGGATGAATTTGGGGCAATTTCGGCCATTGACTTCATGTAGGCGGCTGAGCAATTAGAATTAGGGTTTTGCATTTTCTTTTTATTTTAGATTTTAACTCCTATTTATAGAAAAAGCTAGCGTAAACACTATTCATCCCGGGAATTCCGAACTCCGATTTAGACGCCGTAACCAGCGTACCTAGGGTTTATCCCGCGTTCCGGACACAATGGAACAAGTTTCGGAAGCTAATTCGGAAGTATGTGCGAGTTATGGCTGAAAACGCTCAATTTGAATTAAACCGATTTAAACCGATTTCTAGGCGTTTTAATTTGTACCGGACAAACGGTAAATCCAATTGACTTGAAATTTGAAACCTTACAATAATATCACATTACGGATCCGATGAAACTGGTTTCGTCGAATTCCGAGATTTTTTGAAAAATGGCTATTTTGACTCGCCAAATTTAAATTAAAAATAATTCGATGCGTTTCGAGCTGCCACGATCAAACGATAACTCCGATTGACACGAAAATTGAAATCCGGTAATAACTAACTATTACGGATCCAATGAAACTGGTTTCGTTCAATTCTGAGACTGTTCAAAAATTGACTATTTTACAGTCGATTATTAAATATTAAAATATTCAATTTTCACAAATTTACTTTTAATTCGATTTTAAAAGTTCTAAAATATTTCTATAACTCCAGTATGATTAAATAAAATTTTCCAAATTATTTTCTATCATTTTTAACTCAATTTTTAATTATTTCCATAATTTAACATATTAAGTTATCGATTTAATTATCCAATTAAATCCAATAATTCAAATAAAAATTTATTTGACTTAAAAATTCACTTATAAATATTTAAAATTAATTAAATATTCAAATTTTAATTTAATAAAATTCTGGGTCGTTACAATCTTTCCCCCTTAAAAGAATTTCGTCCTCGAAATTACAAGTAAGAAAGGTTACAGAATCTATTAATTTTCAAAATTCATAATTAAACTTCTTACCATACTTTACTAAGTTTTCAAATCATACTTAGTTATCTTTTCAAAAACAACTACTATTGTTTAACTTTCAATTCCAAATCAAAGTTAAAGTTTTCAAAAATTTTCCAAATTTTCTCAAATTTTTCTAACGCCTTAAATTTTCGGAAAAATTCGCCATAGTCTCCTTTGCGCGGCTCGATCCGAAAAAAAAATGACAGTATATATATCACAAATATACATCTCATTAAGTAATGAGGCATCCCGAAGGGAAAAAAGTGTAAAAGTACGATATTTAATCCGAGATATGTACCTTATATTTTATTAGCAAGCATATACGGCTAATATAGCGCTAAAGCGAACTCCAAATGCGAAGCAAACGCGATCCGCACCTACTAAACTCAACAAACAACATGAGAATCATGCACATATGCAAATAGTCTCAATATACAACATATATCTCATAATAACTATATATGTCACATAGCAAATGCAACAATAGAAATATATATTCAACCATCAACCAACTAACATCCATATCCAATAAACATTCATTCATATTTAATGAATTGGTTTTCACTCTAAATCATATTTGATTTATTAACATTGGATTTACTAACATTCATTCTCAATTCAATTAGTTTACCATTTACTAATTTAAATCTAATTCACTTTCAATTCTTATTCAAACTTATTTGCTTTTAATTTGAATTCAATTACATAGCTTTCCATTTCATTAACTACTTAATGAATTATATACAATCAACTAACAATCATATAACAACCAATTTATATTAATTACAACCAAATTCTTTTCACTTATATTCATTCAATTTGATTTAACACCATCATTTGCAATTGGTTTAATTAAATTGATTTCCATTCAATTTTATTCAACTTCTTATAACATTAGATTTTAATGAATTAATACTTTCATTAATTATTCCTTATCAACTTATTTACATTCAATTTATTCATTATTTCAATTCAATTACAAAGTTGAATTTCATTTACATAACTTAAGTTATATTCCATTTATACATCCTTTATTTACAACTCATATTTTATATAGTTTCTCTTCTTATATATATAAGTTTATTTCACAATTGTAATTCACCTTAATTATAATTCAATCCTTATAATTCATTTGCTTATACAATTATTCTTTCATTTAGATTATTCAAACAACCTAACGATCAACTTACATACACTTTAATAATTCTGAAAAATTATTTCTTTATATATAAAAATATAATCAAGGTAAAATTATTTCATTCACCCAATTTAAAATCAATACTGTGTCGAATTATCTTGTTTAAGAGTTTAGAAACCCCTATCTACGATAGTTAGCTAGACTAGATCGACGGGAATCTATAAACAATCAACCGATAAGTCAACACAATATAAAACAATTTTTTTTTTATTATTCACTAACAAATACGCACTCGTAGCTATTATTACACTCAACTCATTCTAGAGTACTGCTGACTCTATCTCTAACGAGTAATACCCAACAGAACCATGGTTGTCGCTTAACCATCAGCTCCGATACCAAATGTAACAGTACAGAATTTTCGTTCTTCGAAAATCCGACATCGACACTCACTTTATCGACTGCCGAGAAATCAAAGGCCGAAAACCGAGATGTTATGGGTTTTAAAAAGAAAAGAAAAGAAAGAAGAGAGAAAAAGAAGAAAGAAAAAGAAAAATAGAGGGAAAAGAAGATAGACAATTTTTAGAAAACAGAGAATTAGAAAAACAGAAGATAGAAAATTTTAAAAATAGAAAGAAAAAGAGAATAGAGAACATTTTGAAAACATAGAAGAAAAGAGAATAGAACGGAACAGAAAACAACAGAACAACATCAGAATCTCACAATTCGCAGCCGAACAACATATAATAATAAATGAATAATCTTTAAACAAAGAACTATATCAGTTATTACATTTCATTTCATTACATCACATCATATCATCAGAGTGTACAACAACATACAGCAATAAACAGTGCAGCGGAAAAAGGAATACTATATAAACTAGTAATACGCCATGCCATCCAGCTTGCCTCCAGCAACTCCAGAATATCCAGAATATCCTGATAAACCTAACTCTTAACTGCCCGTGTGGAAATTGGTGGGCACCCAGAGTTTAGGAAGGAAAACAATAAACTCCAAGTCAGTCATGTGACTGGTGTGAGAACTCAAAACAGTTTATTTATCTTTAAAATCAAAATAGAGGAATATTTTTAAATTCAATTCGCAATGCTTTTAAAAATGAGACTACCATAAGGCCTCCCGCACACACACACAATGCAAACGCAGAATCGGAGGAGATTTCTCCTTATGATAGTCAAAGATGCTTGATACGCATTAAAAGAACATTTCATATTATTATTAGTGCATAGTGTAGGAAATATTTCGAAAGTAGAATATAAATCTTAGCCAACATAGACATTTCGAACTATGCCTACTATAGCTACCATCCAAACAGTGGTGACCACCATAAGTGAATAGCAGGTTCTACAACTAATACCGTACAAGTTTCGTATTGGGAATTGGATTTCCAACAAATGGTCAGGCCAAGGAACTTCCCATTGCCACTGAGAATGCCTCTGGATGGACATCCCCGAGAACCAAACCGGATCTCAACCAACACAAGGCCGGGTTACTCCTAACTGAGTAACAACTGACCGAATATGCCATCCCCCGGTCCTTTGGGACCTTTTTCCGAGAGCGCTCTCTAATCAATTCACACAATCATAACAAAGTGTTTTCAACATGAGTAAGTATCTGGGCTCCATACCATGATACCACCCTTTTCCAGAAGGAAATGGACACATCCTAAAGGGTGCTACCCCTCATAACCTTGCTGCTTCTTTCCTGTTTTGACCATTCACGGGGTGTGAGGCTCGACGAAGTCACGTCCACAAAAACATACTTTATACAAAAGCCATGCTTTGGGTCAACAAATGATCAACACAATGATCACTAAGATAGACGATCAAATAAATGATCCTATCACAATAATCAACACGATGATCATTTCAGCATCACTCGGCATGTCACATTACCAAATTGGGAATATATCGCTGATAACTTCAACTATATAACCTTTGAGCTCGTACGTCTCAAAGAAGGGTGTTAAGCAAAGAATAAATTCTCCGCCACCAACAGAAATATATTTGAAAGAAATCGGCTTTATATCTCAAATTGTAATGTCAGACATACAATCCATACAAGTCTGTTCCGGGATCGAACAGAACCGAAGGCACTTACAAAGAAGTCCTTGCAATCCGGATATTCACAATCCTGATCGGATTTCCCATCACTTAGGGAGTTTCTATACCGGCGCGACTCGGTGCAGAAACAATCGATAGGTCATCCTATCGCTCTCGCAAATACCGGGTCTTCAACACCGATCTTCAATGCAATTCACAACGACGTATCACATATTCGGAATGGGTTATTCGACCCCATGGTCCTTTCCCGGTTAACCCGAATAGTGAGCGCTTATTCAAAAATAAGTGTGCATTCAAATTCAATCAATTCACATCAAATACCCATTCAAAGGGAAATATTGATAGTCGGTTATTGAACTATCAATTGATATGCATACATCACCAGATTCCAAATAATTTTCCAAATTATTTATTTTCCAAAATATCTTTATAAGATATATAATTTCAACACTTCAAAAATAAATCAATATTTATTTTCAAACTAATTTCACTTATTATTTATAAATTCCATAATGAATTTATATTCCCAAAATCTCTATGAATAACCGATTTCAATTATTCATTTTCAATTTATCTTTTCATATTGGAAAACATTTCCATACTTATTTATTCATAAGTAATCGACAAATCTTTTTATTTTCAACCTTTGAAAATATTCAATATACTTAAATCGAATTAAGTATATTATTCATTCTTTAAGGGAAATCATTCTCTTAAACATTTTTATTTGGGCCAAAACGAATGTTGCGTAAAACATCGTTACAACGTCCCAAAATCACTAGTATAGGGATTCGAAATTAAATAGATATATAAATCCCAATACTATACAACCCATTTCCTTTCGGAAATCATTTACTATAACAACAGTGTTATAGTCCACCATTTCCTTTTATTTCTCGAAAACGTCTATTTCAACAATAAATGTTGAAATCTATGATTTCGAATCTCAACATCTTTTAAAACATCGTTAGATCGTTTTAATTCTGTTTAAAACACCAAATCTAAAACAATTTCTTTAACGTGTTATTCACTATTCAAAAACGTGAATAAACTTCGTTAACAAATTTCATCCTTTTATTCATTTTAATTCAAAGGATTATTCACTATTCAAAAATGTGAATATAACTCCATTAATAGGTTATAACAATTAACTTATCAAAATAAGTTGTTTGCGAATTTATAAACAACGTTTATAAATTCCATTTCTATTTATTTATCAAAACTTCTTTTTTATAAATTCCTTTATTAACCTATTCCAGTTTATAACTAAATTATAAACTAAACATTCACATTATAAGTTAATTACTTATAAAACGATTATTTTATAAAATCGTTCTTTAAACTTCATAATTATAAATCTTATAACTTATAAGATTCATTTATTTAACCAAATCTATTCTTCAATTAACTTCACAAATTTATAAATCTTACTATTTATAAATTTCATTTATAACTTCACAGTTTATAATTCTATAAATTTCATTCATTTATGAAATTCATTTTCACTACATTCAAACACTTATAAAAACTCGTTTTTATAAAGTCTATATTTCAATTTATAAATATCCATTTATAAATCTCTTAATATAAATCAGTTTATATTATTATTCTAAAACGTCTTTAAATTCCTTTATAATTTCACCATTCTCTTGATTTATAAAATAATTAAATTTTATAAATCCTATATTTAAACTTTTCACAATAAATTCAAATTTCCCAATTTAAACTATTTTATAAGATCATTGGTTCATATTTCTCAAAAATCGACTTTTAATCGTATTTCTAAAAATCAGCTTTTTAACTATATTTCACAAAAACCATAATTTTTATAACTTTAAAAATTATAACGTTTATTTATTTATAATGGATCAATTTCAAAAATATAGTATATTTTCAAAATCACTTTTAAAATTATTTTAAAATCCCAAAATCTGGGTCCAATGATGCTACACACCAAATAGTCAATCACGACAACAACGATATCATATATCGATATGATAATCCATCAAATATCAAAATATCTGAAATAAAATAAATACTGTTGAGGAATCCAGTTGGATCCCTCCAACCTGTTTTCCTGCATCCAAAAACATTAGCACAATACCAATTTCGCTCCAGTACGAAATTATCGCGGTACATGTTCTTAATAAATATTATCCGCTTAATAACGGCGTAATAGGGTCTCATCCGCTAAACAAAAAATGCGGGAAATCAACAACTGCAATATATACATATGCCAATATATATATATTGATATTATATATAATACCAATTTCACTGTTTATGAAATATTCGCGGTATATGTTTTTAATAAATAACATCCGCTTACTAACGGCGCATAATGTCTATTTTAACAATCAATAATTTACAGTCATCATTCAAACATGCATTCAAATATTTTAAATCTAACTATTTAAAATAAAATCGAAATCTATTCGATTGAGTGAGAAGTTCTCACCTTGGTTTTAATTTCCGTTTTAGCGATTTATTTCGAATAAAATTAAACGCGCGTTTAATTTTACCCGAAATTCTCACTAACTCCAAACGACTCCAAACCAACTCCATCGCGTAGTGCTCGTCCATACGATTCCAACGCAACTGAGTTTGCATTTTTTTGACCTCGTATGAAAAAGTTATGAATTTTACAAGTTTGTACTCGTTTTATATAACTATAATTACAATATAAATTTAAAATTAAAACCCTACATCTCACATCTGCCGTCCATTTTCCAAACTCCAGATCTAGGCCACTGGTTACTTCTTCCCCACCCACGTTCTCTTCCAGACTTTGCACGCACCAAACAACCCATCCCTCATCAAACTAGGGTTTAGGACCGCATCACCTACGACGAGCTTGAACGCGATCAGGGACCTTCACCTCGAAGAGCATCACCAGCATGACACTCGGCTGGAGCACCTTGGAGTTCGGCCATCTCTGGTGCGCGCAACACGAGGCCAAACGTGCCTCCTTCTCAAGTCAATTGCCGCTAATCTACAACTCCAAACACGATCATAACCGTTGAGATTATAGATCTCAACATGCTCTTGAATTCTCTAGTTGAAGACGAGGCTCGATATCGCTTGGATTTGAAGATTTGGAGGGATGAATTTGGGGCAATTTCGGCCATTGACTTCATGTAGGCGGCTGAGCAATTAGAATTAGGGTTTTGCATTTTCTTTTTATTTTAGATTTTAACTCCTATTTATAGAAAAAGCTAGCGTAAACACTATTCATCCCGGGAATTCCGAACTCCGACTTAGACGCCGTAACCAGCGTACCTAGGGTTTATCCCGCGTTCCGGACACAATGGAACAAGTTTCGGAAGCTAATTCGGAAGTATGTGCGAGTTATGGCTGAAAATGCTCAATTTGAATTAAACCGATTTAAACCGATTTCTAGGCGTTTTAATTTGTACCGGACAAACGGTAAATCCAATTGACTTGAAATTTGAAACCTTACAATAATATCACATTACGGATCCGATGAAACTGGTTTCGTCGAATTCTGAGATTTTTTGAAAAATGGCTATTTTGACTCGCCAAATTTAAATTAAAAATAATTCGATGCGTTTCGAGCTGCCACGATCAAACGATAACTCCGATTGACACGAAAATTGAAATCCGGTAATAACTAACTATTACGGATCCAATGAAACTGGTTTCGTTCAATTCTGAGACTGTTCAAAAATTGACTATTTTACAGTCGATTATTAAATATTAAAATATTCAATTTTCACAAATTTACTTTTAATTCGATTTTAAAAGTTCTAAAATATTTCTATAACTCCAGTATGATTAAATAAAATTTTCCAAATTATTTTCTATCATTTTTAACTCAATTTTTAATTATTTCCATATATAACATATTAAGTTATCGATTTAATTATCCAATTAAATCCAATAATTCAAATAAAAATTTATTTGACTTAAAAATTCACTTATAAATATTTAAAATTAATTAAATATTCAAATTTTAATTTAATAAAATTCTGGGTCGTTACAGATACACTGATGGGCATAGCTGAAGGCAACGACGGTAATACTTCTTGTGATGTCTCCATTAGTGAAGAGAAGCTTTGGAAGATGGATTCGGGTGCCAGTTTTCACGTTTGTAAAGATGTGAATTTTTTCTCTTCTAATCGAAAGAGTGTTGGCTATGAGAACCAATGGAGAAGAGCAACCGATTTGTAGTATTGTATCTTTCTAGCTTCGTATGTATGATGGTGTGGTTAGAGAAGTCTTTAGAGTGAGACTTGTAACTACTTGTTTACATAATCTTATTTCTCTCGGTCAGTTGGATCGCCGTGGTTGCACTTATGAGACTCAAGGTGAAAGGGTGGTTTTGTAGGGATGAGAGGAGTATTAGAAGAAGTAAACCTTTATAGTTTGGTTGGTCATGTAGTGACTATAGGAAGTCAAGTGACAGTTGGAGATCCTAGTCCACAGTCAAGTGGAGAGATTAATGTGTTCGCTTCTTATGATGATCGTGCTGAGGATCATATTTTAAACAGAGGTCTTCATGTTGATGATGCTCGAGGGGTCGATAGTTATCATGTAATGAGCTCAGGTCGAGTGATATACGGACGTCGACTAGGAAAATCCACAAAGACTTTATGGAGGTCTTTGTGGTATTACAAACAATTTTGAAACCGATTGTTGTGATGCACGTCATGGCGGGAGAGGCATCACTTGTAAGTGGTGGTAGAGTTTTGTAATTTGGTATGATTAAGATATAGGGAGTTGTGATAGATATAGAGATGAAATGCTTGATATTTTGGAGATATGTGATTTTGCATCAAGGTGGAATGTTTAATTTTGGTGATACAAAATCACAACTAGAAGGAAACAAATATGCAAAAAGGAAGAAAGAGAAAATTTTGTTTCCCTAATTAATAGACATATTTGGTTATATTTATTTCTCTCTCTAATAAGCTAATCAATTTAGTTTTTGCCATCTAAAATTGATTTAGGAAATTGATTTTATAAATAGAGCCTAGAAGTGAGAGTGTAAAATATATGAAAATCTATTTGCTAATTTTCTTATCTTCTATCTTTGTTCTTCTCCTCCAATAATTTTAATATAGCGATCAAGACTCCCTTTCTCAATTTGATTATTAGTTCAGTTTGTATTTTGTTTACGTTCATTTGTCCGATTAATTGTAAATAAATTTGCATGAATCAATAAAGAGGGTAGTTGGGTGGAACCTCTTTTGTATTTTTTTTGATTTCATGTCCGTTTATTTTCTATCCAAATTTATCTCTTTGTGATTTGGATGATTAAAGATCTATTAGGAAAAGCTTCTGCAATGCAAAGTTTTCACTACAACATGGTATCAGAGTCGATGGTAATGCCTGAAACAATGGACAATGCACAAGAGATCTATAAATGGTGGTGGCTAGCAGTGTAGGCTTAAGTAGTCAGACTTAAGGCGAAGCTAGATCATGATACGTTGGATCTGGTAGAATAGCACGGGAACAAAGTCTCGATATGGTGCAAGCATCGCGTTGGCATAGTGAAAGACCCATATGTGGATGCGAGCCAAGATGGAGATCGGTTGGGGTGTCTCGCATTGTGTGTGGGTAACAGGCGCATATTGGAGAAAAAATAGTCCCACGATGTGAAATATGATGGAGGTGGAGTGGTATATATATGAGTTTGGTTGCATGTAACAACAAGGGATTCTTTTTGTTAAAAGGTGTTAACCAAAATCATATTTGCCGCTACGTAGGGATGTGTAGACTGTTAATCCGTGAGATAATGGTTTTGATGACACCAACCTTAGAATAGATTATAAAATATAAATACTATATAAGTTTAGATATATATGTATATGCAGGATTTAACCATGCAGGTACTAAGAATGAAGACTATACAGTATAAAGATTCAAGATATCAAGATAGAAGACTCATGAGTATCAAGATTATCAAGAGTTCAAGATTTCAAGGTTAATTATTTTTTATTAGGAATTTTGTTAAAACTCATAGAAAAGCACTGCATCTTAAAATCCAATTTATTCATGGAATGGAATCCACTTCGAGCCTGTTAAAGGGATGGAACCCTAAGTAGGATGGAACCTACGAAAAAACTAGTGGAACATTGTTTTGTATCCGCTAACTTTTTATTCAAAATGATTTTTCAAAATTATATCCCGTTTTCAAAATATTTTCAAAACTTTCCTTTTAAAAGATTCAAAACCCTCTATCCTGATTTTAAATAATTTTAGCCTCAAAATTGTCTTTAATTTCAAGGTCAAAATTACTCCTAATTTTAAACTATCTTTTGATATAATATATTTAACTTTTAAATATTTATACTTAGATCTAAAATATAAAATTAGAGTTAAATTCTATATATATTATTCTCTATATTTACTTATGAATTTTAACTATATTCAAGTATATTTATAAATTTTAAATTAGTTTTAATATAAGATAAAGGTTATCTTCAAAGAAAATCAAAACATCAAAAAAATGCTTTGGGATGTCGACATGCCTATGTACCCCATGTCAGCATGGTGTTAGTTGAATTCAAAATTTAAATTTCAAAAGAAGTGTCTATTCGCTATAACTCTTCACGAATGGACATGGCTGTTGTTCTTTTATAAATAGGGGTTAGTTTCAAAGAATTTTGTATCAGATTTTCTGGTTTTTCACTCTTCTTCTTCTTCCACTTTTATTAACACATATTCTTATCATTACTCTACCGAAATCAACTTTGAATCGAACTCAATTACTTCTAGTTTGATTCTCTATCACTCTCTCTACAAGATTCTCAGTGCTATTCAGAGTTATAGACTTCACTGTAATCTATTAAGCGAGAAAAGGTGTGATTGTAGCCTTGAACATCAATCAAGAAAGAAAAGGTGTGATTGTAGCCTTGGTAAATCAATTGGGTAAATTTGTTGCCCGGAAATCAAGTATCTCTACCTAGAGGATCGAAATTCTAGAGGGTGTACCTCGTAGCCTTGAAACCGAGAGTGTAATTGTACAATTGCTTTTGAAAGGAAATCCGTACTTATGTTGCGGGGTTGGATGTAGGGTAACTCCGAACCAGTGTAAAATCCGGTGCGTTCTTTCCTTTATTGCTTTTATTTATTTCTGCATCTGTGTTTGTTTCTGCGATCATATCTGTGTCTATATATTGCATACATTAGTGTCTAAATTAACATAAATCGAAAAAGATTTATTAATTCTTTATTAACACTATTCACCCACTTTAGTGTTAATCCTAGCCTAAAGATACGTAATCTGCACTTCTCACAGTTGGTATCAGAGCGAGGTTTTCAAAGTTTCATAATCTGATTTTTGAAAAAGTTTTTAAAATGGCTATATTTGTTAATACTAGTTTAGAAGCATTCAAACCATCATCGTTTCTTGAGTCTGCATATAATCAATATTCAAATTCAAGTTGCCTACCAAGATTGTTTGATGTGCAGGAATCATGCTTTATGCATGTTGAGGAATCAATCCATAACAGACAAATTGTGCAGATCAGAAAGAACAAGTGGATACTTGATAGTGGGTGTTCTAGACACATGACTGGCAATCCAGATATACCGAATGATATAATATCCAAAGACGGAGGATTGGTTAACTTTGGAGACAATTCAAAAGGATATGTGATTGGCATCGGCAAAGTCGGTAATTCTGAAACTCCTACTATTACTAATGTTTTGTTAGTTAAGAATCTGAAACATAATCTGCTAAGTATAAGTCAACTATGTGATAAAAGATATAAAATTAAATTTTAAAAAGATAAATGTCACACTGAAGATAATAATTCAACCATAATATTTGAGGGAGTCGGCAATAAGAATAATTTATATTCTTAGTATGAAAGTTTCAAACGATAACCTGTGTCTGTTGGCAAATACAAGTGACCCTTCGATTTGGCACAAGAGGTTTGGGCATTTGAATTTCAAACTCTTATCTAGACTGTCAAAACATGATCTCGTAAGAGGTCTCCCTAAAATGAATTTTAAAGTAGATAGTTTATGCGATGCTTGTCAAATAGGAAAACTTTGAAAAAGTTCTTTTAAGTTAAAAGATATGATTTCAACTTCAAAACCTCTTGAATTACTTCATCTTGATTTATTTGGTCCATCTCAAATTCTATCAATAAATCATAGTAAATATGTCTTTGTAATTATAGATGATTATTCTAGATTTACATGGACAATATTCTTGAAACATAAAAGTGATACTTTTGAATGTTTTAAGACATTCTCAAAAAGAATTCAAAATCAATTTTCTCTAAAAATTATAACTATTCGAAGTGATCACGGTGGTGAATTTGAAAATGAATTTTGAGGAATTATGCAATAAAAAGGGAATAACTCACAATTTTTCATTTCTAAGAAATCCACAACAAAACGGAATAGTAGAACGTAAAAGTAGGACGATTCAATAGTGTGCGAGAACTATGCTTACAGATAGTAATTTAGCAAAGAATTTTTGGACAGAAGCAGTTGCTACCACCTGTTATATTTTGAATAGAATTTTAATTAGACCTCTAACTGATAAGACATCTTATGAACTTCTTTATTTAATAAAACCTAAGGTGTATTGTTTCAGAATTTCTGGAAGTAAATGCTTTATTTTAAATACAAAAGATAACTTAGATAAATTTGATCCTAAATCCGACAAAGGTATCTTTATCGGATATTCTAATAGAAGTAAATCGTACATAGTGTTTAATTTAAAAACTAGTTCCATTGAAGAAACAATGCATGTTTCATTTGATGAAAATTTCAAAATTTTTGAAGATACAAATTATGAAAAGGATTTAATCACTCAAAATCAAGAATCAATTGAAACTAATAATGAAATTAATCATCCTAATAAAAGGACTAAACTTTTAAAAAATCATCCTATAGAAAATATACTAGGAGATATGCAATCTGTTGTTAAAACTAGAAATCAGCTAAGTCAAATGAGTAATGTAGCTTTTATATCAATTATTGAACCCAAAAATCCAAAAGAAGCATCAACTGGTGATTCATGGATTTTGGCTATGCAAGAAGAATTAAATCAATTTACTAGAAATGATGTTTGGGAACTTGTTCCTAGACCAGAAAATAAAACTATAATTGGAACTAAATGGGTTTATAAAAATAAAATAAATGAACAAAGAGAGATAGCTAGAAATAAAGCTCGATTAGTCGCTCAAGGTTATTGTCTAGAAGAAGGAATAGATTTTGATGAAACCTTTACTCCCGTAGCAAGATTAGAAGCCATTAGAATTCTACTTGCTTTCGCAAATCATAATAATTTCAAATTATTTCAAATGGATGTTAAAAGTGCCTTTTTAAATGAATTTGTAAAAGAAGAAGTATATGTTGAACAACCACACTTTTTGAAAATGATAAATTACCAAATCATGTTTACAAACTTGAAAAGGCATTATATGGTCTAAAACGAGCTCCTAGAGCCTGGTATGATAGACTAAGATCTTATTTATTGCAATCTAATTTTGAAATTGGTAAAGTAGATAATACTTTTTTATTAAAAGAAATAACAATGATATTCAACTAGTACAAGTTTATGTAGATGATATCATTTTTGGTTCAACTAATTTTGAAATGAGTAAATAATTTTCTGAAATAATGACAAAAGAATTTGAGATGAGTCATATGGGTGAAATAAATTTCTTTTTAGGATTACAAATAAAACAATTAGATAATGGTATCTTTATTAGTCAAGAAAAATATGCTAAAGACCTAATTAGTAAATTTGGTTTGACTACTGCGAGTGGAAAACCCACTCCCATGGCAACCAATGAGTACCTTAGTAAAGAAGACCTCTCGAAAGATGTAGATCAAAAACTATATAGAGGAATGATTGGATCACTACTCTATATTACTGCCAGTAGACCTGATATCATGCATAGTGTTTGTCTCTATGCCAGATATCAATCCCAACCTAAAGAGACCCACTTAAAAGCCATAAAACGAATCATAAGATATGTTAAACACGCATTTGATTATGGCTTATTCTACCCTAAAAATGATTCTTTTGACTTAATATCTTACTGTGATGCTGACTATGCTGGTTGTAAATCAGACCGAAAAAGTACAAGTGGGACTTGTCTCTTTTTGGAGCATTCTCTGATTTCTTGGCTAAGTAAAAAGAAAAACACAGTTTCTTTATCAACAACTGATGCAGAGTATATTTATGCTGCTTTGGCTTGTTCTCAAGTAATATATATGCAACAAACTTTAAAAGATTTTGGTTTAAAATTTTCAAAATCACCAATTTATTGTGACAATACAAGTGCGATAAATTTATCCAAAAATACTACTCAACATGCTCGAACTAAACATATTGATATCAGACATCATTTTCTCAGAGATAATATAAGTAAGGAAGTAGTTACTCTCGAGTATATCAATTCTGAGAATCAAATTGCTAATATCTTAACAAAACCCTTAAATGAATCAATATTTACTAAATTAAGAAGAGAATTAGGTATTTGTTCTATAACTTAAATATAAAATATAAATAACTCGTGTTCTTATATGTGTTTTAATTATAAGTACTATCGTGAATTCTTACTTAGGATAGTTGATAGTTTAGGACTATGTTTTAGTATTAGATTTAAGTGAAGATTACTTATGATAACACTATCATTATAATCACATGTCATAGAGTATTAGTTATATAGTTTGGATTTATATAGTTATATAGTTTAAAGTTATATAGTTTACATTTAGTTTTTTGTTGATTACAAAGGGGGAGAAATATAAAATAGGGTAGTTAGGCATATATTAAGGGGAAGTTATTAGTTTTAGGGGGAGTTATTAGGATAGAAGTAAAATTTTATAAACAGAGGTTGTCATCATCAAAAAGGGGGAGATTGTTAGTACGTGAGATGATGGTTTTGATGACAACAACCTTAGAATAGATTATAAAATATAAATACTACCATTATAAGTTTAGATATATATATATGTATATGCAGGATTTAACCAAGCAGGTACTAAGAATGAAGACTGTACGGTATAGAGATTCAAGATATCAAGATAGAAGACTCATGAGTATCAAGATTATCAAGAGTTTAAGATTTCAAGGTTAAGTATTTTTTATTAGGAATTTTGTTAAAACTCATAGAAAAGCACTGGCATATTAAAATCTAATTTATTCATGGAATGGAATCCACTTCGAGCCTGTTAAAGGGATGGAACCCTAAGTAGGATGGAACCTACGAAAAATCTAGTGGAACATTGTTTTGTATCCGCTAACTTTTTATTCAAAATGATTTTTCAAAATTATATCCTGTTTTCAAATTATTTTCAAAACTTTCCTTTTAAAAGATTCAAAACCCTCTATCCTGATTTTAAATAATTTTAGCCTCAAAATTATCTTTAATTTCAAAGTCAAAATTACTCCTAATTTTAAACTATCTTTTAATATAATATATTTAACTTTTAAATATTTATACTTAGATTTAAAATATAAAATTAGAGTTAAATTCTATATATATTATTCTCTATATTTACTCATGAATTTTAACTATATTCAAGTATATTTATAAAGTTTTAATTAGTTTTAATATAAGATAAAGGTTATTTTCAAAGAAAATCAAAACATCAAAAAATGCTTTGGGACGTCGACATGCCTATGTACCCCATGTCGACATGGTGTCAGTTGAGTTCAAAATTTAAATATCAAAATAAGTGTCTATTCGCCATAACTCTTCACGAATGGACATGGCTGTTGTTCTTCTATAAATAGGACTTAGTTTCAACGAATTTTGCATCAGATTTTCTGGCTTTTCACTCTTCTTCTTCCACTTTTCTTAATACATATTCTTATTATTACTCTGCCGAAATCAACATTGAATCGAACTCGATTACTTCAAGTTTGATTCTCTATCACTCTCTCTACAAGATTCTCAGTGCTATTCAGTGTTATAGACTTCTTTGTAATCTATTAAGCGAGAAAAGGTGTGATTGTAGCCTTGAAAATCAATCAAGAAAGAAAAGGTGTGATTGTAGCCAAGGTAAATCAATTGGGTAAACTTGTGGCCCATAAATCAAGTATCTCTACCCCGAGTATCGAAATTCTATAGGGTGTACCTCGCAGCCTTGAAACCGAGGGTGTAATTGTACAATTGCTTTTCAAAGGAAATCCGTACTTGTGTTGCGGGACTGGATGTAGGGTAACTCCGAACCAGTATAAAATCCGGTGTGTTCTTTCATTTATTGCATTTATTCATTTCTGCCTCTGTGTTTGTTTCTATGATCATATCTGTGTCTGTATATTGCATACATTGGTGTCTAAATTAACATAAATCCAAAAAGATTTAATAATTCTTTATTAACACTATTCACCCCTCTCTAGTGTTAATCCTAGACTTAAGATATGTAATCTGCATTTCTTAGACAGACGTGATTTCAAAAGTCATTGTGTTGGTATCAAGCAAAAAAGAATTCAATAATAAAATGCCTCTTTTATATATTCGCTCCATCTTTCTTCTAAAATGTTCAACATATGGCCTTTTTGAATTTTTGAGAAAATACTTATCACTTCAATTATTCATTTTCCAACATAATCAATTTAACGAATAATTTAAGAACATTATCCAACAGACCATTAAATTATTGGCAATTTTGGATGCTAAATTCCATTAGTAATGTACATTTCATAACCTTTGTTGAACTGAATATGTTTTATCTTATAAAATTATGAAATTTACCCTTTGCACTAAAAATTTCCAAAGAACCTTTTAAATTAATTTTTATTATCGAATATTCAAAAATAACTGTTTTTTAAAGTTAATATATTAACTATAATTAGTTAAATTTGAGCATTAATTAGAATAATTTCACATTTACATCAGAAAAATAAAAAATAATGATCAATGCAATTCTCACGGTTTGATTGGCTGAACCATCAAAACCATTGATCTTACACCAACATGGTTTAGCTCATGATTCTGTCTTCAAAACTAAGCTATCAAATGAACATATCTACCTCTTCACTCAAATGATGTTCTATCAAAATATAATGTTTCAAGACATTAGAACAAACGCATTTAAAACATCAAGAGTGGCAAGATAACACATGCATCCAAAAAGCCCAACTCTAATAAGTATTGTGGTCAAATTGTGTACTCATTTCTTTAATAAAGTAGTCATTATTTAATGTAATATATATCTTTAATACTACAATTGGAGACATGTATAAATATCTCTGTATAATTTAAGTAATAAGTAGATTCTAGGAGGACTGATTATTACTATTGTAGAAGCAAAGGAATTTTTAACAAGACTATTGGGCCCTTAAGTAGAAGAGAGAGAAGAAGTTCTGGTGCCAATATGCAGTTGAGAATGTAGAAAATAAAAGTGATACCTTTGTGTTTTCAGCCAGTACTGCTATGTTAGAGATTACACTTAGGATTAGGAGTGTAGGATCTAGGATGTTTGTTGGTATTGTTTTATATATAAAAACACATATTTGGTACTATTTTTCTTTTTAGCCTCAGTAGTTCCTGAAAGTTTGATCATTACGAGCTTTCGAATTAGGTATAATAGATGATAATATCCTTTATTATAATTTATGACATTTTCATTTATTTTACCTATTTTTTTAGAATAGCTATTTTTTTATTAATTTTTTTTTTCTTCTCAAATATTTTAATTCTTTGTCTAACTCTATAATCTATTTTCTTAAAATTTCATTCTCCTTTTCAATGGACATTAGGACTAACATTATTTAAAGAATTTGCTAAATTGTTATTTTTGAGCTTTAACCATTAAAGTTCTTTAAAAGTTATATATTTACTATTTCTAAAGGACTGTTTAATTTTTCAAGATGATCACTTAAAGTTTTGAAACCATTTTCTAAAATTTATTTTTTATTTTCCAACATTTTAAACTTAAACTCAAACTGGAATTTTAATTCTAGCAAACATACTTTGCAAAAATGGATTTTTCAAATTTTTGTTCCTCCATAAGACTATTACTGTAACGCCTTGGAATTTTCGACCAAGAAAATTCGACACTAATACATTCACTGTATAGCGTGCCGAGCAATCGAGTGCCTGAAACACCAGATTGTTAGGGTTAAGAAGAAAAAGATGTAGAAGAAGAACAGAAAACAAAAGCACAGAATCTATTAATCGCAGCGGAACAAAATATAATATTAAATAACAGCCTTTGCACAAAGAAAGTTGTAAATGTCAATTTACATACAATATATTGGAGTGCAACCATTCATAAAGAAACTAGACAGTTGTAACAAATTGTCCCTGAATACACTCAATACAAATTCTAATACACCGCGGAATCAACATGTCTCTGTCATCCAGCTCGTCTCTTGAGCTCTAGAATGACCTAACCTGAAAATTTGTAATAATCGATCTGAACCGAGCATTACAATAAAGTAACACCCAAGTCAGGCTAGAAACCAGCATGAGTAAACCCATTTAAATTGAAGCACTAGAGCTGTAAAAATGTCTATGAAAATCAAGGTAACTCGTCCAACATTATGACTTCTTATCTTATTATAACTAACACTTGTTACTGATCCATTATTTAAAATAATATCTAAGCTCAATTACTTATTCAAATATAGTCGGATTTACTTAATTTATTTAATTCTATCCCATTTGATTCTACAAATCAAACCTGTAAAGATTGAAATAGTTATTAAATCGAAATGGTTCCACATATCGCCGATATCCTATCCCGGTCTCTTCGAACCCAACGCCATCTTTAAGCCAAGTTGTTTTTAACAAACTGTTCAATTCCAAAATGTCAAATTTCACGTAAAATTCCCATCACAACATCTATTCAAATAAAATGCCTCATCATTCAGGTTATTCCAATTATTCATAGACAAGATTAACTAGTCACACAAATCATAAATTTACTTAAAACAGAATTCATTAATTATTTCAAACAAGTTTAATTATCATTAAACTAATTACAAACCATTTTATTTTATTCTAATTAAATATCTGGGATTAACCAATAATTTACAAGTATAATAACTAACGACCTTAAATAAACTAAAGTTTAGATTATTTCATTTTATCATTAACTATTAACTAACTACAACTATTTGTTTACTTTAATAAACCATAGTAATTAATAAATTATTACCCTAACTTAATTAATTTTTAAATTCAAACTACTTTGTTTATCGTAGCCACTACCTTTCCCAAAGTTTAAGTTAACTTAAGGTTTTTAAATTACTTAATTAAAATAACCATAACAATTTACTTTGAAACTATTTCCTTCCATTTTCTTTCCATTTACTTTCTTTCCAAAATCCAATACTTTTTTAGTCTTGATATCACAAAATAGCCAAAATATATTCAGCCAAACCATAGTATTTAATAACTTCAATTTCCAATATAATCTATCACAGGTTATCAAATAAATCACAATCACCGACTATGGAAATAAGTTTCAATATTGTCGAGAAATCCTGTTGGATCCCTCCAACATTTTTTCCTCCATCCACAGATGTTAGCACAATATAAAAATACCAATCCCACTTCGAGGGGGATATCATGATATATAGGGTCATCCGCTATTATGCGGGCGCATAGGGTCTCATCCGCTATATAATGCGGGAATATAAATCACTCCAATATATATACTACTATATATAAGGTCACATCCAGACTGATAATAAATTATCAATTCAAGAAATTAGTCAATAATTTAATTTAACCGATTAAATTAATCAGTAATCTAGTTTGAGTGAGATTTACTCACCTTTGGTTTTTGTTTTGCAATCCGACCCAACCAGCTTATCTCTCCACGTTTCAGACCTTGAATAAATATTACATGATTTATTATCATTTGAACTAAATCGAACAGTTAATTACCATTTGTTATTTTAATTTAAACTAATAATTTTATTTAAACTGATAATTTTCCTTTTTAAAACTGTTAACGCTAAAATTTGAACGCTAACACCCCGGCGTATGAGTTATAGTTGTGAAAGCACCACCCGATAACTCGGGAACAGATTACAAGCAGATAATAGCGGAAAAATAGTAAACAACAACAATTTTATAGTGGTTCGGCTTAAGGGTATAGCCTACGTCCACTTTAAGTACTTTTATTGATGATCTCGTTACAAGCTGATACAATTCTTTCCAAGTACAATACACTTTGAATTACAAGTCACTTAGAACAAGTAGCCTAAACTTCAATGGAGATTAGAGTCTTCAAATCCATGTTGGATGTGTGTGATCTTTTCTCGAAGTTGTTTGTAGCGTTCTTCGTGTCTTGAGAGCTTTAAGCATTGGATTGGTTTGGAATGCAGCAGAGTAACGGTCCTTGAGGAGAATGAGCAAAAGTCCTTTTCTAGTTGGAGTTAGGATCATATTTATAGGCATTTTTCAGAATAAGGTCGTAGGTCGTGACCGACCTAAGTAAGGTCGTAGGTCGTGACCGACCTAAGTAAGGTTGTAGTCGACCTGAAGAGTATTGGCCCCTCCTTCCTCACGCATGCTGATTTGCACAAGTACTAGGTCGTGAGCGACCTATCCCCCTGTGGCATTGCATAGTCTTCTATATTCTGGTGTTAGCGACCTAACCTAAGTCGCGAGTACTTTCCTGCAGCCATAGTTAATCTTAAGTCGCTGAGTCCCTTAGGTCGCGACCTTCCTTAGGTCGCGGAGCTCCTTAGGTCGGTGGATAGTTAAGTCGCGGAGTTCCATAGGTCGAGTCCATCTTCAGGTCGCACTCACTCTCAGGTCGCGACCTCCTTTAGGTTGTAGCTTTCTGTTAGGTCGCAACAATCCTTAGATCGCCAGGTTACTTCTGCAGTTAAGTCGTGCCCTTCCTTAGGTTGCTTGTCCTTTTAGGTCGCGGCCTTTTTGGGTCGCTGCTTCTTTGTTGCTTCAAAGGCGTAGCACCTTCCAAAACGAATACATCTTCCTCGGTTGGTACATACTTTAAAGCTCGGGTATATCTTTCCATTTCACCCCAGCTTCTGCCTGCTGGGTGAGGTCCTCCTGTAATGACATTGATAATGGGCCTTCCAGATTCATGCCCTGTAGCCTTTTCAATCGTCCTAGGCTGATGAGTAGGAGCCTGTTGCCCCTGACTAGATGAAGCAGGATTGTTGCTGTTCTTTTTCACAAATTGTTGTAGTTTGTTTTCCCTTAGCAACTCTTCAATCAGATTGTTCAACTGTCGGCATTCATCGGTTTCGTGACCGGGTTGATTATGGAAGCGGCAGAACTTCCCACTCTGTATAGCCTTTTTCCCGGTCCTTAGAGGAGGAGGTTTAGGAAAGTCAATAGAATCTTTAGTGGCAAGGTAGATATGCTCCGGCGTATCTGATAAAGGAGTATATTCTGATGGCTTGAAGGATCGGGGCTTCTTCAGATTACCCTGCTTCTTCCCATTGTTATTTTCCCTTTTTTGCCCTACAGATTCATTCTTGCGTGGAACAACAGTGTTATCTTCGGCTTTTTCCAACACTGCCTTTACCGGTACGGGACGGCTTTCTAAGCGTATGAATTCATCTGCTTTTTTATAGAACTTTTCAAGGGAATTTGTTCATGTTTAGCCATTTCCCAAACTCGCTCGACTTGTCAATACCCTTCATCAGATAAGTCAATATCATTCGCGGTTCTGCATTGTCCACCTCAGCTAGCGCTATATTAAAGCGGTTTAAGAAAGATCTGATAGTTTCCCCTGGATTCTGTTCCAAACTTGACAGTGACATGATATCCTTAGCTTTTGAGGCGTATAGTCTGAACTGCTCCTTGAACTTCTGGGTTAAGTCAGAAAATTGATCGATAGATCGGACTGGAAGTTTGGTGAACCAAAGCAGAGCTACACCTTCGAGATACATAGGAAAATATCGGCACTTTATTTCATCAGAGGCTCTGGCACCAGTCATGTGCCAATCATACTTGTATAAGAATTCGTTCGGATCACTCGTCCTCTTGTAAGCTGGAATGGTTGGTGGGACAAACTTTCTTGGGAATTCAGCCTTTAAGATTTTCTCGATAAAAGGAGTTTTACTTGGGGCGAAACCCCATTCTTTCTCGTCTTCAACCCTCTGCATACTTTCTTTCATAATTTGTCGGACCATTCCAGAAAGATACTCCTCATCATGTCGAGTTCTAGATCCACCAATCTCTGGAAGTGTTCGTTCAAAGGGGCTAGCAGCTCTTTCAGGAGCATTTCTTTCTTCAGCATCACGAATGTTGCCAGCCAAATTCCTTTCATTATCTGCCGGTTGGCGGTTTGCCCCAAGCAAATCGTTCAACCTATTCAGAATTAGGGCATTCTGGGCATTCTGAGCCTCAAATTGTGCGTTTTGGGCATTGATTTGTTGGTTCAGCCCTAAAATTGCAGCATCCAGCTCTGCCTTTGTAACTCCGACAGCTGGAGTGGCTTGATTCGATATAGGGGAAGCGGAGGTTCCCTCTTGAATATTCCCAGATCTGACAGATCTACTCTTCCTTCCAGGAGCCATAATCTCGGATAGACTTCTGGTTTTCAAGGAAATTCTCTCTACAAACCTCTGTGAAGCAATGATGATAACTCGCCTGAGTTCAATTCTCAGTGAAAGCACCAAAAATGTTAACGCTAAAATTTGAACGCTAACACCTCGGCGTATGAGTTATAGTTGTGAAAGCACCACCCGATAACTCGGGAACAGATTACAAGCAGATAATAGCGGAAAAATAGTAAACAACAACAATTTTATAGTGGTTCGGCTTAAGGGTATAGCCTACGTCCACTTTAAGTACTTTTATTGATGATCTCGTTACAAGCTGATACAATTCTTTCCAAGTACAATACACTTTGAATTACAAGTCACTTAGAACAAGTAGCCTAAACTTCAATGGAGATTAGAGTCTTCAAATCCATGTTGGATGTGTGTGATCTTTTCTCGAAGTTGTTTGTAGCGTTCTTCGTGTCTTGAGAGCTTTAAGCGTTGGATTGGTTTGGAATGCAGCAGAGTAACGGTCCTTGAGGAGAATGAGAAAAAGTCCTTTTCTAGTTGGAGTTAGGATCATATTTATAGGCATTTTTCAGAATAAGGTCGTAGGTCGTGACCGACCTAAGTAAGGTCGTAGGTCGTGACCGACCTAAGTAAGGTTGTAGTCGACCTGAAGAGTATTGGCCCCTCCTTCCTCACGCATGCTGATTTGCACAAGTACTAAGTCGTGAGCGACCTATCCCCCTGTGGCATTGCATAGTCTTCTATATTCTGGTTTTAGCGACCTAACCTAAGTCGCGAGTACTTTCCTGCAGCCATAGTTAATCTTAAGTCGCTGAGTCCCTTAGGTCGCGACCTTCCTTAGGTCGCGGAGATCCTTAGGTCGGTGGATAGTTAAGTCGTGGAGTTCCATAGGTCGAGTCCATCTTCAGGTCGCGGTCACTCTTAGGTCGCGACCTCCTTTAGGTTGTAGCTTTCTGTTAGGTCGCAACAATCCTTAGATCGCCAGGTTACTTCTGCAGTTAAGTCGCGCCCTTCCTTAGGTTGCTTGTCCTTTTAGGTCGCGGCCTTTTTGGGTCGCTGCTGCCTTTAGGTCGAGACAATCTTAGGTCGCAACACCGTCGCTGCTGCCTTTAGGTCGAGACAATCTTAGGTCGCAACACTTTAGGTTGCAGCTACTCTTAGGTCGCTGGGTTCCGCTAGGTCGTAACCTTCTTCAGATCGCTAGGTCGCTTCACTAATTAGGCCGCTAAATCGTTTCATCTCTTGGGTCACTAGGTCGCGTCTTTAGTTAGGTCGCTTACTTTTTAGGTCGCGGCAATAATAGGAGTTAACAAAAACCTTTTTATAACTATAATAAATTAAATAAGTTTATTGAACAATTTAATCACAAAATCCATTATTTTAAAATAAACTAGTAAATCTAAAATGTGTGCATATGCATTTATTTTTATTTTTTTAGAAACTTCACATACACTTATAAACTAACCTATATAGATTTAAGAATATTTTTTTTATATAAACTTTATAACATTTAAAATTCCCATGTTTTCTTTCCTTACATACATATATTTTTCCTATTTTAAACCTTTAAAATAAAACTTGACATCACTGTAAAATCTTCTTCCAACCTTTATATATATATATATATATATATATATATTAAAACAAAATGTTTTATGCCTCCTGAAATATATTTTTCCCTCTCTGTCCTAAAAAGTTAAACCAAATGTATATAAATTTTTTTCTTTTTAAACCTTATTGGTTATATTAAAGTACTAACCCTTAAACAAATGTAGTTTTCTTACATATAATCCAATGATCATTGACACCTAAGAAATACTTTTCATATGGAAATTTATATTTCCAACAAGCTCAAAATTTGAACTATTTAAATTCCCATTGAGATTCCGACTTAAAAAATTCCCAATGCCATGCTAATTTGTCCGGCATAAACAACAGCGAAGAACTTTAAATTCAAAAACAAAATAGTGATGAAACATATGAAAGAAATGCAGATGTGAATAAAATTTACTCACATATCAACGTGATGAAGAAGCAGTTGATCGCTGCTCCTTGTGATCGTGACTACCGCCTTGCGCGACATCGATGCCACCACAACCGAGTCATCGCGATACCATCGTCGTTCCCAAATTGCTACGCCAACATCACTCGCCATCTCGGCTCCCTGCCCGCGCATGCAAGCGTACATCCACTAAATCACAGCCGATTCGAACGCCAGCCAAGTCTCACCTCTACGAATTGAACCGAGCCTCGCGATTGAATTCGAAATTTCGAATCATAAGAGAATGGAGGCTCGCCATTTGAATTCGAACTTCATACCCCTTTTTTCGATTGAACGAGGCTGTCGATTTTGAGGAAGAAAAAGGAAGAATGGGGATCTTTGGCTTCAACGAGATTTGATTTTGAAATTCTGCTTAGCCCGGATTATTTTTGTTTGAAACTTCGAATCTGCAATTGCTTTTATAAAGGAAAAGGGGAACGATGATTTTATTTTGTTTATTTATTTTCATTAATGTGCTTCTGAAAAGTGCGTGGTGTTTTTTAAAGAGGGAACATCATTTTGAAAGGAAGGTTGCATGCTGTCTTCTGGCTGCTATAGTGATTGAAGAAGGACATAGTGGCAGCTGATGGGATATGTTGACTGTTTAATTTAATATATATTTAAATTGAATTCAAATTTAAATTGTCTTGATAAATGCAATTTAAAATTTCGACATCCTATCTTGATATGCCGTTAGGCGTTTATAATGTTATACACCTATTTCGAATGCAATGGAAAAGGTTTCGAGTCCTAATTCGATCTATGGAGAAGATTGCTTTTTGGACCTTATTATTATACTGAATTTTCGATTTAAAGTTTAGCTCGTTAATCTATCTTACGATCACACGACAACTCCAAACGCTCCGAAAATTGAAATCCAGTAATAATACACTATTACGAATCTAATGGAACTGATTTCATTAAATCTAAGACTGTGTCTCAAAAGGCTATTTTTGAATGTCAATTTAAACGGTATATTTTTAAAACTGAACAAACCACTTTTAAATTTAATTTTAAAGCTTCTATTATATTCAGCATTATCAATATAAATTTTACAACCCTTCAAATTATTTTTAACTAGCTTAAAACTCCCGATTTAACATTTTACCCAATTTCTAGTAATTAAATTCAATAATTAAATTATCCCATAATTGGTTACATTTGAAATTCAAGTTGAAATTTACTTTTTAAAATATTTAAAATCAATCAAATATTTCAATTTCAAATGCTCCAAAACTCCGGGTCGTTACAATTACTTTCTTTTTTATATAGATCAAATCCACAATACAATCTCTGTTACATTCCACTTTACAATCTACATTCTCATTACTTTGCTAACCTTGTCAAAAGAATCGTCTCTAATTCCATACTTTAAACTGCATCGACTTTGTCAAAAATCATGCAGTATAGTAAAAAACCATAATTCTTTATGCTGTAGACATGGTGATGGAAAACATAAAGTAGGGAATGCAGAGGTCTAATTAGTTGTTTCAACTGTAGGGTCTACAAGCATAAAATGAATTCACGTTCAAAGTACTTAAAGACAAGTAATCTTGATAATCTTCTATTGTCAAAATTGTTAAACATGAAAGAGAATGGTATTATTTTTGTTTGAAATTTATAAATTAAGGAAACTCTTTCTTGATGGCCATTCAAAAAAGAAAGAAGGTATGCATATGTTCAACAAAATTCTTTGGCATTTTGATGCTCTGAATGTTGATAATAATTTTACATTAGATGTAACTACTATTCATGGGTTGAAAAATGTCTTTCAAAGGAATATGAATAACGAGAATATGGGGAAAAAATGCAAATATGTTTCTTGCAAACGAATATAAGTTAAACCAAAAAACAATATTTTGGGTATGCTATGGGATATGCAGTTAAGGGATGAAATTTTTGATAAATAGAATTTAGATGTAATGCTTTTAGACCCGATGGCGTTGAGATATGTGTTAAATGTTCATTTTTTAACCATTCTAGCGATGAATCAAGTAATAATGAAGTTTGAATGGGAGTAAATAATGGAAACGAGTGTATGAAGAATTCTTAAAAAGTTTATAAACGTAAGAAATCCAAGTGTGAAGATACTGTGTTGAATGATAAATTCAAATTTTGGGTTTAAATGAATTTAAAGATCTAAATGAAGGTGATCTTGTTATTTGTGATGTGCTCCTCATGTTAAAGACGATACCGCTGATGGTAAAAACGATACCCCCAATGTAAAAGGTGTTGAAGTGAACCGGTTAGATATCATTTATATAGGAAAGATGGTTGATCCAAATATGTGGTGAATAGAATGGAGAAGGTGATGCTAACAAACGAAACATGTACAGATAAGGATGTATGTGTTAATGGAGTAGGCAGTGGATTTTTTATTTAAATGAACGATCAATATGTGTAGTTGAACAAATAGTAAATGATCTAGCATGATTATTGAAGGTGAAGTTTTAGGTGAGCATGGATCGACAACGTTAAGTAACACATAGAAATAGAAGAATGAATTGATGGGAAATTTGGCTTATGCTATTCTTTGGGAATCACTTATATCTTTAGATTTGGTTGTGCACGAGAATGTGCACGCTGACACACATATGGATCAGGTTTTATTGTTGAACAATTATAATTGGTTCTAACCCTCTTTCTTTGAATAACGAGGGGAGGTAATCTTATACAAATGATTAATATATGGCTTTTGAAGTTATGGATCTAGTATGAATTTTAGTGTAAGCTGAGGTGGTTTTGAAAATTGATGGGGCTTTTTGAAAATTGATTAGATATTACCTTGCATTATTCTGAATTCACTTCTTGATGATAAGTTTATAACATTAGATATTAATGAACCGAAGCATAAAAGCCAAAATGGTGATGAAGTTGAAATAAGTAAGAAAATGTTAATGGAGGTCCGGTTACGAAGTGAGGTGTGGCAATGTTGATGTTGATAATTCAAAAGATTGCATGGGACACAAAATCATATTGCTTCGTTTATTGAGGGTTAAGGTTCAGGGAATTATAAAAAGACATGGGGTATGGACTTACGAAGCACTATTATTGGGATGAAGGAAGAAATTAATGACATAGAACATGATAAAGGTTGCGAAAGCTTTATTAAGCAAGGGAGTTTAGTGTTTGCACAAGGTTCAACTATGTAAAAGGCAAAAACATATGCACAATGTTTCAAATGTGCAGCAAATTGAAATGATATACGAGATTCAAAAGGCAAATAAGAATGAACTTAGTGTAGATTCTACTACCATAATACATAAACGAGTTCACTAAGTACTTATAGATTTTCATTTTTGTGCCTGATCAACGTATGACTGAATTTTTGTGAGAACAAGGATGGACTTGTTGAGACATCGTGTTATAAAAAGTATTTTTATAAACTAGTTTGGTAATACTATAAAATTTAAAGTGTTTTAAAATTGTATAATTAAAGAAGAACGAGTTAAAATGCTTAAGAGGATTTAAATAATAATAATACTCATCAAAGTAAAATTTTCACTTGGTACTTTTCGAGGACGAAAAGTTCTAAAGGGGGAGGAATGTGATGACCTGGATTTTTGACCATCGATATTAAGCGATTAACTGATTTAAATTATTGGGTAATTTTTATGGGTCGAGCAAATGAATTTTTGATAATTTAAAAATATCTAGATATATATATATATATATATATATTTTGATTTAAAACTATAATAAATGTAGAATTATAAAATATCTGGATGTGATAAATCTTATATGAAATAAATATTTTATTCCGGCTATTAACTACTTATTTATATATACATATATGTATTTTAAAAGAAGACCATGAATTAGAAATTCATAAAAATAAATCTCTCAAGAATATTTAAATATAAAACTCTACCTTATTAATATTTGATATAAATATATATATATATATAGAGATGAATATAAATTAAGTGTTGATACTTAAGTCGTGGCTAAGAATACAAATAAAAATAAAAATATATTTTTAAATAGGAGTAAAGGAATATAAGTGATTATATAGTGTGTATGAAACATAAAATAAAACATATAAAATAGCTTTGGTTAAATATATATGAATATACGTGTGAATGTTTGTAAGGCAGTAAGACAAAGAAATATATGTACGCATATGTAGGATATGCAAATACATATGAAAGGATGTGCATGTAAGTAAAAAGGTGGACATACACATTAAATGCCATCTCCTCAAGCTCATAAAAAGTTAAATCTCCTTTGTAATAAATCACTTCTATTTCGATAAATAACTTTAATTTCAAAAGTTAATTTCAGGTCAAAAGCAAAATTTTGACCAAGAGAAAAATAAAATAAATAAAACTAGAAGAAAATGAGAAAAACAGGTCACTGTGCACACAGAGCCTACCTTTCTCTATATATACCTCCACCTTCTACTCTTTTTCATTTGAACTAAGGATACCAACAAAAATAAAGCAATACTACCATTTTACAACCTGAAACTTAAATACAAACTCAACAACTAAGTAAATGAAGATCAAGACCAACAAGCAAGTTAGCAGCTTTTAAAATTAGGATATTGTTCGTTGTTCAAAACAAATCAATATGAGTAAACTTCTTCTCAAAAATGTAATCTTCCTTTTAACATGATTATGTTAAAGATTAAATAGTAGTAATAGTCTTGAATATCAATTGCATATAAGAAAATGTATATATGCCTATGTGTGAATGTATGAAAAAGCTTGTATACATTGTCTCTGTTTTTTTCCTTATTTCTGCCATGTTCAAATCTTTCTAAAATTCAATTCTCTTCATCTATGCAGTTTTAGTTCATGGAATCTGAAAGGTTTTTGTTTGCATTAGAGTGTACTAAAATTTAAAAAATAATTTCATGAGATATTAGCCAGTAGAAACATTGTGAAGAGGATGTACATGTGAGTCAACATTTTGGAAAAAAATCGATCATTTCAATTCATGTCTTCTGTAACGATCCCGGTTTTGAGTCAAATTTAATTTGGTAATTAATATAAAATTTTGGATTAAATGTGAATTAATTTGAAAATTTTCAAATTAAATAAGACATTCATTTGTTTATATATATATGTACATAAATTGATTTTAAATATAATTTGATTTGAAATTCAAGAATAAATGTATTGAGAACAAATTGGATTTAAGAAACTAATATATATGTATATATTAACATTTATTAATATAATTTGTTTTAAATCATTTTTCTTTAAAAAGTTATAAAAGTATAAACAATAGAAAATGTATGAATAAAAATATGTATATATATGCAAATAATTAAAATTTGAATAATAATTATATATACATAGACCGATAAAAAATAAATATTTGGTAATAAGCATAATAGCTCAAGTTTGAATAGAAATTGATAAAAAATGGATAATAAATTTTCTTTTAAAATTTAAAATATGAGATGAATTAAATTTGTATATGAAAATAAAAGGTATGGTATAAAAATTTTCTAAAAATACATACATAAATTAATATAAACACAAAGATATTAATATAAGAACATTAACCTATGTAAATATAAAATTGAATAAAATTAATAAAGGGTTTAAATGTAAAATGGATATTTTTGACATTTGTTAAATTTATAATACATACATTGACAAATGTTTGGTAAGTAAAATATAAATTAACAAGTGTTAGCTTAGTCTTAACAAGTGGAAAATGATTCTTTTCTTTTAAAACTAGAATTGTATAAACATGCATTAGAGAAGAAAACCAGGTTTCATATTTCTTCACCTCCCAATCTCTTTCTCTGATTTTTCTGAAAAGAAAAGGAAAAAACTAAAGAGAAAATCAAAAACCTTGAAGCAAGCAAAGCAAATAGTCTTCGACCTGATTAAATTCCGGTTTTCAAACATCAACCTGAAACAATCTTTTGCGTCTCAAACATCAGCAATCTCAAGATACAACCTGATAACTAAAGAAACTAAATTAGACATTTGCGACAACAATCAATCAACCTGAAACAATCAAGCATGGATTTGACAAGATCATGATCAGTTCCAGATCAAAGCATTACCAGAATATTTCTAGTTTTAAAGTTTAATTTATCTCAACTTCAACAAATCAAAATTCCAGATCAGTTTTCAAATCCATTTATGGGCTATTTTTGCTTCACTGTTCTTTTTCTCAGATGAGCAAACCTCTAGAATCTGTATTTATATCTTGATGTTTGGATAATAATTGGGAAGTATGATTGTGAAAATGGTTTGTATGAATATAAATGTGATTGTATGCCTAAGTATACACAGATATGTGAGTATGCATGCATGAGTACAAGCATATTCACCATGTTAAAAGAACATACAGACTTATGTTAGGATTAAAATTAAATTCCTCTTCTTCCAATCCTTTTTAGGATTTGAGATTTAAACAAAAAGTGATTAGATTGACCTGATCTTAGTTTTAAAAATAATTTTAAGCATACTTAATAAGTAGTTTTAACCTGGAAGGAAGAATTACAGTAAAACTCAAAAGTATGAGAAAATTTGACTTAAATGATTTATTGTTACATTTATGTAATCTGTTTTGAAATTGAAAACTATGATTTTTAAGATAAATATCATGATTTTTAAATTTGTAAATCATGAGAGTTCAACAGAATCGAGAGATCGCTCAATTTCCAGCAATCACGAGGCTCGGTGACTTCGGTGTTGTGGCCGTAGGTTGCTTGTTGATCAATGATTAAGGGAAAAATGGTGGCTGAGTTTCTCGTAGGTCGTGGTGACCGAAAAATGGACGTGTAGGGTTAGTTGACCAGGTTAGGTCGATAGTGTTTGAGAATCGATGCTGACGGCGTGGTCGCATCGGAAGAGACCGGAGCAGAGGGGATTAGGAAGAGGATGGTTTGGCAAACCTCCAGGCGGAGCGGCATGGATTCTGGTGGTCTGACGCGGTGGCACGAGGAGTTTCTAGTGATCTGGTTTAGGTTCCAGGCAATTCTATCTTGTTCAATTTTGATTCAGAAAATTGTCAAGGGTTCTGGGTGGTTGTTTGTGTGGAGATGATCACTGATGACTCGTTGGAAGTTGCAACATTGATCGGAGAAGCTCTAATCATCTGTGCACGTATACATGCATCGGTGTGTATTGGGTTACAACAGTTTGGGAAGAAGATGATTCCCTCGGGTAGAAATTCGAGAAAAAAGAAGCAGTAGCTCGGGTACGTTCTCGGAGAAACACGTGTGGATTTTTATAACAGGTTTTAAAATTTTAAAACGTAGCAAAATTTCAAAAAGAAAAGGGGTAGCTCGATGCAAGGCTTGGGTGAAAATGCAAGTGACTTGGGTGAAATCCGAAGCGGTCTCGGGTGTTGAAACAGTTTTGATTTAAAAAAAAACACAAGTTTTTCCATTTGCATTAAATCAAGTTTGAAACACTTTCTTAATTAATAAAAATAAAAATAAATGTTTATACTAGTTTTGGAATTAGTTAAAGTTTTAAATAAATTATATTAAATTAATTAAGTTCAAGTGTTTTAATTCTTCAATTTAAATGAATTTTTAAGTTTATTTAAAATAAATGGTATATTTAAGTAGTTAAAAGAAGATGTTTTAATTAACTTAAGAATTTTAAGTTAATTCATATGTTAAAAATAAATTTAATTTTTCAAGGTTTTTTTAAGATTTTAAAAAGATAAATGGTTTTCTTAGATAATGTTTTTGATTATTAATTAACTTAAAGGTTTTTAACTAAATTATTTGTTAATGGTAATTCATTTATTTAGTGAGGTTTAAATGTTGTAATTAAGTGATCAGTTAAGAAAAAGGATTTATCTTGATTAATTAAGGTCTTAATTAAAGGATTACTATTGATTTATTAATGACAATTACTTAATGTAATTAATTAAAGGTTGATTAATTAATGTAAGTAATTGAAGGATGATTACTTAATGAAATCAATTAAGTATAATTACTTAATTAATAAAAGATTATTACTTAATGTAAGGGATAATTATTACTTTTAGTTACTTTTAAGGAAAATTAATTAATTAAGTTTAATAAATATAAGTAATTAAGGATAATTACTTACTTAAAGAAAATTACTTAATGAAAGTAATTAAGGATAATTAATTAATGATTAAAGGTTGATAAATCAAGTGATTAAAGAATAATTAACTAAAGGATAATTTTAATTAAAGGTTTATTAATTAAAGGTTAATTAATTAATTAAAGGATAATTAATTAGTGTAATTAATTAAGGATTAATTATTTTATATAATTAACTTAAGGTTAATTAATTTATGTGATTAATTAAGAATAATTAATTAAGGTGGATAATTAAGATTGATTAATTAATTTTATAAATTAATTATAATAATCATAAATGGTTTGTAATTACTTAATTTTAATTAAGTCGGGTTTGGTAATTAATTCATAAGTAATTAATTTAAATTGATCTTGCTTATGAATGGTTGGATTCTATTGAATGCTTTAAATTGTTTGATATCTCTAATGTGTGATGATTCTGTGATATGATTGCTTTGAATTATGCTGTGAACTGTGATTTATTTATCTATGATAAATTTACTTGTTTATCTGTGTATGAGAGATAAGCGTTAAAGGATTATACCGCTTATCGACATTGTTGTGCTTGAATTGATGATGGTTGTGATATTTTATTGTTGTGTGCAAAACCCTTGGACAACACCACACACACGAATATGGATTTCACGAGGAATTGGTTAAGTCGCAGATATTTGAATTTAATATTATTTTAATCAAAATGATAAAATGATTTTAAAAGTTGAATTTTGAATCCAAATGATTCGGAAGTAAAATTGAGGTGAATATGAAAAACTTTTGAAAAGGAAGTTTTGAAATTGTTAGTTTGAATATAATATGTCTTGATTAAGTTTTGAAATTATTTAGGAAAATATGGTTTAAAGGGTCATACAAAATATAAATTGTATACAGAAAAACCAGTCCACTCATTCGCTCCCGTATGGATTTTAAACCATTTTTAAGTATTTTTTTAATGTATTATCTTGGGAATTTAAATTTAACCTAAATTTATACTTTAAGGCTATAACTTGAGCAAATTTAATCGATTTTTTTCGAAATGAAAACTCTTTGTTTTCAAATAATAATAGCTTCATATAAAGAAAGGATTTCTAGTTTTTGTTGAAAGGATTTCAAGTTATGGGTGAATCAAATTGAAAATAGTTTTGAAAACTATGAATGAATCTTTGTTAAAGATTTGATGAACCTTGATTTCATATTGGAGAGGATCTTAAAGGTTTATCTTTTGTTTAAAAGATTTAAAAGTGGAAGTTTGTTTAAACCATTTAAAAAGGGAAAGGTTTTGGGCTAAAGGTTGTGACTTAACTAAGATTCCAATATATCCATATGTTTTTAAAAAACAAACGCTCATTATTCGGTTTAGCCGAAGAGGACTTTATGTCATAAAACCCATTTCGAATAATGATACGATGAAATGGATAGCAATTGAAGACGGTGGTGAAGAACGGGTATTTTCAAGAACGAAAAGATTACCTATCGAATGACTCTGCACTGATTTGCTTCGGTATAGAGATCTCCATATGTGATGGGGAGTCCGATCGGGATTGTGAATACCTGGATTTGCAAGGGATTCTTTGAAGTGCCTTCGGTTTCATTCAGACCTAGGATGCACTTGTATGGATGTATGTCTGGCATTACACTTTGAGATGTAAAGCTGGTTTCTATCAAATACATTTCTCTTTGGTGGCGGAGAATTTATTCTCTTAGCATAACACCCTTCTCTGAGACGTACGAGCTCAGAGGTTATGTAGTTGATATTTACTAGTGATATGTTCCCAATTTGGTAATGTGGCATGCTAAGTGCTGCTGATCATTTGTTGATCAAAGCATGACTTTTGTGAAAAGCTTAACTTTGTGGACGAGACTTCGTCGAACCTCATAACCTAGAAATTGTCGAAACAGGAAGGATGCGGCAAGGTTATGAGGGTCGCGCCCTTTAGGGTATGTACATTTCCTTCTAGATAAAAACTGATATCATGGTATGGAGCCCAGATATTTAACTTATGTGGTTGTTGCAAATTTGTTGGTGCTGAATGTTCTTGGATAAAGATTGGTGACGACCGGGGGACGACATACTCGTGTTAGTAGTTACGTAGTTATAAAGGTAACCGGCCTTTTGTTGGTAGAGAGCTGGTTAGCTTCTTGGGGCGTCGCTCCAGAGGCATACCCATTCGGTGAAGGAATTTCTTTAGCCTTAACCGTTTATTGGAAATCCAATCACCCAATACGCCCCTTGTACGATTTTAGTTGTAGAACCTGGCATCTAATATGGTAGCTATAGTAGGCATATTATAATGGTACGTATGCTGACTAAGATTAATATTATACTTCCAAAATATTTTCTGCACTATGCACTAATAATAATATCAAAAGGATTTTACGTATAAAGCATGTTTGACTATCATAAGGAGAAATCTCCCCCAAGTGTGTGACGCATTGTGTGTGTGGCGGGAGGCCTTATGGTAGTTTCATTTTTCAAAAAACATAGCGAATTTATTTTTATTTCTTTTTGTTTGTTTTTGTTAAAATAAACTGTTTTTTTCACACCTGTCTCATGACTGACCTGGAGTTTATTATTCCCTTTCCAAACTCTGGGTGCCCATAATTTTCCACACGGACAGCCTAGAGTCAGGTTTCAGATAGTCAGCTAGTAGGTGTAGCTTTTTCCAAATCTTCGGAGTTAGTGGATTGGCGATCGGATTAGTTTCACTTCAATATGGTCTTTGACCGAGTTTGCTTAACTTCAGCATGATGGTGGTTCTCGTTTTTGGTTTGGGATCTTTGGAGCTTTGGCATTGAAGATGTTGTTTTCCGCTGTTGTTGCTGTCTTATTATTTCCGCTGTTGTATCTATCTCTAATAATGTTGATCATTTCATTTGTATCATTGTTGTATGAAATGTGTGCATCAATAAAATTATTCTTCTGTTTCCGTTGTGTTGTTATCAGCTAATGTTGTTATAAGCTCCGGCGAACCAGAATCAACATTTGAATTTGCGGCATTCGAATACGGGTGATATATTTGGGTATCGATTTTCGAAGGTCGAGTCAGGGTTGTTAGATATGGTATCAGAGCTAAAGGTTGAATGAGAACTTTAGCTTTTGGAGTATAACACATTAGGCAACTCATTAATGATAGGGATATAAATGCCTTAGAATGAGTATCCCTAAGATATCTTGTCTGTATGCCTAAGTTAATTCTCTTGCTATTTAATGGTAGTAAGAATGAGTGCAAGAAGAGGATGAGGTAAGGGACAGGGGAATACCACTACAAATGGTCGATACCCTATAACAACATGGAAACAACTTTTCCTATCAATCTCTTTTGATCATTTCTTGATGGTTTCCTGGCAGCTACAAGAAGAAGCTTTGGTATGGTGGTGGCCGTGCGAATCTTTGTTTACGTTATGGGAAAATTTCTAGTCCATATTCTCATCATCAGTTTCCTATAAGTTTTCTTTTCGTTCTTGACTTTAAGGAATTTGAAATTTAAATTGAATTGTACCTGTTTGTCTGGGATTCTGATATATTCTATGAATGTTTAGTTATCCCTTCGGACTAACCAATGCACCTGCATATTTCGTAGACTGATGACCCGAGTATTTCGTAAAGTGCTGAAAAGTTTGTTCTCGTATTTATTGTTGATATTTTGATTTGGTAAGCCAAATATAGAATAAATATTCAGCTTGATCTGGTAAAACATTTCTCTATATGTTCATATGTTCTTTGTTGTCTCCCTGTCTAGTAAATTTCTAGGACGAAATTTACTTAAGGGGGGAATCTGTATCGATCCTGATTTTGAGTCAAATTTAATTTGGTAATTAATATAAAATTTTGGATTAAATTGTGTATTAATTTGAATTTTTTCAAATTAAATTAGACATTTGTTTATTTGTTTATTTATATGTATATAAATTGATTTTAAATAGAATTTGATTTGAAATTCAAGAATAAATACATTGGGAACAAATTGGATTTAAGAAACTAAAATATATGTATATATTAACATTTTTTAGTATAATTTGTTTTAAATCATTTTTCTTTAAAAAGTTATATAAGTATAAACAATAGAAAATGTATGAATTAAATTATTTATACATATGTAAATAATTAAAATTTGAAATATAACATAATAATCATATATACATAGATTAATGAAAAATAAATATATGGTAAAAAGCAAAATAGCTCAAGTTTGAATAGAAGTTGATAAAAAGGGATAATACATTTTCTTGTAAAATTTAAAACATGAGATGAATTAAATTTGTATATGAAAATAAAAGGCATGATATAAATATTTTATAAAAATATATACATAAATTAATATAAACACAAACATATTAATATAAGAACATAAACCTATGTAAATATAAAATTGAATAAAATTAATAAAGGGTTTAAACATAAAAATGATATTTTTGACATTCGTAAAATATATAATACATACATTGACAAATGTTTGATAAGTAAAATATAAATTAACATTAGTCTTAACAAGTGGCGAATGATTCTTTTCTTTTAAAATTAGAATTATATAACATGTATTAGAGAAGAAAACCAGGTTTCATATTTCTTCACGTCTCAATCCTCTCCCTCTCATTTTTCTGAAAAAGAAAAGAAAAAAAACTAAAGAGAAAATCAAAACAAAATAAAAGACCTAGAAGCAATCAAATCAAATAGTCTTCAACCTGATCAAATTCCAGTTTTCAAACTTCAACCAAAAACAATCTTTTGCATCTCAAACATCATCAATTTCAAAATACAACCTGATAACTAAAGAAACTAAAACCAGAGATTTGAGACAACAATCAATCAGCCTGAAATAATCAAGCATGGATTCAACAAGATGATGATCAGTTCTATATCAAAGCATTACAAGAATATTTCCAGTTTCAAAGTTTAGTTCATCTCAAATTCAACAAATAAAAATTCCAGATCAGTTTTCAAATCAATTTCCAAGCTATTCTCTGCTTCACTGTTCTTTTTCTCAGGTGAACAAACCTCTGGAATCTGTATTTATATCTTGATGTTTGGATAATAATTGGCAAGTATGATTGTGAAAATGGTTTGTATGAATATAAATGTGATTGTATGCCTGTGTATACAAAGATATGTGAGTATGCATGTATGAGTACAGGCATATTCACCCTGTTAAAAGAATATATAGCGTATGTTAGGATTAAAATGAAATTCCTCTTCTTCCAATCCTTTTTATGATTTGTGATCTAAAAAAAAGTGATTAGATTAACCAGATCTTAGTTTTAAAAATACTTTTGAGCATAGTTAATAAGTAGTTTTGATTTGGAAGGAAGAATTATAGTTAAACTCAAAAACATGACAAAATTTGACATAAATGATTTATTGTTTCATTTATGTAATCTGTTTTGAAATTGAAAACTATGATTTTTAAGATAAATATCATGATTTTTTAATTTGTAAATCATTAGAGTTTGAGAGTTGAAAAAAATCGAGAGTTTGCTTGATTTACAGCGATCACGAGGCTCAGTGACTTCGGGGTTGTGGCCGTAGGTTGCTTATTGATCAATGATGAAAGAAAAAATGGTGGCTGAGTTTCTCGTAGGTCGTGGTGGCCGTAAAGTGGATATGTTGGGTTTGTTGACCAGGTTTGGTCGATAGTGCTTGAGAATCGATGCTGACGACGTGGTCGCATCGGAAGAGACCGGAGCAGGGGGATTAGGAAGTGGATGGTTTGACGAACCTCTAGGCGGAGCGGGGTGGATTATGGTGGTCTGACGCGGTGGCACTAGGAGCTTTTTGGTGTTCGGGTTTTGGTTCCAGAATTCAGAAAATTGTCAAGGGTTCTGGGTGGTTGTTTGTGTGGAGATGATCGTTGATGACTCGTTGGAAGTTGCGGCGTCAATCGGAGAAGCTCCGATCAACTGTGCACGTATACGTGCATCGATGTGTATTGGATTGCTATAGTTTGGGAAAAAGATTCCCTCGGGTAGGAGTTCGCGAAAAAGAAGCGGTTGCTTAGGTTCGTTATCGGAGAAACTCGTGTGGGTTTTTATATCAGGTTTTAAAATTTAAAAACATAGCAAAATTTTAAAAAGAAAAGGGATAACTCGATGCAAGGCTCAGATGAAAATGCAAGTGACTCGGGTGAAAACCCGAAGTGGTCTCGGGTTGGTGTTGAAATAGTTTTGATTTTTTTTAAAACAAAACAAGTTTTTCCAATTTAAATTAAATCAAGTTTTAAACACTTTCTTTATTAAAAAAATAAAATAAAAGTTTTATACTAGTTGTGGAATTAGTTAGTGTTTTAAATAAACTATATTAAATTAATTAAGTTCAAGTGTTTTAATTCTTTAATATAAATGAATTCTTAAGCTTATTTAAAATAAATGATACATTTAAGTAGTTAAAAGATGATGCTTTTAATTAACTTAAGAATTTTAAGTTAATTCATATGTTAAATATAAATTTAAATTTTCAATGTTTTTTTAAGATTTTAAAAAGACAAATGATTTATCTTAAATAATATTTTTGATTATTAATTAACTTAAAGGTTTTTAATTAATTTTTTGTTTAGCAAAGCCTACGAGATTAAATGGACCCCTACCATTATATTGATGCACCAAAGATGGAAAAAGAGAACAAGCCAACAGGCTTGCAAGAAATACAAGGAAAACAAAGTTTAACAATCACAGGGAAAAACAGTGAAAAAACACAACACTAGACCAAAATAAGGAAATATAGGATCAAACTAACTAAGGATGCCAGGGTCAAAAGAAAAGTTAGCAAGACACAAATCACGCCTTATTTCCTGCTTCATACGCTTCTCGAACTGTTCAGCGGTCATTCTTTTATCCGGTTGAAAGATATGATGATTCCTTTCTTTCCAGACCACGATCATGAATCTCTTGACAATGAACTTGAATAGCCTATTCATGCAAGATTTTCCTCCAGTACTGTCGTATATGTACTTCCACTGCACGCTGTTGTTAATTCCTTTCCATCTCCTACCAATTTTCCTAATCCGAGTCTTCCATAGAGCATACAAATAATTGCATTCAAATAACAAATGCTCCACCATCTCAGGTAGTTGACTATAGAAAACACAATTAACCTGAACGAGAAAACACTTGGTTATCAGCTTCATTTTAATATTCAGAGCCCGGTTGATCACTTTCCAAAGAAATGAATTATCCTTTTGATTATTATCTTTGCACCATATTCTACTCCTCCACTTACATTTCTCTCCAAAATCACCTACCAGGAAAGTATAGGCATCTTTTATACTGAAACTATCAGCTTTACTACCCCACTGAACAGAGCTCTGACCATCTGTTTGAATTTTGCATTCAGTTGCAAGGTTCCACAATTGCTGGATTCGAGTGTTGGAAGTATGTGGCAGCCTTAAGTTAGTATCTTGAATGTAGCTTTGAACCTTAGCAACCTGGCTCACCCCGACTGCACTAACTCAGCATGAGACAGAACACGCCTTAAGATCACACCACGATTAATACATGGGTTATCCCGAAAGCTAACCTCATTGCCATGGTCAACGGGGTAAAGAACGAGGGGCAAAACCACTTCCTTAAGCTTAAAGAGAGCTCTCCATGTCCAGCTAACCTTATTTGGAGTTATCATTTCCAAAAGTTGCAACCACGTAGCACGTGTATGGTGGACCATCTAACCCATAGGCTGTCCTTGGCCTAAATGCAATCGTAGTGTAGCCTAGTCATAGCCGACCGGTTTCGGTGGTACATATTGTTGATTCCGAGCCCACCATTAGCAATAGGCTTTTCTAATTTCTTGAAACCAACAGGGGCTAAATAACGACCCACTGTTTTTCCTGTCCATGTGAATCTCACGAAGGCAGTACGAATCATGTTGATGAGCTTCTGAGGTAATATGAAAGTTCTAGCCTAATAGACTTGCATAGAGAAGATAATAGCTTTGGTTAATGTGATTCTTCCTGCTTGACTCAACATTTTTCTTGCCCAACAATCAAGTCTAGAAATGATCTTTTCGTACAATGGTAAGCATTGGTTAACAGTAATTCTAGAGAAGGTGAGAGGAAGACCAAGATATGTGATAATGTTATCGCTGACGGTTAAGCCAGTGACAGCCTGAATTTCATCGTTTTGGGGTGTACTAAGGCTAGAAGTTATCATTTCCGATTTATCGAGAATGACAGACAAACCAGTTATCGCATGAAATTCGTGAAGAGTATCCATCACAGCTTGCATCGAGGTAATGTCCGGTAAGCAGAATATTACCAGGTCATCAGCGAACATCAAAGATATTACGTCAGGGTTTGAACACTTCGGATGATGCTTGATTAACCCGGAAGTAGATTTTTTTTAAAGAGCCACGTGAGAAGTTCCATGACGAGAATGAAAATATACGACAATATTGGGTCCCCTTGGCGAATGCCTTGCTTACTTCCAAAGAATCCCACACGGGAGCCATTAATATTGATAGAGAAACGAGCCATGGAGATACATTCGACAATCCAGGCAATGAAGGGAACATGAAAGTTCATGAACTACATAACTTTTTCAATATTTTTCCAGTGGAGCATGTCGAAAGCTTTCATGATGTAAAATTTCAACATAGCTCTAGGAGAAGAATTTTTACTTTTATAACCATTTAATAATTCATGAGCCAGTAATCTAAAATGTTTCTTCTTGGTAAAAATGCAGCCTGGTTAGAAGAGATTATATTTGACATGACAGATTTCATCCTCGATGCAATAATTTTGGAGATGCATTTGTAAATCGTGTTACAACAAGAGATTGGCCTAAAAGAAGTCACTTTGTGAGGGTTGTTGACCTTAGGAATCAGAGCTATGTTAGTGTTGTTGAAAGAAGAAATCAGTTTAGTGTTTTTGAAGAAGTTCTTAACAGCTCTCAGCACTTTGAATTTAACGATGTCCCAACAAAAATAGTAGAATTCAACATTAAAACCATCTGGACCACCGACCGATTTTCTGTTCAAGGAAAACATTGCAGTTTTAATCTCTTCTTCACTTATTTCTTCAATCAATGAAGCATGGTCGATGGCGGATATCCTAGGGAGGATGAGGGGATCGATGAGGTTAAGATCAGGTTCAAAGTTGGCCGTGTTGCCAAAAATATTGGTGAAGTGACTAATAAAAGCCCTATCCATACCTTCTTTCGTTGTTTGAACAATCCCATCGGCATCGTGGATGGAAACAATATTTTCTCTGAAGTGTTTAGCCGTTAAGTTAGCATGAAAGAAAGAAGTGTTCCTATCACCATCTTCTCTCCATTGCAGCCTTGGTTTTTGATTCAACATTGAGATCTCATTAGTGAGTGCCGTGGAGAATTGTCTTGACATGTACGACTCCATGGTGCTAAGAGTTGGGTTGAGAGGATCGTCCAGCATGTTAATTTGAATTTCTTCCAGCTTGTTCTTCTAGTATGTACTTTGTTTGCTTCCTTCTCCAAATCTGCTTCTAGACCTCTGTTTGAGAGCTAATTTGGTGTTTTTCAGTTTCACCTGCAAAACAGACATCGGATTACCATAAGTTGGTCTAACCCAAACTTCTTTGACAATGTCAATAAAGTCAGGTTCATTAACCCACGAATTAATTTTTTTGAAACTTGAGTTTCCTTTAATGCCATCTTCTCTTAGGTGAATTATTTGGGTAGAGTGGTTGGAAAGAAGAGGAGGAGGTAGGTGGTTATAAATAGCAGGCCGTTTGGATAGGGCAAGGAGGTTACCGATAGCATGGCCAATCTTAGAGAAAGTTCTGCTACCATGTCTACTTTTGTCGTTCCATGAGAAACTCATTCCAACAGTCTTAATTTCCACCAAGTTAGAATCGTCAATGGCTGTTCGCAGCGGTTCGATTTCATTTAGGGAAAGAGGATTACCTCCTAGCTTATCAGCGAGTTTATTACAGCAATTGAAATTACCAAGGTTGATCCAAGGATGAGATTCCTGACGCAGCATGGGAAGGATGTGGAGAAAAGAGGATCTGGAAGCTTTATTATTAGTTGCATAAACGAGAGATATATAGAATGAGCAAGGGTTGAGGACGTTTTAAGCATGACGGTGAACGATTTAGGAGGTAGAGAAAACATTGGAGAGTTGGATCACTTTGGGGTCGTATACTATGAGGATTCTACCAAATGGCGCCTCGTCAAGTTGTGCATGACTTTCCACTCCAGATTAATAAATTTTGCCGCCTAGTACGAGAGATCAAGATTTAACTTTGATTCAAGAATAGCTAGAACACAAAGATTGTGCCGAACGATTAGATTTTTGCATTAGGAGAGTTTAGTTTCATGGTGTGCCCCTCTTACATTCCAAGCACCGATGGATTGCATCATTGGGTTGACGTTGATTTACATGGGGTAACTGATTTCTTGCTTCTAAGAACCATGTTCGAAGCATGGGAGATAAGGGGTGAGATGGCTGGAGTTTTGGCCAGTCTAGTTTATTGAAGATGATAGGGTGGAGAGGTGACCTGGGGTATACTGACTTTGGGGGGAATGATCATACTAGTAGAATTTGCGTTAGACTTGTTCTGGACACATTGCCTTGGTGATGGAGAAAAAGAGAGAGGAGGGATGGAGCTGTTAGAGATGCTGGGAGAGGGAATTTGGTCGAGACCTTCGTGCACATGCATGTTGTGCATGTAGGAAGCATGCATGGGAGATGTTGGTTGGTTATTTTGTTTGCCTGGATTATTTTGATCGAGTAAACTTGTTGGATCTTCAGAGGAAAGAGTTTTGGAGGTGTGGAATGATTGGATAGGATGCCTGCATATGACTGCATATGAGATGCAGAATTTAGATCATCTTTTTAGTTCACACTGCTCACTGTTGTTTTCATTGTAAAAGATTTACTGTCTGAATTTCCTTCAATATTTGTGATTTCATTCGCACCGCTTTTTTCATGTGTAGAAACAGCTTCCATTGACCCATCAGAAACTTTCCCAGCTGTTGCAGAACATTTACCATCTGTAGAAGAATTGACCACTTGAGATTGCACCATTTCCAATATATTATTATCTTGCTCTTCTTCCAGGATTTGGAGGATACCAAAACTATTGATGGCAATCGGTTGGAATGCAGCTACAGTTGAGGGCAAGGTTTCACTCACCGAATCATCAAAGCCTATGTTAAAAACAACATTATCATTTTGAATTTGAATTTTTTGATGAGATCCTACCTTTTCAGTTCTTACCTCATTCTCTTTAGTAAGAAACAAATTTTCACTAGACATTTCTTCCTCATGCCCACTTGCTCCAACTTTTTCTTTATCACTATCTTGATTACTTGCCTTACCATTTACCCTGCTAGTTCTCCTATTCGATGCCATCTTGTTTCTGTTCTTCCCCACTTTTTGCCATTTTTGGACTTGCTTGGTAATATTTTCCTTGGTTTTGGAATTCTTACCCTTGTTCATATTTCCTATGACTTTTCCCGTCTCCTTTGCATTATCCACAGTGGATACTGATTCAACCTTCTTGTCACACGTCTCCTTGAGATGACCAAAAGAGTTGCAAAGAACAAAAATATGGGGCTGCCAAAGGTATTCAACATAAATTCGCTGAACTCCACCATCTGCCAGACTAATTAGAAAGTCATTTGGTAGCTCCCTATTCGGTTTGATTTCTATCATGCATTTAGCGAATTCCAACCTATCGAGCCTCTCAATCCTCTCGTCCATACATAGCAGTTTACCTATTTGACTACAAATCCAGTTAATCCCTAGGTGCGACCATGCAAAAAGCGGGATGTTGCGTAAGTGAATCCACACAGGCAATGTGGGAACTGATCCACATACGTTGCTGACAGATGCGTCGTACGGCCGTATGAAAAACACTTTGTTGTTCATAATAATGGGATCACCACGTAATATTCTGCCTTTGTCTTCCTCAGATGATAACAGGAAAAGAAAAATCACACCATCCGATTTTATTTGCACAGATCCTTTCAATTTCCAAATGTTTTTCGGTTTTGCTACTACAGAAGAGTATGATAATGGCTTATCGAGAAAAAAACCCACTAAGTAATCCTTCCAGACAGAAGAACCGGCCTGAACTACCTCATCGACCAAGTCAAGAACCTCTTTGGTGAAAGAAGGTTCAAAGTCAACGGGCGTATACTTCCCCGTGTTAAGAGGCTTGCATTTGAATAAGGAAGTCTAAGCTTGTTGACAGCAGCCAGGATGGGACGAAGATGATACGGCAGGATGGGGAAGGAGCTGTCATTGGGAAGCAGAAATGGCAGGGGCGGACGGCCTAACAAAGAAATGGAAGCGGGGTTTGTAGCGTTCAGAGGAGGTGGGTCTGGAGGGAAGGAAGGTGGTTTAGTACTAACGGCAGGAAGGTTGATAGATTGGCACGAGGGAAGGACAACGACGTGATGCAGCACGATCTACAGAAGTTCAGAGGTTAGGTCGTTCACAAGATAAGGAAGCTTCGGTTCCAACTCTTAAGTTGTGCACGAGTCAGCCTAAAGAAGTTTTGGTTTTGACTCGTAAGTCGTGCACGAGTCAGCCTAAGGAGTCACATGGGAAAGAGCTACGACCTAACCAAGAAAAGGAAAAGGAGTTACGACTTAAGGGTTTAAGTCGCTCGAGTTTGATGAGTCGTACACGACTCAACGACTTATCTATAAGTCATCCATGACTTATCATGAAGCAGGGGAAAGTTCCAGCTATTAACGGCTTTGAGTCCGTGGAAGGGCACGACCTAGTTAAGTCGTTTGAGGAGATATGCCGCAGGGAGCTTGGGAACTTGAGTCGCAGAAGCTATGAGCTTGGGAGCTTGAGTCGTTGTAGCTTGTGTATGGATGAGTCGTAAGTCGTCTTGTGTATATATGTTGTGATGTAATTGAACCGTAAGTTGCGGCTTACTTAAGTCGCGTTTTCACTTGAGTCGTTCGATACTCTTAGGTCGTAAGTCGGCCTGTGTTGAGTCGTATGTCGTTGATACCTTGTTGTAACGTGTTGTATGTCATTATAGTATGTTATGTGGTTATGTCGTTTACCTTGTTAACTCGTGTTGTATTTTAGGTCGTCATCGACCTATGTGTTGTGTTGTAATATGGTTGTAGTATTGTTGCTAAGTCGTGAGTCATGAGTCCTAAGTCGTGAGTCGTGAGTCGTGGGTCATGAGTCGTGAACGACTTAAGGGTCAGGGTGTAAAACACTATAAATAGCGAGTGTGTTGTAACATTTGGGGTAGTTGATTTTGAATAAAATTCCTGTTGATTGCTGTGTGCTTTCATCTTAAATTGGTAGTTGAGTGTAATTTCCTATCTCCACTTTCGGTTATCCGAGTGCGCTCGAATCAACGATTGTTGAAGCCGATTCGTGGAATCAAGTGCGCTTGATCAACGCTTGAAGAATTAAAGATCTTCTTTCATGGTATCATGCGCGATCAACGTGTTAGAAATAGCTAGAATTCGGTATCTTCGGATCAACAAATTTGGGCATTTTGGTATTCATCAATCCACCGATTGCTACACTTTCATCGTTATATCGATTTTCTGTTAATCCGCTGCGTCAGTTTTGGTATCAGAGCTAGACTTAGCCAATCATAGCTAAGCCGAGTCTTGGAGCCAATTTTTGAAGTTTGAAGTTTGGTGTTCATCGTGTTCATCGCGAGATTGCAACAAGTTTGGAGTTTTCGATCCATTTCATTTTGGATCTAGAGTTGGAGAAGTGTTTGTAGGTCGTTACATACTTGAGCCGAGCTAAGTTGAGGCCGAGCTAAGTGTTAGGCCATGACTTGTTTGACTTGTATTGAAGTATTTGTTGAAGTGTTGTGAAATTTAACCATGCCGCCAAGGAGAGCTAATCGTCATCAAAATGTTGAAGCGTTGTATAGAAGAGAAGAAGCCGAGCTTATGGAACAACGTATTAATGAGAAATTTGATGAAGGCATTGGAAAGTTAGAGAAGTTGATGAATGATTTGAATCAAACTCAAAGGAGGAGATCACCAATCTCGAACCATGAAGGAAACCGAGTTTCGCCATCGGTTACAGAAGTGAGGAGGGTATCACCGCAATCTTTTAGAGAAAGAAGAGAAACATCAATTTCATCGAGAAGAGATCACCATGACTATGGACATGAAGAGAGAAGAACTCCACGAGAATTTGTAGATGAGCCATATAGAGATGAAGAGAGACATAGTAGAAGAGACATGCGTGATGGAAGGGATGATGATGGTCGAGATCGATATAGACGTACATTTGATTTTGATGAAGAGGGTGATAGAGCTAGCATGCATTATCGAGATCGAGACCTAGTTCGAAATTCATATCGAGATGCAGATGATGATCGTCGATGGGAATCGGGTATGAAGATGGAGATTCCAGAGTTTAAAGGTGGGATGGTAGCTGAAGAATTTCTTGATTGGTTGTCTAATGTTGAAGAGATCTTTGATTTCAAGGAAGTTCCGGAGAATCGTCGAGTGAAGTTGGTTGCTACTAGGTTGAGGGGGAGAGCTTTGGCGTGGTGGCAGCAAACTAAACTTACAAGGGAGAGAATGAGAAAGTAAAAGATTGAATCATGGGAGAAGATGAAGAAGTTGATGAGAGCTACATTTTTACCTTACAACTATCAATCACTTATGTACCAGAGGTTGCAGAATCTGAGGCAGGGGACAAAGACAGTTAATGATTATGCAGATGAATTTTACCAACTCATTGCCAGAAATGATATTATGGATACGGAAGAACAGCTAACTGCTAGATTTGTTGGAGGTTGCGAATGCAGATCCAGGATATGGTTAATATGTTCGATCCAAGATCTGTTGCAGAAGCACATCAGAAAGCGTTGGCTTGGGAGAAGCAAGGAAGGCGTGGAGGTGGTGTGTTTACTAATTCCAATAATCAAGTGAAGGGTGCTAGTGGGAGTTCTAATGTTCCTAAACCTGTCAGTAAGCCAGTAGTGAAGGAGGGTGAGAAGGCAAAGGTTAGCAGTGGTTTCAAATGTTACAATTGCCAAGAGTTGGGTCATAAAAGCAATGAGTGTCCAAAGCCTAAGAAGCGAGTGATGGTTGCGGAAGCTGAAGATGAGGAAGTAGAAGCTGAATGTTCAAATGCACCTTATGTTGAGGAGGAAGACTTATTGTCCGGGGATGAAGGTTGTAATTTGATGATGAGGAGATCTTGTCTTACACCAAAGCAAGAGGAAGATTCTAGTTGGTTGAGGAGCAATATTTTTCAGTCTACATGTACTATTCTGGGAAAGGTTTGCCAGTTCGTTATTGATGCTGGAAGCTGTGACAATATTATCTCTACAGAAGCAGTAAGGAAGTTGAACTTGAAAACTGAGAAGCATCCTAAACCGTACAATTTAGCATGGTTGAGGAAGGGTGGTGAAGTGAAGGTGTGTCGAAGAGCTTGTGTGAATTTTTCTATTGGAAAGAAGTACAAAGATGAAATTTGGTGTGACGTTGTAGACATGGATGTGTGTCATCTGTTGTTGGGCAGACCATGGCAATTTGATAGAGCAGTACAACATGATGGTCGTGCTAATAGCCATAGTTTTATGTTCGAAGGTACTAAGATCACTTTAGTTCCTAAGAAGCAACAACAGAAGGAGAGCAAGTTGGAGGAGATCGAAGAACTGAAAACTTTGCTATCTTTGAAGGAGTTTGTCAAGGAGGTTGAAGAAGAGCCTGAAGTCTTTTTGTTGATTGGGAGAGAGTGTAGTGAAGAGGTTGAAATTCCAGAAGAAGCGAAGCCAGTTTTGAAAGAATTTGAAGATGTATTTCCAGAAGAGTTGCCAAAGGAGTTACCGCCACTGAGGGACATTCAACATCAAATTAATCTTGTTCCGGGAGCAGTTTTACCACATCGACCACATTATCGAATGAGTCCGAAGGAACATAAGGAGTTACGAAGGCAAGTGGAAGAGTTGTTAGAACAGGGACGTGTTCAGGAAAGCTTGAGTCCTTGTGCAGTACCAGCTTTGTTGGTGCCGAAGAAGGATGGAACATGGAGAATATGTACCGATAGTAGAGCTTTGAACAAGATTACTGTTCTCTACAGATTTCCTATGCCGAGGTTGGATGACTTTCTGGATCAGTTGAGTGGGGCTACTATCTTTTCGAAGATTGATTTGAAGAGTGGTTATCATCAGATTCGAATTAGACCGGGAGACGAATGGAAGACCGCATTCAAGACGAGGGAAGGTTTATATGAATGGTTGGTTATGTCGTTTGGTCTATCGAATGCACCAAGTACATTTATGAGGGTGATGAATCAAATTTTCAGGCCGTACATTGGGAAGTTTGTTGTAGTTTACTTTAATGACATTCTGATTTATAGTGCGAGCATAGAGGAGCATGTAGAGCATTTGAGAAAGGTGTTAATTATTCTTCGTGAGGAACAATTTTATGCAGCTACGAAGAAATGTGTGTTCATGACTCGAAGTGTATTATTTTTGGGATATGTTGTATCTGAGAAGGGAATCCAGGTGGACCAAAGTAAAGTTGAAGCTATTAGAAATTGGCCACAGCCGAGGACTATCACTGAAATTAGAAGTTTTCATGGATTGGCATCATTCTACCGAAGATTCATTCCACACTTCAGTAGCGTGATGGCACCAGTTACTGATTGTATGAAAGGGAAGCAGTTTTCTTGGTCAGAGGAAGCAGGAGTTGCTTTTGAACGAATCAAAGGACTTTTGACGACAGCACCAATTCTTGTATTACCAGATTTTCAGTTGTTGTTTGAATTACATACTGATGCATCAAAGGTTGGGATTGGGGGAGTGTTGAGTCAGAGTGGAAGACCTATTGCATATTTCAATGAGAAGTTATCAGGGGCAAAGATGAGATATAGTACATATGATGTTGAGTTTTACGCTGTTGTGCAAGCTGTTAAACATTGGAGGCATTATCTATTTCAGAAAGAATTTGTTCTTTACACTGATCATGAAGCTTTGGAGCATTTACAGGGGCAGGATAAGATTTCAACGAGACATGCATCGTGGATTGCATATATAAAACAATTTACCTTTGTTGTTAAGCACAAATCTGGGGTGACGAATCGTGTGGCTGATGCTTTGAGTAGGAGAAGTCATTTGTTGACAACATTGAAGGTTGAAGTGATGGGATTCGAATTATTGCCAGAATTGTTTGAAGAGGATCCTTACTTTGCAAAGTTTGTTGAGAAAGTTAAGGATGGGGACACTGATGAATTTATGATGGTTGATGGATTCTTGTTTAAAGGAAATCGATTATGTATTCCAGAGAGCAGTTTGAGATTGAAGATTATCAAAGAGTTGCACGACGAAGGACATGTGGGCCGTGATCGTACATTGCATTTGATTTCTCAATCTTACTTTTGGCCGTCAATGAGGAGAGAGGTTGAAAGGTTTGTGGAGAGATGCCATATATGTCAGGTTTCGAAGGGAACAGCGACAAATGCAGGATTGTATATGCCGTTACCTGTACCAATTAAACCATGGGTTGATATCAGCATGGATTTTGTTTTGGGTTTGCCTAGAACTCAAAGGGGGAATGATTCTATATTTGTAGTGGTGGACAGATTTTCGAAGATGGTACACTTTATTGCTTGTAAGAAGACGGCGGATGCTGTTCGTGTTTCTCATTTATTTTTCAAGGAAATCTATCGTTTACATGGGTTGCCGGAGTCTATTGTTTCAGACAGGGATACCAGATTTTTGAGTCATTTTTGGCTTAGTTTGTGGAAGATGGTGGGAACGAAGTTGAACTTTAGCAGCGCTTATCATCCGCAAATAGATGGACAGACCGAAGTTGTTAACAGATCGTTAGGAAATTTGTTGCGATGTCTTTTGAAGGACTATCTGAAAAGTTGGGATATGAAGTTATGCCAGGCAGAGTTTGCTCATAATCATGCAGTGAATCATAGTACGGGATTCAGTCCATTTCAGATTGTATATTCAAGTTTACCAAGGGGACCGTTGGACCTAACGGTAGTGCCACAACCGAAGGGGACGATTAAACAGGCTGTTGATTTTGTTGATGGATTGACGGAATGTCATAAGATCGTTCAAGAACGATTGGAGAAGTCAAATGAGAAGTATAAGCGAACTGCAAATTTGAAGCGACGAAATGTTGAATTTAACGAAGGTGATTTGGTGTATGCTGTGTTAACGAAGGATCGTTTTCCAGTGGGCGCTTATAACAAGTTGAAAGCCAGAAAATTTGGTCCTGTCGAAATTGTGAAACGAATTAATGAAAATGCTTATAAGTTGAAGCTGCCGGAGGATGTGTACATTTCTGACGTGTTCAATGTTAAGCATCTTGTACCATATTATGGAGATAAACAATCTGATGGGGAAGAATTTACAAATTCGAGGGAGAATTTTTCTCAACCAGGGGAGGATGATGCAGCACGATCTACAGAAGTTCAGAGGTTAGGTCGTTCACAAGATAAGGAAGCTTCGGTTCCAACTCTTAAGTTGTGCACGAGTCAGCCTAAAGAAGTTTCGGTTTTAACTCGTATGTCGTGCACGAGTCAGCCTAAGGAGTCACATGGGAAAGAGCTACGACCTAACCAAGAAAAGGAAAAGGAGTTACGACTTAAGGGTTTAAGTCGCTCGAGTTTGATGAGTCGTACACGACTCAACGACTTATCTATAAGTCGTCCACGACTTATCATGAAGCAGGGGGAAGTTCCAGCTATTAACGGCTTTGAGTCGGAGGAAGGGCACGACCTAGTTAAGTCGTTTGAGGAGATATGCCGCAGGGAGCTTGGGAACTTGAGTCGCAGAAGCTATGAGCTTGGGAGCTTGAGTCGTTGTAGCTTGTGTATGGATGAGTCGTAAGTCGTCTTGTGTATATATGTTGTGATGTAATTGAACCGTAAGTTGCGGCTTACTTAAGTCGCGTTTTCACTTGAGTCGTTCGATACTCTTAGGTCGTAAGTCGGCCTGTGTTGAGTCGTATGTCGTTGATACCTTGCTGTAACGTGTTGTATGTCATTATAGTATGTTATGTGGTTATGTCGTTTACCTTGTTAACTCGTGTTGTATTTTAGGCCGTCATCGACCTATGTGTTTTGTTGTAATATGGGTGTAGTATTGTTGCTAAGTCGTGAGTCGTGAGTCCTAAGTCGTGAGTCGTGAGTCGTGAGTCGTGGGTCATGAGTCGTGAACGGCTCAAGGGTCAGGGTGTAAAACACTATAAATAGCGAGTGTGTTGTAACATTTGGGGTAGTTGATTTTGAATAAAATTCCTGTTGATTGCTGTGTGCTTTCATCTTAAATTGGTAGTTGAGTGTAATCTCCTATCTCCACTTTCGGTTATTCGAGTGCGCTTGAATCAACGATTGTTGAAGCCGATTCGCGGAATCAAGTGCGCTTGATCAACGCTTGAAGAATTGAAGATCTTCTTTCACGGTATCGTGCGCGATCAATGTGTTAGAGATAGCTAGAATTCAGTATCTTCGGATCAACGAATTTGGGCATTTTGGTATTCATCAATCCACCGATTGCTAAACTTTCATCGTTATATCGATTTTCTGTTAATCCGCTGCGTCACGACGGGATGGGAGATGGACAAGGGAAGGGAAAGAGGTACGAGAGAAGATGGCATGGCAGAAACTTTAAAACTCTTGAAATTCAATTTTTAATTAAATTGTTTGTTAATAATAATTCATTGAGTAATAATCTTTTATTAATTAAGTAATTATACTTAATTAATTTCATTAAGTAATCATCCCTTAATTACTTACATTAATTAATCAACATTTAATTAATTACATTATGAACTTGTCATTAATAAATCATTATTGATCCTTTAATTAAGACCTTAATTAATCAAGATACACCCTTTATCTTAACTTATCACTTAATTACAACATTTAAATCTCATGAAATAAATAAATTATTTGTTGTAATTCATTTATTTAATGAGATTTAAATGTTGTAACTAAGTGATAAGTTAAGATAAAGGATTTATCTTGATTAATTAAGGTCTTAATTAAAGGATCATTATTGATTTATTAATGATAATTTCATAATGTAATTAATTAAAGGTTGATTAATTAATGTAAGTAATTAAAGGATGATTAATTAATGAAATTAATTAAGTATAATTACTTAATTAATAAAAGATTATTACTTAATGTAATTAAGGGATAATTACTTTTTGTAATTACTTTTACGAAAAATTAATTAATTAAGTTTAATTAATGTAAGTAATTAAGGGTAATTAATTACTTAAAGATAATTACTTAATGAACGTAATTAAGGATAATTAATTAATGATCAAAGGTTGATAAATCAAATGATTAAAGAATAATGAATTAAAGGATAATTTGTAATTAAAGGTTAATTAATTAAAGGTTCATTAATTCATTAGAGGATGATCAATTAGTGCAATTAATTAAGGATTAATTAACTTATGTAATTAACTCCAGGTTAATTAATTTATATGATTAATTAAGGATAATTAATTAATAATAATAATAAATAATTAAGGTGGATAATTAAGATTGATTAATTAATTTTATTAATTAATTATAATAGTCACAAATGGTCTGTAATTACTTAATGTTAATCAAACCGAGTTTGGTAATTAATTCATAAGTAATTAATTTAAATCAATTTTGGTTATGAATGGTTGGATTCTATTGAAAGCTTTAAACTGATTGATATTTCTGATGTGTGATGATTCTGCGATATGATTGCTTTGAATTAAGCTGTGAACTATGATTTATTTATCTGTGATAAATTTACTTGTTTATCTGTGAATGGGAGATAAGCGTTATAGGATTATACCGCTTATCGACATTGTTGTGCTTGAATCGGTGATGGTTGTGATATTTTATTGTTGCGTGCAAAACACCTGGACTACACCACGCAGGAGGAATTGGTTAAGTCACAGATATTTGAATTTAATATTATTTTATTCAAAATGATAAAATGTTTTTAAAAGTTGAATTTTGAATCCAAATGGTTCGGAAGTAAAATTGAGTTGAATATGAAAAGCTTTTGAAAAGGAAGTCTTGAAATTGAAATTAATTTGAATATAATATGACTTGATTAAGTTTTGAAATTATTTTGGAAACTATGGTTTAAAGGGTTATACGGATTATAAATTGTATATGCATGGATTTTAAACCATTTTTAAGTATTTTTTTAAATGTATTATTTTGGGAATTTAAATTTAACCCAAATTTATACTTTAAGGGCTATAACTTGAGCAAATTTAATTGGTTTTTCCCAAAACGAAAACTCTTTGTTTTCAAATAATAATAGCTTCATATAAAGAAAGGATTTTCAGTTTTAGTTGAAAGAATTTCAAGTTATAGGTGAATCAAACTGAAAATAGTTTAGAAAACTTGAATGAATCTTTTTTAAAGATTTGGTGAACTTTGATTTCATATTGAAGTGGATCTTAAAGGTGTATCTTTTTGATATGCACATAAATGAACATATTTTTACCATCATATTTAATCTATTTAAATTAAATAAACGATCATATTGGATATTTTAACTTGTTTTAACCAAAACCTATATCAATTTCAAATTGTCACATATCCATCTTCATATAGGGGCAAAATGGTCATTTGTGTGCATATATTTCTTTAAGAAAAATTAATTGGAAATTTATATATATTTTTGTAGGAACTTGATCTCAAATAGGAGTGGTTTCATGAAGGAATATGCATGCACAAAGAAGATACAAAAGAATGAAGATGGAAATAATTCAAAGTGAAGAACAAGGAGGACCCCACTTACCCACCTACCTTGGTGTATAAATTAGAGGCTAATGCACAAGCTTATGGAATTAATGGCTTCACATACACTTAATTGATGATTAGTATAAGCTAATGATTACTTGGCCTCCACACTACCTCAAGGGAATTTTGGGCATTCCCCAAATTATGGATTAGGGTTTCATGTTTGTATAAATAACTCATTATGTTCGTGTAACCTTCTCTTCCTTAGTTCCTCTTAGTTTTAGTTGAGGCTCAAAATAAAAAGCTCTTCTCTCTTTTTTTCCATGGCTACTTAGCCATTTTATTTCACGTAATTTTTCTTTCTTTTATGCAATGTTAATTCTCTTTTATTTATATGCTTCTTCTTTTCTTATGTTTGTAGTGTAGATTTACGTTCATGCAAGTAGAATAGTTCTCTTTTCCATTAGCTTTCATTTTCCTCTTCTTGTTGTTTTTTTTCACTTCATGTTGCTTTCTACTTGTATTGATATGATAACACAAATGAGAGGCTAATCCCTACAATTTAGGGGTAATTAAGCTTTCTTGAATCATGTAGATGCAATATTTTGATGTTATGTCTCTTTTGTGCTTAATGTAAAGTTGGATGTTTGTGTGATTTTGTGTTTAATATTGAGTTTGATAGCTTATGTTGTTCAAAACAAATAGGCTATACTTAGTCATATGAATCACTAATTACCTCTTCATCTACATATGATCATGGTAATGGAAGTTGATTTAGAATCAAAATTTGATGGTTTATGTTTCTAATTCAATAGTTAATTAGCCATGCTTAAAATAGATTCTACTTTTAATATCATATCATTTTCATTGAAGTTAGTAAGTGGGTTAGAGGGTGTATCAAAGTTTGATGGTTTAAGTGTGTTAATTAATAACACAATTAGGCCATGCTTATGATAAATGCATCAAATAAACTCATAAAGCCAAAAAGAGATCATAAATTCATTATGTTGATTTATGTGATCATGAGAGGGGATTTGCCTCTAAATTGCTCTTTAATCTCTTATTTTTATTTTCCTTAGTTTTAGCTGGTTTTTACTTTCTTTTAGTAAGTTAACAATCCATCGACTTTGGTTAATTTGATTAAATAAAAATTTAAAATCGACAATTCCCTATGGATTGACCCGTATTCGCCACGTGCCACATTCGTACACCGTGCGCTTATGGTAATTTTTATTATAAAATTTGTTCGGCTATTTTCTAGTTCATAGACTTTTAGCCATCCGAAAAAGTTTTTGGCGTCATTGCCGGGAAATGTTTTGATTTTGATTTTCTATTCTTCGAATTATTTTTCATTTGATTTTATTGTGTGTTTGTTTTGTGTGTTCAGTTGTATTTTTTTAAAAAAAAAACAAATATTTGTATATGTTTATGTGATCTTTGTTTGCATTTGTTTGTATGCATTTCTTATTTTCTAATCCCATTTTACATTTGGATTTCTGAAAAGAAAAAAGGAGAAGAATGCACATTTCAAAACAATTTTTTTAATTTTCATTTCATTTCAAATTACACTTACATATCTTTGCATTTCATTTTTTTTTAAAAAGGGAAAAAAAACTCTACAAATTTCTATGCACTTCCCCTAAGATTGCATCACCAGCCCCCTCCCCTCTGCTACCATACCTTGTACATTTCCATTTATTCCAAACTTCGTTCTAACAACAAGAAAACTACACTTTCGCTTCTTGCCACTGTCAATATCACTGTACAGAACATTCACTTCCATCAAAAACCACAGCTAACACTCCACCACCAAGCCCCCTGTTCCAGCCCATCAACCACCTGATCTTCACCAGTACAACTGCCTTCTCCGGCCATAAACCACACACTCTATCCAATCACTTCACCATCACAAGCTAGCAACTACTCCCCTTACTTCGTACCATGGTTTCCATCACATTGCCACACCAATCGCCTACAATCTCAACGATAAGCCCTACGCTCTGCCACCAAAATCGAAATCAACACTCCGACCTGCATCATGTCGAAACCCAAATCGAAACAAACCCAAAACCTCAAATTGCGACCACCTACAACTAGCTATCAAACGCCGACTGAAGATTGTTCGAAGAATATTGCGAATTTTTGTTCTGAATTGTTTGGAATTTTTGTGGATCGAAAAGAAAACATTTTTGTGTGCAATTTTTGAACGAAAGAAAAGAAAGAAAAGGGATTGAGGATCTCGTATAATAATTTTGGGAGATTTTTGTTTTTGGTTGAGTTAGTGGGCCCATGTGGATTCTTGTTAGGCTGAGCTAATGTTTTTTTATTTCTTTACTCTTAGTTGATTTAAAAACAAGACATAACAAAAAAAATTACAAGCAAGTTCTCTTGTATTTTTTTTTTATTTTCAAGTGTTTTGATATAAAAAATTAGTATATATCTTGTTTTTCCTTTTTAGGTTGCCAAAGCAGATTGGAAGAGTCAATTGCTTCGCTTGGCTTACTGAAAATAGTTTCTTCTCCTTGCATGCCAAAAAAAATTGCTTGCTTGCTATATCTATTGTTTTTATTTGCCTTGCATTGTTGTTTGCTTGCATATATTTAAATAAAATGAAAAATTCAAAAACAAAGCAGAAATTCATTCGTAGTTGCATTGTTAGTACACGTTTAATTTCAGTTATGCATTTCATCTTAGATTTTGATTAATAATAAAGGTTAGAAATCATAACACTTAATTGTATGTTGACAATTTGTCTTCTTTGAACAATTTAATTTCTTGGTGTCTATGCTACGGCAGGGCAATAATAAGTTACAAATATTATGGTGATTCTTAAATATTATACTGAATTGTTCCTCTGAAAGTACTTAAAACTTTGGCTGCATTGCTACGGTGATTCATGGTGCACCGACAAATCCTGTCCGTTACCTGGCAGAGAACTATCTTGTTTATCTAAGACAATATGTGAGTATAAAATTTTGGGTTAACTTAGGATAAATCATTTGTAATTAACCCTTGCATTCATTTAGTTGCGGTAGTTCATGCATATTTAAAAAAAAAATCAAAAATCCAAAACTAAAAAAATGGTAAATATTCCTTTTATTTTTCTCTGAAATTTTTAAATCCTTTTCCTTTGAAATTTCAAAAATCCAAAAAAAATTAGAAAAACAAAAATCCAAAAAAATAAATATAAAATATTTTCAAAAAAATTTGAGAAATCAAAAGAAAAATAAAAATTAGTTTTCCATTTTGAAAAAAATAAATTTTATTTGTAAATTTTATTTTTCCTTTATAAATAACCAAAAACATTCTTGAAAATGTCCGAGTTTCCCCACTCACGTGAATTTTACAATAGTTGCGAAAATCATTATTATCCGTATGATCTCACTCCGAATTCGTACGCATATTTTAACGATAATTATTCTTTAAACAATTCGAATTTTGAACAACAAAATTTTCAAAACACTGACCAACCCTTGAATCACGAAAATAACATTTCATCTTTACTCGAACTTTCTACACAACGAAATTAGAGGCTAATGCACATGCTTATGGAATTAATGGCTTCATGTACACTTAAAAGATGATTAGTAGAAGCTAATGATTATTTGTCCTCCGCACAACCTCAAGGGTATTTTGGGCATTCCCTAAATTATTTAATAGGGTTTCATGCTTGTATAAATAACTCATTATGTTTATATAACCTTCTCTTGCTTAGTTCCTCTTTGTTTTAGCTGAGGCTCAAAATAAAAAGCTCTTCTCTCTTCTTTTTCCATGGCTACTTAGCCATTTTATTTCACGTAATTTTTCTTTCTTTTAAGCAATGTTAATTCTCTTTTATTTACATGCTTCTTCTTTTCTTATGTTTGTAGTGTAGATTTACTTTCATGCAAGTAGAATAGTTCTCTTTCCCATTAGCTTTCATTTTCGTCTTCCTATTTTTTTTCATTTCATGTTGCTTTCTACTTGTGCTGATATGATAACACAAATGAGAGGCTAATCCCTACAATTTAGGAGTAATGAAGCTCTCTTGAATCATACAGATGCAACGTTTTGATGTTATGTCTCTTTTGTGCTTAATGTAAAGTTGGATGTTTGTGTGACTTTGTATTTAATATTGAGTTTGATAGCTTATGTTGTTCAAAACAAATAGGCTATGTTTAGTCATATGAATCACTAATTACCTCTTCATCTTCATATGATCATGGTAATGGAAATTGATTTAGATTCAAAATTTGATGGTTTATGTTTCTAGTTCAATAGTTAAAAAGTCATGCTTAAAATAGATTCTACTTTTAATTTCACATCATTTTCATTGAAGATAGTAAGTGGGTTAGAGGGTGCATTAAAGTTTGATGGTTTAAGTGTGTTAATTAATAACACAATTAGTCCATGCTTATGATAAAGGCATCAAATAAACTCACAAAGACCAAAAAGAGATCATAATTTCATTAGGTTGATTTATGTGATCATGAGAGGGGATTTGCCTTTAAATTGTTCTTAATTCTCTTACTTTTATTTTTCTTAGTTTTAACTTGTTTTTACTTTCTTTTAGTTAGTTAACAATCCATCGACTTTGGTTAATTTGATTGAATAAAAATTTAAAATCAACAATTCCCTATGGATCGACCCGTATTCATCATTTGCTACATTCGTACACCTTGCGCTTGCGGTAATTTTTATTATAAATTTCGTTCTGCTATTTTCTAGTTCATATACTTTTAGCCCGCCGAACACTTTTGTTTAAAAGATTTAAAGGTGGAAGTTTATTTAAACCATTTAAAAAAGGAATGGTTTTGGGCTAAAGGTTGTGACTTAACTAAGATTCGAATATATCCATATGTTTTTAAAAACAAGCTCTCATTATTCGGTTTAGCTTGGGGAGGACTTTATGTCATAAAACCCATTCCGAATAATGATACAACGAAATGGATACCAATTGAAGATGGTGGTGCTGACCGGGTATTTTTGAGAGTGAAAAGATTAGCAGTCGAATGACTCTGCACTGAGTTGCTCCAGTATAGAGATATCCATATATGATGTGGAGTCTGATCGGGATTATGAATACCCGGATTTGCAAGGGCTTCTTTGAAGTGCCTTCGGTTTCATTCAGACCCAGGATAGACTTGTATGGATGTATGTCTGACGTTACACTTTGAGATGTCAAGCTGGTTTCTATCAAATCCATTTCTGTTTGGTGGCGGAGAATTTATTCTCTTAGCTTAACACCATTCGCCGAGACGTACGAGCTTAGAGGTTATGTAGTTGATATTTACTAGTGATATATTCCCAATTTGGTAATGTGGCATGCTAATTTCTGCTGATCATTTATTGATCGAAGCATTGCTTTTGTGAAAAGCGTAGATTTGTGGACGAGACTTCGTCGAACCTCACAACCCGGAAATGGTCGAAACAGGAAGGATGCGGCAAGGTTACGAGGGTCGCGCCTTTTAGGATATGTATCTTTCCTTCTGGATAAAAAGTGATATCATGGTATGGAGCCAAATATTTAACTTATGTGGTTATTGCAAATTTGTTGTTGTTGAGAGCTCTAGGATAAAGGTCGGTGATGACCGGGAGATGGCATACTCCTGTCAGTAGTTACCTAGTTATAGAGATAACCTGGCTTTGTGTTGGCAGAGAGCCGGTTAGGTTCTCGGTGCACGCCTCCAGAGGCGTACCCATTGCGTGAAAGAAGTTCCTTAGCCTTGAACATTTATTGGAAATCAAAGCACCCAATACGCGCCCTGTACGGTTTTAGTTGTAGAACCTGCCATCTAATATGGTAGCCATAGTAGGCATACTATAATCGTACGTATACTAGCTAAGATTAATATTATACTTTCGAAATGTTTTTTGCACTATGCACTAATAATAATATCAAAAGGATTTTACATATCAAGCATGTTTGACTATCATAAGGAGAAATCTCCCGCAAGTGTGCGATCGCATTGTGTGTATGGCGGAAGGCCTTATAGTAGTTTCATTTTCCAAAAAGCATAGCGAATTTCTTTTTATTTCCTTTTGTTTATTTTGGTTAAAAATTTTCCTCACACCAGTCTCATGACTGACCTAGAGTTTATTGTTCCCTTTTTAAACTCTAGGAGCCCATAATTTTCCACACGGACAGCCGAGAGTCAGGTTTTCAAATAGTCAGCTAGTAGGTGTAGCTTTTGGCAAATCTTCAGAGTCTGTGGATTGGCGATCGCATTTGTTTCACTTCATCATGATCTTTGACCGAGTTTGCTTAACTTCAGCATGTTGGGGGTTCTCGCTTCTGGTTTGGGATCTTTGGAGCTTTAGCATTGAAGATCTAGTTTTCCGCTGCTATTGCTATCTTATTATTTTCGTTGTTGTATCTATCTCTGATAATGTTGATCATTTCATTTGTATCATTTTTGTATCAAATGTGTGTATTAATAAAATTATTCTTCTGTTTTCGCTGTGTTGTTATCACCTAATGTTGTTATAAGCTCCGACAAACCAGACCCAACATTTGAATCTGCGGCATTCAAATACGTGTGATGTATTTGGGTGTCGATTTTCAAAATTCGAGTCAGGGTAGTTAGATGTTCTTTGACATAGTTAGGATTGGTTTCGAAAAAAATGAATTTTGGCAGTAGTTTCGTGATTTTAAACCATGTATTTAGTGGGATATCGGGTGATGATCAAAATTGGTTCGTTGGCCGATTCGCGGCGATCTGTACATGGTTAGAGGTTGGTATTCTGCTTAGGTGAGGCCGATGGGATGCTGGTCGTGTGAAAAATGACTACGTAATTTTCTGGTGGAAGAGGCACCGAGTCGAAGGAAGAATAGGGTTTTAGGGCACATTCTGGTCGAAGGTGTTTTCTTGGCAAGTGCAGCATCATGGTGGCGTCAGAATGATTCAGTGTGGGGGGGGGGGGAGGGGGAAGAATGAGGAAAACTAGGCGGAGCTTCCAGCGAGGTTGTTGGTCTCTGGTGGTCAGTGACGGTAGCGCAGGGTGAAAGTAGGTGATCGGGTTGCTTCCGGGGAATAGTGGGTTGTTAAAATTTGATTTCGAGCATCATCGTGGATATTTAGGTGGTTGAAACGGTGGAGAAGTACGTCGGTGACTTGGTAGTGTCGTCGATGATGGTCAGCGCTACCTCGATGGGATATGCACATGCACGTTAGAGGATGTTCAGGTTAAGGTCGCGGGTAAAAAAATTAGTAGGAGTTAAAAAAGAATCTTGAAGAAAAGAAAGGTCGGGGGAAGGGAAGACGAGCAAGAAATGTGATGGGCCAGTAGAGAAATAGGGTAAGGAAACAGAAAAAAAGAATAAGGGAAAAAGGTAAAAGAAGAGGAAAATGGGAAAAAGATAAGAAAAAATAAAAAGGAAATAAAGTAGAAGAAAAGAATAATGGAAAATGAGGGAAAGGAAAAGTAGAAGATAAAAGGAGAAAAAAAGAAAGAAAACAAAGACGGAAAGGGATTATGATGTATGGAAAAGATAATTCATATTTCCATTCTAATTTTTAAGTGAAATGGTATTTTATAAGTTTAAAGAGTAAAATTTAATGGTTGTAAATCATTTTTGCTATTTGACTTAAACTTATGAATAATGATTGGTATTTTATAATATTTAATAAATCGTTCAATTTATAATTAATTTGGTTTTAAATGTAAATGAATGCGGTTAAGCAAGTGAATTTAAAACCATGAGAAATCGTTTGGATATTGATCTATAGATCGTTAATTGGGTTGACGATCTATATCTTTGCTCAATTCTGTGAGATTTTTGTTTTCAAAATTGAATGGTGGGACTAAAGCAATGATATGTGTTATTTGAAATAAGACATCTGTAATAAGTTGCCACAAATGATATTGTTGCCTTGAGTAATAAATTGTTTATTTAGATAATTTACCTTTTAAAAACGTGTTATTTAGACTCGAGGAGACCGGGATCGGATATCAGTGTTATCCAAAGCCATTTCGATTTGAAAATCTCTCCGAACCTTTATGGGCTTAGTTGTTGAGATTGATAAACTAGAATTGGTTTGCTTTACCAAAAATTTAACCATTTCAAAAAAAGGCTGCATTTGGGTATTATTATAATATCAGTGGATTTTGTAACAAGCGTTTGGTTATAACGAGATAAAACTCGTAGCTTTGTACAAGTTACCTTTGTTTCAAATGAAGTTGTAACTTAATTATTTCCATTTAAGTTGGTTTACTCGTGCTGGTTTCCAGCCTGACTCAGGTGTTACTTTATTGTAATGCTCGGGTCAGACCGATTATTACAAATACTCAGGTTAGGACATTTTGGAGCCTAGAGGCGAGCTGGAGTGCAGAGACATATTGACCTATATTCTACTATGTATTATAGATTATATAGACAGTGGTTGACGACAAGTTATTATAACTGTCCATATTTTTTGTACTATAATATCTTGTATATATATTGAAAGTTACAACTTTCCCTTATATAAATGTTGTTATTTTATATTATATTTAGTCCCACTATGATTGTGAGATTCTATGCTGTTGTTTTTGGTTCTTTTTCTATCTCGTTTTCTTCTTAACCCTAACAGTCTGGGATTTCCAACTCTCAATTGCTCGGCACTCTATACAGTGGACGTATTAGTGTCGATTTTCGAGGGCGAAAATCTTTCGGGCTGTTATATATGGTATCGGAGCAGAAGGTTAAGCGAGAACCTTGGCTCTAGTGGGGATTAGTCATTAGAGATAGGGTTTGTAGTTCCCTAGAATGAGTTGAGTGTAGTATATATGAGGGCGTACTTGTTATTTTCTTATATAATGATCTTAAAAATGATTTTAAAAATGATTTTTATATATAAGCTTATATTTTGATATATAAAGCAAATATATTTCTAATTATTATAGTATATTAAGGTAATTGGGTATTGTTATTAAAATGAAATAAAATTATAAAATTTAAGTGGTAATTATATAACCAAATAGAAATTTGGGCAAGGATTAACTATACAAATAAGTTAAGTTAAAATGGATTCAAACCTAAATTTAAATACAGGAAATTTAAAAGAATTTTCAAAATACTTGAAATAAGTTACCCTGATCGCATTATTCAAGTAAATCATGATGGAATATATGGTGTGTGTGATTTCTAGATATGATATTATAAATTGGTTGCTATATCTTAATAAGGGACGTTTATTGCAGAATCAATGGTAAAACATGGTGCAATATTCATGGAAGTAAAATTATATAAGTTGAATTTATATATGTGGCTTATAAATTAAAAACGAATTTATATTGTGAAATTTTAAATCTAGATCAAGAGAAATTTGGAATTGTTTCAAAGTGCTAAAAGAAATAATAAATAATGTTATTCATAATTCTTTTGAATATAGGAATCTTGTTTTAAAACAAGAATTGTTTTGAAAATTTCAAAGGAAATTGTTTTAAATTAAAAACCAAGAATGGTTTAAAAATTGAAAGTATGACTTGGTGCGAAAATGAAATAAATATGTATATATAGGTGGATATGCATAATATCAAGGTTTATATGAAATAAATACTAAGTGTTGAATTCTGAAATGCCCTTGAGAGTGAGATGTATAACCCAAAAGTAAATTGTAAGGGCCCGAATTTTCGACCTCAAAAATTTGACATTAATATGTTTACTGTAGAAATACTGAGCAATCGAATGCCGGAAATTCCATATTGTTAGGGTAGAGAAGAAAAGAGGTGGAAGAAGAAATAAAAAAAAAAGAATCTCACATTCGCAGTGGATCAAAGTAATATCAAATAATAGCATTTATGCAAAGAAAGCTGTATTTGTTAATTTACATTCAATACATCAGAGTACAACCATTCACACATAAACTGGACAGTTAAAATTAACCTGTCCTAGATAAACAACTCCAATACACAGCGGAATACACTTCATACGGTCCTGCCATCCAGCTCGCCTCCTGAGATCCGTAACGACCTTACTTGGAAATCTATAATACTTGGTCTGACCCGAGCATTACAATAAAGAAACACCCGGATCAGGCTGGAAACCAGCGTGTGTAAAGCCATATAATTGAAATACTGAGATATAAAAATTATTCGAAAACCTGGGGTAACTCGTACCTCACTACGAGTTCTTAACTTGTTATAGTCAACACTTATTTTCCAAAATAATATCTAAGTATCATTACTCAGTTTAAATGGTCAGATTCTCTTAATTTGTTCCATACCAGCCAATTAGATTCTAAAATCAAATCTATAAAGAATTATTGAAGATTACTAATCGAAGTGGTTTCGGGTATTTGCTAATACCCAACCCCGGTCTCTTCGAATCCAATACTATCTTTGATCTAAAATTTAATAAGTGAATACAATTCAATTTATATTCAGGGTATCATATTCACACGACGATTTATAGATCGATAATCCATATTATCACAGTTCTACCCAAACATAGCATATCACATAGCATTACAAATCACATTTTAGAGATATCAAATAATCCAAGGCATTCAACATAATTAATCATCCATAAGCAAGATTAATTAGTTGTTCAATTCCTAATTAATTTAATTTAATCTCCCAATAAATTAAATTAATTACTTTAATTACCTTTAAACTCTTGCTTAATTTACCTTAAAAAATTATAAACCATTTGTTTTACTTTAATTAATTAATTAATTAATGAAATTAATTAATCAATCATTAATTACTTACATTAACTAATTATCCCTTAATTAATTATCCTTTAATTATCCAATTATCTTTTAATTAATTAACCTCTTAATTATTCACATTGATTAATTTTCCTTAAATTACTTATATTAATTATACTTACATTAATTACCCATTAATTTCTTAAGTTAATTAATTAACCTTTTATTAATTAAAGTTCAATACATTTATCTTTAATCACTTAATCACATCCTTTATTTTGAAAACAATCAGTGATTTAATTAAAAATCAAGCTAATATTTAATTATTCAATACCAAAATCATTTTTCTTAAAACATTTAACTTTTAAAGTTTCAATCTTTGTACTTGCTTGATAAACTTGATAGGTACTTTTGCTTGAACTTTGTTCAATAATTTACTTTGGAACTTGTTTAGCTTGAAACTTTTTACATTTCCTATGTTTTAACACTTTGTTAACATTTTTCTTTTACAATCCATTTATATTTGAATTAACTTATTTTTTTTTTAAAACTTCGGCCCAACAATTCCTGGCCCAACCCTATCTGGCCTGTACTCTCTACTTCCTTTCCCCTCTTCTCTTTACTTTCCTAGTTTCTTATCGCCTTCCTCCAACTCGCGTGCACACCTGTGAACATTCACCTACACACGCCGCCGACTAACCCGACATCGCCACCGACCATCGACGCAAGCCACCCTCAATCATCCCTACTCGCTCCACTACCCAGGCCACGACAAAACCTCGACGTTTATCTCGACCTAGATCTGTGACGCTGGACGAACCCGACCTATTGCGATGCCTCGTCCCATCGGCGTAGTCCACTCCCCACGACCAAATTATACCCAAAGCTTCGTCACAAACCCAACCTTCATTTTCCTTAGGACCGCACCTCCCTTCTTGCCTCTCGTCCCCGCCATTTGCCCATAGTCGCACATCACTAACCCACCTTCCTAAACCCTAAACCGACCTTGTACAGAAAACCTTCCTAAGAGAAAAATTTAGTGACCGTTTTCCTCGGTGTGCCACTTTCCCACGCTCTTCCTCAGCCATCACAACCGCCCTAAAATTAGATAGATTGCCGGAATTTGATGAGAACAATCTTTTTCAATCATCCCCTGGTTCCCCATTAACCACAAACTTAAAAATTATGATATGATTATCAAAAATCATCAATTTCTAGTACGAATCAGGATATATAATTAAAACTTTGGATTTAGAAACTGGATTTTTCTGACCTTAAAAGATTTTAGCTGTAATCATCTTCTACCAGAAATCTACATTTCATTCAAGCTTAAACATATTTTTAAAAATTGAATCTGAAAAGTACAAACAAATTTCTTTAAAGGATCTTAACATAAAACTGTATGTATAAAGAGATATGAATTTTCGAACCTGATTTAGTTTGTTAAAAATAAACAGGGGCCAGTTTATCCATACCCAAACATGCACATACATATATACACAGTAATTTAGATATACTTCAAACAATTTATATCCATGCAAATCATATTACGTCATAAATTTATTACCCGCAATCAGATATCAAACAGATCAAGCTAAAAAGAGTGGTTGTCTACTCACATTTTGCTTAACAGAGAAACATGGCCTTAGTTTTTTATTTTTTGAAATTCTGGAACTTGATTTTGATCAGCAACCTGATCTTGTTCCTACTTGTTAAAGATTGAATTTGATTCTTGACTTTGCTTGCTCAGGTTGAAAACTTGAAGTGTTTGGATTTGGTTTGATTTTCTTTTTAGTATAATTTTTATGTTGAAGAAGAAAGAAAGAAGGGTTTGAGAAATTATGCAAAGCCTGGTTTTCCTCCAAACACTTATTAAGACATTTGAAATTTAAAAAGAAAATTGCTTGCCACTTGTCTAATTGCAATATACTAAGCTTACGCATGTATTTTGCATAAACTCGTTATTTTACAAATGTTAAATGTATGTATTATTATCTTACAAGTGTTTAAACTCTTATTCTATTAATTATTTATGTTTTATAAATTATGAAATATGTTTTTTTCTTTTATTTATTTATTACCGTATGTGTTTATATTTATTTTTATATGTAATGTTTTATTATAAATTTATGTATAAACCACATTTAGTATATGTATGTTTTAAAAAGAAAGTATATTTAAACCTTTTTATTAAAATTTATTCAAATTTTAAAATATTATATGTTAAGTGTTTGAAAAATATAGATTTTATCTTTAAATATCTCTTCGATAATTTATCAAATTCGAACTATAGCGTTCACATCACAATATATATACATATATACATATATATATATATATATATATATATATATATATATAATTAGAAATATCTTGTGCAAATTTTGATATTGTGTACACAATTTTACAAACTTTCATATGTTCAACTCCTGATGGAATATATATGCATATATACATAAAAACACACTTATATACCTATGTATGTAAATACTTATAATTTCCAATATTATAAAGTTTTGCATTTATCTATTATATAAATTCATTAATTTCATATAAGGTTTATCTTATAATTCAACACTTATTATGGTTTCAAATTCATTTATATTCATCCAGATATTTTAATTATCTGAATTTTATTTATTTAACTAAATAAATTAGTATCTCAAAAGTAAAAACCAGTTAAATCTCTAACTATCAGATGTCCGAAAATCCGGGTTACCACATCTCTCCCCCTTTTGAATCTTTTAGTCCTTGAAAATGAAAGAAGCCAGAATTTAGTAAAATGCTAATTATTAGTTAAATTACTCTTGATCATTTTCAACTATAACTCTTTTATTAAGAATTTTTAAAACACTTTAAATTCTATATAATATTACCAAAATAGTTTTATAAAAATGATTTTTTATAACTTGATGTCTCAACAAGTCCATCCTCATTCTTATAGAATTTTGGTTATACGTTGATCTGGCGTAAGACTGAAAATCTATAAGTACTTGGTAAACCCATATTCAACACCCAGTAAAAATACTTAGAAAACATTTTTGAAAATATAGAAAACAATTTTTGAGAATATAGGAAACATTTTTGGGGAGAATGCTCGGGAAATTATCACCCCTCCATGGTCGCAGTTAACCCGATGGTTACGTTGTCATCCTGCCAAAACCATAGATAACCATAGGCACTCCACGCCCCTTGATTACACCATGGAACCCTCCATAGATCGTAGCTACACCCAAGGTTACGTCGCCATCACGGTAAAAATCCATGTAACTGTAGGCATCAGCTCCCTCGAATTTTGCTGCCAAATGAAACTTCACCACTCCTACATAGATTGCACACTACATCAGTCGAGTCCCAATATAGCCTATAGGCACTCACTGCCACACAACTTTCTCTATGTCTTCATAGATCGCAGTCTATCGATGTTATGTTGCCATCATGGAAAAATCAAACGTAGACCGTTGGCTCTCACGGCCACACAACTTCCGCTATAGTTCACAGTAGATCGCAATGACATTGAGTTACACTGTCGTCACAGCATAACCCAAATGTCTCTGTAGGCATCAACGCCCACGACTTTTGCTACCCACACACACAATCCTTAGGAACTTCAGTTTGTCCAGACTTCCTCTCAGGATCAAATTTAGAGCCTCCCCCTTAAGGCAAGGCAGAATCACCCCGTGGCTCTCCTAAGAAGTTCATTTCGTGGGAGCGCCTTTTCACCGAGAGCCAATCTCAAAACATTTTAAACTATACATATATATTATCTTCAAATCATACTCTTTATGATTCACATAAATATCTCCTTTACATAAAATCGATATCTCAAATCGATAGTTCCAAACTTGGCTTTCAAAATTCCCAAAATTGATTTTCCCAAAATCAAAGCCTTTCAAAAACAAAGGGTTTCCAACCCTTTTTTCCAAAATCATTCTCATAAAACCATTTATATATATATATATATATATATATAGACACACACACACACACATATATCCTTGAAAAATCTTTGGATCACTTCATACTTACATAAATTCCTTTTATACTTCATATGTTTTTCAAAGATCTTTTCTTCTGGTTATAGATTCAATAAGGAAAGTTTATTATATATAACAATCATATATATATACATACTTCATTTATGCCAAATCAATATTCAAATTTGGTTTTTTTTAAACGATATTTACCATATTACTTACTTTCAAAGAGTAATTTCAATAATAGAGAAATTCAACTTCCACTTTTATTCATCATATATTTCCAAAATATAGTTTTTCATTTCAAAAATTAATTTTACCCTTGTTATCGAAATTCCCATATCTATTCCAAGCACGTACCATGTAAATATACCATTTGTACACAATGTCGAACTCAATCGCTCACTCGATCACACAATTTCACTTCCGAACTAGTATCGTCCACCCAACTTCCTAATGTATACTCAGATCTGGTTCCTTGATTAGAAACCGTCATTCTCGTCACGTAGCCCTAACTATGATAGAGAATATCCAAAACCAATCAAAAATCCATATCTAGGGTTCGCTGTCGAAAATCGAGTGAAAAATCCCAACACGGATCGATATACTATCTCGAAATTCTGTGCTCGAATTTGGATCAAATCATTATGCGAATAGACTAATATGCGTACATCCTACGTATTTATCTTCATTCATTTATTAGCTAAATCAATTTTCATTTTTTATTCACCTTTATTTTGATTTCTATTCACTTATTCACAATTGCTTCATTCCACTTGATTAATCACTTCAATTACAAACAGTTTGCACTTTGACCACTTGAATTTTAGAAAATAGTTTGAAAGTTTAAAATAGAAAAGGAGTTGTAAAATAGTTAAATAGTTGCAAAATGGTTTTAAAATAGTAATTAGTTTGTAAAATAGACGAAAAATAGTAATTAGTTTTCAAATAGTTGTAAAATAATAAGATAGTTTGGGTTTTTTTTTTAAAAACAAAGGTCTATAGTAAATAGCTAGGAAAATAGATTTAAAACAGTTTATATTAAAACAATTTATTCAAAAATAATTTCAAAGTCAAACTGGTCCAATTTCCCAATCACTTCAATTTAAATTTCCACTTTCATTTAAATCGATTCAGTTTCAATTCAAACTAAATAATCTTCAATTCCTTTTCCACATTTAATTCAATTCCCATTTGAATTTAAACTTATTCAACTCCAATCTCACTTATAATTAATTCAATTCATTTGAACATATCTAAATTCCTATCTCAATTTTTAAATCATCTCGAATTATACAAACTCGAGTTAAATTTCTATTGTTTATTTAATCCCTTAAATCAAATTAACTCTTACTTTTAATTTATTAACCTAGGTTTTAAAAAATTTAATTCTGAGTCAAATTTATAATATTCATTTAAATTACCCTTACTTAACTTACTTCAAGGTTTAAGTAAGAATTCAAATATTTTTAAACAATTTAAATCTTCAAAATCAAATTTATTACCCAATTTTACTTCTAACTTTAAAACCAATTTTTAACAATTAAGTTTGCAGTTTTATTTTTAACATTTAAATCTTAAGTTCAAAGTGATTCTATTTCCATAATTACAATTATATTTCAAGAATCAAAGCCTTTTAAATAGTTTTGAAATAAGGCTTTCTTTTCATTTAATTTCAGTAATGGATATATAGACTCTTTCAACCCACTATTTAATTCATTTTAAAACAATCCAATTCAAAGTTTAAAGATTATTAGTAACAACATGATGATATTAGGATAACCAAGGTAAATAAACAACCAATTTATCTAAAACATCCATTACACATTTCCAGAACTCAATCCCTATTTAGTTCAGCCCATTTAACTTTCCCAAGTTAAATCTCAATTTCAGCTTGAAATTTCCAATTCAAATTATTCATTCTAAACTCATTTAACTTCCCTAAAGTTAAATTCAATTCAATTCATTTAATCCAGTCAACTTTACCTAATTTAATTCCCATCTCAAATTTTTAAACTTCTTATTAATAATCTTTTTCGACTTATAAGTTCGAAAACTTATCATATTTCAGGAAAATTCAAAACTCAATACTTAGTGTTTACTTCAAATCAACCTATTATTATGTATATCCCATATATATACGTATTTATTTCATTTGCACTTCAAGTCGTACTTTACATTTTAAACCATTCTTGGTTTTTAATTTCAAAACAAATTCCTTTTAAAATTTTAAAAACAACTCTTGTTTTAAAATAAGATTCCTACATTTAGAAAATATATTATTCATTATATTTATTAATATTTTGATACAATTTAAATTTCAGGACTTAGATTTAAAAACTTCACAATTTAAATCCTTTCCAATTTACAAGTCATACTTATTAAAATATCCCAATTTGCTTTATCATTAATTATTATCAGGAAATAACATCCCATTATTAGGCACAACAACCTATTATGATAATGACCAAGATTATCATATCAGGAAACCTATTCGGTAGACATTATCTCATAATTTATTGGAAAATAAAATTAGGGTAACTTAATTCAACATTCTGAAAATACTCTTATAAATTTCAGGATTTTATTATCTGGTTTGAATCAATTTCAAGCTTATCTTATTTGTATAGTTCATATTATCCAATTCTTATTTAGTTGTATTCACTTAATTCTTATTATTATATTTAATTCCAAAAATTCAACAACCAATTACCTAGTATATACAATAATTAGAAAAATTATTTCTTTATGTATCAAAATATAAGTTTATATAAAATCATTTTTAAAAAATCATTATATAAGAAAATAACAAGTACGCCCTCATATATATATACACTCAACTCATTCTAGGGCATTATTGACCCTATCCTTAGTGAGTAAATCCACCAGAGCCAAGGATCTCGCTTAACCTTCTGCTCTGATGCCAACTATAACGACCCAAAATTTTCGACCTCGAAAATTCGACATTAATATGTTCATTGTAGAAATGCCGAGCAATCGAACGTGGAAATTCTAGATTGTTAGGGCAGAGAAGAAAAGTGGTAGAAGAAGAAACAAAAAATAAAACACAGAATCTCACATTCGCATCGGATCAAAATAATATCAAATAATAGCATTTATACAAAGAAAGCTGTATCTGTTAATTTACATTCAATACATCAGAGTACAATCATTCACACATAAACTGGACAGTTAAAATTAACATGTCCCAGATAAACAACTCCAATACATAACGGAATACACTCCACACGTTCCTGCCATCCAGCTGGCCTCCTAAGCTTCCGAACGTCCTAACATGGAAATCTGTAACGCTCAGTCTGACCCGAGCATTACAATAAAGTATGTAACAATCCAGTATTTTGTGATTATTTTAATTGGATATTTTAATTATTTTAAATTGAATTGATGGTTTAGAAACTTTATTATATTTATTAAAGTAGATAAATTTTGTTATTTTAAATATAAATTTTGATTTTTTTGTGAATTATAATTTCAAACATGTATAAATAGAAAATTTTCCAAAAAAGTTTATTTTTGGCCAAACGGTCAAACTTTGACTTTAAAATTTAAATATTTGAATTTTTAAATTTTATATTTTATTATGAAAATATATTAAATTTTAAGAATATTGCTTTTTGTTTTGTTGAAATCCGATTTATATTGTGAAAGTTATGCTTTTTACAATATTGGGTGTAAATTGATTTATTTAATAAAATTTTCTATTTTAATTTATATAAATAATATTTTTATTTTTCAAATCATGTTCTAATATGTGTTATATTACATGTTAGGCATATATTTTATTTTAAAACATTTTTAAAGTGACGTTGTAATTTTTCCAAGGCTTAGTGTATTTATTTTCAATTTTTATAACCTAGTTTCTATTTTTAAGCTATTTTCTTAATTTAATTATATTTATTTAAAAGTTTATTTATTTATTTTATTCATTCATTATTTTTCTGTTTTTTTATTTTATTTATAATCATTTTATATGTATTTAAAAATGTAAAAAGATTGTTGAAAATATGAAGAGTTTTGACCTTTTGTATACCTTGTCTTTTCACATTTCAACTTACCATTTCACACCAAACATCACATGCATTCAATTGCTGGCCATATCTCCTTTGTTTAGCCGACTTCCTCATCACTTTTCACAAAAAAATTTGTTTCTCAACTCAAAAAATATATTCGGCCACCATCCTTGCAAAAATTTTGGGAAAAACTTCTTTTTTCTTTTCACTTTTTATTGTTTTATTGTGATTTTTGCACTTGCTCTATCTTCTTTGTGTTAGGCCTGCCACGTCCATCACCTTGGCCGCCTCCACCACCACCTATTCCAGCCACCATACCCTCCTCTCCACCGTCATTCTTGAGCTGATCCATCCTATGTTGAAGATCCACCTAAAAATGCAAAAAAACTTCACATATACAACCATAGCCGATCACTACTTGTTGCCACCACTCTACCATCATGCTTGGCCTATCAAACACCACCACCACCACCACAAACCTGAGCTTCAGACCTTTCCACATCTGTAGTTGACCCTCCATGATCAGGCCGTGCCCAATCCATGCTTTGCCGAAGTCATTTAGGCCTTGTAATCCATGTTGTTGCTTGTTGTCGCCTTGTTTTGTGAATTCAAGCACACATATGCCTTCATCTCCTTTGTTTTTCTTTGGCCGACCCCTACATGACCTCAACCTGGCCTTAACCTGATCCAAAACCATCCTATTACAGTGCTTTCCAGTCCATAGCTTAAGCACAAGTGGTTGAATGTAAGTGCAAAAGTTTAGCTATGTATTGTACTTATATTTCTAGCTTTGTTTATGATAGTTTGGTTTGGAATTTACATATTGTACTTTGCTTTGTTTGTTATGAAACAAGGCTATTAGCCTTGGATCTCCCACGCTTGAATCATTATCGTGCTATCGTGCCTTTGTGAATCTCAGTTTGTGTGCTTTTGTTGTTGTCTTCACCTTATACCAGTGAGCTATTCTCACCAGATAGTTTTATACTTATATGACTAGTAAACCGATCACATTTGAATCTGTAAAATGCATCACCATGTTACACCTGCTATGTTATGATCATATGATGTTCACCCATGCTTATTTAGCTGTTATATCATCCATTACTGCTATATAATGCCATTCTGCTATTTATATCAGTTTATTACACTGCAAGTTCCCTTTAGATTAGAATCACTATGGGTTGAAATGATACATATCCGAATGGACTTTAGAATAGGGAAAAATTGTTACGGGCTGATATGATAGGCCTGAGCGATTTTTATTTATATTATTTACTTGGGATTGCCGGTTTGAAATGATCAAACCTGGATTTTCTTTGTAAATTACGGATTGAAATGATATATTATCCGTATCACTTTACCTAGGCTAGAAAATGATATACAGACTCGTGGTTAAAATATATTTTCCTAAAAAAAATTAAAGTATTTTAGAAATGTAAATATTATAATATTTTGATTTAAACTTAATTAAAAATGATTTTTCAAAGTATTATTGATTTTCTAAAAATTTGTAAGTGAAATAAATTGATGGTAAAGTAGAAATTTGAAATATAAGTTATTTTGGAAATTTTGATTTGGTTATAAATGGAACTTAAATTATGTAGGAAAATATGATAAATAAATATAAAATTTTATTTAAAATGAAGTTAAAATGATTTTTATAAAGTATTAATGATTTTTGAATAAATTAAGATGTGAAATAAATGAATATTTAAGTTGAATTTTGAAATATAACTTAAAGTGGAAATTTGTGAATTTTGTTTAAAAGTGAATTTTAAGTTAAGTAAATAAGATGAAAAATAAGATATTTGAAAATTTAAACTTATGTGTTAAGTTAAAAATGTAATTTAATGAATTGAAATTTAATGCTTGAATTTAATATGTGAATTATTATTAAATTTTAATTTTTGAATGAATATTTAACTTCATAAAATCATGAATATAAGGATTATTAAATGATTGTTTTAAAAGTGAAAATGTATGATTTCATAAGTTTAAAATGATTTAAATAAAAGTTTAATTGTTTATGAAAGTATAGTGAATATTATGGATTTAATTAAAAGCGTTTTTGAAATGCTATTATTTCGAATGTAAAGGATATTACAACATTTATAAATGCTGTAGTTGATAGAAATGAACTAAATGGCTAAAATGAACTGAGGACTATTACAACACTTGGTAAGTGCTGTAGTTGCTGGACTTAACTAAAGTTTAATTGAAATCTAAACCTATTACAGCATTTTACACGCTGTCTTTTTTTAAATTGAATTGTTTTTAAACATAACTTTCCGTAGCATTTTCTAAGTGCTGTAAAAGTTGAATTTTCACCGTTTTGATAAATTTAATTGAATAAATGAACTTTGAAAGGGCTAAAATTTTGGGAATTAAATATTTGATTTTAAGTATAACGACTTCAAATTTTAATGGTTTGAATGAAGTAATTTGATTTGAAATATAAACCATTTTGAAATGTTACTTGGAAGGATATTTCAATTAAATAAAATGAATGTGGTTTTGGAAAGATATGATATTTTAATATTTGAAATTAATTTGAAATGATATTGAATTAGGAAATTGATATTTGATTTAGAAGTATAAAATAACATTTTTTGAATTTTAACCACGGGATGTATTTAATTTATAGTTTAACGGATCCTTAGAGGATGGGCGGTCCCATGCATCCTTTAATTTACTTGTATCTTTATTACAGTTCACTTGAGTTGGTTTACATTATATAAGTATATATGTCCTGACTCGAGTGTTTTGTGTTTTACTTTACGCTCGGGTCAGCCTGAGTATTTACGGCTTAGCTTTGGATTTCTTTCCTGGAGCTAGGAATCGTTGGAGATTCTGCTTGTCTAGTTATCTGTTCCCTTTCAGTTTCAGTTGTTCTATTTCATCTATGGTATTTATAAACTGCTATGTATTTGAGATTTTCATTGTATAAGTTTTTCAGACTGATATTATGTATTATGTTTTTTGAGAGTTTGTTATATAGCTTCATGAACTACTATGGTATTTTAATTTCCACTGCGACTTAATATGATATTTCTATGTCTGTGATTCTATGTTTGTTTCATTTGCTCCAAATTTATTTACAATGTGGTATTTTGAGCAATTCAAGTCCAACATGTGTGGATGCGAATGGCTGAAAATATCGAGTTGTTACAAAGTAACATCGGGTCAGGCTAGAAACCAACGTGAGTAAACCCTATTAAGATATAAAGAATATTTGTAAACCCGGGATAATTTATACCTCACTATGAGTTCTTAACTTGTTATAGTCAACATTTATTTCCCAAAATAATACCTAAGTAACGTTACTCAGTTTAATTGGTCCGATTCAATTAATTTATTTCATACCAGCCCATTAGATTCTAAAATCTAATCTATAAAGAGCTATTAAAGACTGCTAATCGAAGTGGTTTTGGGTATTTGCTAATACCCGACCCCGATCTCTTCGAATCCAATACTATCTTTGATCTAAGTTGTATAAGTGAATACAATTCAATTTATATTCAGAGTAACATATTCACATAACGATTCCATTACAGATAGATAATTGTAACGACCAAGAATTTCTGTCATTTGAAATTCGTATATTTAATTGATTTTAAATATTAACAAGTAAAATTTATAAGTCGAATAAATTATATTTTGAATATCTGGATTTAATTGGATAATTAAATTGATACTTTAATATTTGAAATTACAGAAATAATTGGAAATTGGGTTTAAAATGATTAAATTCGATTTGTAAAGTTGTATTAAATCATATTGGAGTTAGAATGATGCTATAGAACTTTTAAAATTGAATTAAAATTTAAATTGTGGAAATTGAATATTTTAATATTTAATTAACGAGTAAAATAGTCATTTTTCAAACAGTCTCGCATTTCGACGAAACAAGTTACATCGGATCCGTAGTGTTAAATTGTTGTAAGATTTCAAATTTCGTGTCAATCGGATTACGGTTTGTCCGGGGCAAGCTAAAACGCACTGAAAACGGTTTAAGTGAATTTTGAATATAAAATAGTCGATTTGAAAACCTATCTCCCAAATACGATCGAATTGGCTCCCGGTATATATTCCACTGCGTTTGGAATAGGGGTAAAACATTATAAACGCCAGGCGGCACGTTTCGTTTGGAGTTCGGAAAATTTTCGGATGGATAGTGTTTTTAGAATTTTCTATAAAAGGACTTCATAATTCATTATTTATCAAATAACAGCAATCCTCAGTCTGATCCGAGCATAGGCATAAAAAACACTCGAATCAGGATATATATTCTTATGCAGATAATATGATTCAAATTCAAAATAACAATAACTTAAAGACGAATGGAATAACATCTTTAAGGATCCGTTAAACTATTTATACATAATAATGTACGATAGATAGATAATGTCTAACAGTAAAGTAAAATATCAAAATAGTGTTAAGGCGTTACCATTGTCCCCCTTAACACATTTTATATAGCATTATAGTCTATACAACACTGTAAACTCCACCGTAAACTAGTGGGATATCAGGGAGTACTCCATAGATATAATACAAAACAAATTCGTAGTGGTCGCGTATATGGGAATACAATTATGACAAGGCACATGAGGCAATACCCAAGATAGTGAAACTACCGTTTGCCTGATCTGGACTGGTGAGAACGCACCGCCGTAACGATCGCAACACCGCGAAACAACACTCCAAATTCAAGGGTCCGCACCAATCAATCACAAAATAAATGAGTAGTTTACAAAGAAGTGTGTTCGCTCGAGGTAGCTAAACCCATTTGGCCCGGCACGGCTCTTGTTTTAGTCATTTCCAATTTGACACAAGTGTCAAGGCTATCCATTATCGTTCACTTTCTTTATTTATCGCGTACGTTAATCCAACCATTTCATTCTGGATCACACACCGCGTATAGTTATTAAAGTGGTTTTCGGTTTAGACAGTAAGTCTGTCCCTAACCGATTCCGGTTCCTTTAATAACCTTCGTAATTAATTTATCGATTGGTCGTTTAATATATTTCAAAACCAATTCAAATTCAATTTCAATTAGAATTCGTAATTCAACATTTTATTTGTCATTCCAAACAATTTCCAAAATTTACGTTTCATAACTTTCAATTCCATTTCAGAATTTCTATAATTCAATTTCAAAGTTTCAATTTAAATATGCATTTAATTCCGTATATAGGTTCATTCCACAATTATTTAACTTAATTTAACGTTCAAATTGAGTTAAAATCATTTATCGATTTCATTTGATATACATTAAATTAATTTATCATTAAACAGTTTCAATTAAATTTCCAATTCTACATTACTTTCTTAAGTTCAACTTATTATATCAAGCTTACAAATTTAATTTAAATTAAATTTGTCGAATCCAATTCTTTAAATTACAAGTCTTCCATTTGTTTCGATAAACACATTTTGTTTCTTGTAAAAGAAATCTAATTTCATTTACTTACTACCCTAGTTACACTTTCAAACTTAATAAATAAGAAACATAGTTTACTTATTCAAGAGGTTCCATTCACTTAATAAAGAATTCAATTTAAATCAATTATTAAATAATTCAATCTCATCAATTTATCAATCGTTTCAATTTCTTAAATTTTTAATCATTTCAAAACTCATTGATTAATTATTCCTAACTTAATTATTAATGATTTTTGAAACTTAATTATTAATAATTTCAAAACTAATTATTAACCATTTCAAACTTAATTATTAATAATTCCAAAAATTTATTATTAATAATTTCAAACTTAATTATTAATAATTTCAAACTTAATTATTTATAATTCCAAATTAATTTATAATAATTCCAAATTAATTATTACTATTTTCAAAAACTTAATTATTAATAATTTCAAATAATTAATTATCAAATAATTCTACATTTAATTATTAAATAATTAAATTTTAAACAACGTTTTTTTTCAATTACGACGTTAATATTTGTTTCAAATTCAACTATTCACATTTACATTCATTCGAATTTAAATTCCAGTTTTTTTCAAAAGCTTGTTATTAGTCAGATAACTTTATTTTATTTTAAATCAAAACATTTACCAATCAGATTTAATTTAATTTTCTGTCCTAAGTCAAAGTTATTTGGTATCTATCATTTCAACCCGATTCCATTTCAATTCAAAAAAATCAAAGCATACAAAGGGAACTTGTAGTGTGATAACTAGGATGGCGTCGAAGTAAATAAACAAGCAATCGCATCCATACATAACAATTCGACAGTTTATTTAAATAATCCCAAAATAATCGTATTAATTTATATTTGTTATTTACGCAAATTAATATAATTATTTTTAGAATCTACGCTATCATTTCATGTAGATTAAATATTATTACATTACGGTTTTTTCACTTATCGTTCAATTTCAATTTTCAATTTTAATATTACAACAATTAATCCAATATACGTTCAATGGTTCAAAGTGTAATTAATCAATTTCTATGTGTCAATTTAATTAACAATTAAAAGGGTCAAGTTTAACTAATCAATATTCAACATATGAAGGGGTCAAGTTTACAAATCAATATTCAACATATGTAATCCATTTTAAATTGTTAACCATCCTATATCCATTTCAACTTGCAAATTATTTATCACTTAATAATAACAATTAACATCCAATTCAATATCACATAGCAATCAATCATAAATCAAGCTTGTATAAGAATATAGTCGTGAAAATTAATTCACCTTACATGGATAAAGAAATTGACCCAAAGCAAGAAGATGCACAAATAGAGTCAGTACAATGCGAACAACGGACAATGTAATATCGACAAAGAAAACGATATTAATTCAATGAACGTCATATAAAATTTATAAATTATAGATTCTCTTACCAATGATGGAAAAAGGATGAAAGCTAAAAATCGATGTTGCTGCAACAAGAAGCTCAATCGGTTGCTTCTGCACACAACGAATAGAGAAAAGTTGGTTACTATTTGGCATCCAAAATAGATATTGGCGTAAATACTCTACTGCAATATCCAACACTATTTATGAATCTCGGTTTCATTTTTTATTTATTTTTTTAAAGAAAACAAAACGTGACTTCAATGAACATTTTACATTTCACGCAAGCATGTACAACATCGTACACGTTCTCATCTACCTCCCTCCCCTCTACGTGCTGCACGTTACACGCATGCATATGTTGAATATAGCACACACTATACACGCATGCATACACCGAAACATGTACACGCATGCAAACTCCGAAACACATACACGCACGCGACTCATTTTTCATTAAAATTTTCTTTTCACGCAACTGACTAGTTCTCCCACAAACAAAACCACACCTCACAGCCCTTACTCCATTCTTTCTCCTTCAACATGTTGCCCCTCATCAACACGTATTCACCTCATATTTTTTTTTTACAAAACACACGCACATGACACCAACATACACTCTATTCATGCATGCACACACACAACACACGGCCACACACAACATTGAACGCACGCAACTTTCCATATATATATATATACATACATATATATATATATATATATATATTTTAAAACACGCACACCACAAACACAGCACTCACGCACCACAAAACACACAGCACGCACACCACCGTACATACACGTCACACATATGCACACACTCGCGAGGCCAAGAAGGGTTAGTGGCGGAGACGTGCGCCGGTGGCTGAAGTATGAACTAGCGTCCGGTGAGGCGCGGTTTCAGGTGGAAGGCGAGATGAAGGGGAGAAGCAAATGAGGGAGGTGAGCTGGAGAGGTCTGTGCATGCTTCCATTTTTTTCTTTCTTTCGGCCTGTACTCCTTTTCATTTGGCCGTATTTTTTTTTATTTTGAGCCATATTTTATTTCCATAAAGAAGAAAAGAGGAAGGAATGAGAGAGAGGAAAGGGAGGTGCGTACGATGGTGGAGAGTGCTTCCTTGGTTCGGCCATGCCCTCTTTTATATATTTATTTTTTTAAAGAAGAAAGAAACATGAGGAAGAAAAGATGAAGTAGCTGAAGCTACAATTTAGCTAAGTAGGAACCGTGAAATGAATGAAGGGTAAGAGGTTTCCTTTAACTTTGAAAATGTAGTAACGGTAATAAAATTTTCTTTTTCCCAAGTGTCACGTGTATTCCCCAAGCAACTCCTAGCTTCTAGCTCGCAACTAACGTATTAATTACCAGCAAATTTATATTTTCCAATTTCTAGTGGACACAGCTAAAATTTGGGCTGATATTTGTTTAACTGGTCCGTCCGGACCGGTTAAATTAACGCGACTACTTTTACTTCGGACTCCGATTAGCACAAATAAATATACCGTTTTGATCAGTGCGACGATGCACTTCCAACGGTACACAGATTATTGCGATACGATGGTTTTATAAAAATTTGAATTTATGCCGCTTAAATTGTTCGTTTTGCAAAACAATTTAAACAGAACAGGCGATGAAAGTTTTGGATGAAATGAATTACATTATCTTGATCAGAATAATTTTTACAACATAACTGTGTAAAAATATTTGGATTTGAAAGATAAATTTTACACAGCTTTATATGAACTGATATACAGTAAAACGCGAACAAAATTTACTGTAATATTTTACGACGAAACTTTTATACTCATATCTAACTAGACGTATGTCATAAATAAAGTTTGGACGTTAATTGAGATCGTTTATAAATTTTCAAAATTTTATATTAAAACGATGGATTTAAAATATTAAACTGGGTCGGAAATTCAGGGTCGTTACAATCTCCCCCACTCAAAACTTTTCGTCCTCGAAAAGGAACGAGACGAGTGAAGTAGGAATGAAGTAAACAGAAAAGTCAAGATAGATTTTGAGAAATTAGAATTATACCTGAAATTAGAAGTTCGGGGTTTGAATCTTGAATACTATCCTCAGTTTTCCATGTACAATCTCGCTCATCTGCACTCGATTGGACTTTGACGAGATTGACTGACTTTCTTCTAAGCTGCTTTGTCTCACGATCGACTATCCGAAGTGGTTTTCGCTCAATAGTCAAGTCAGGCTCAATAACTATCTCTTCTAACTGAGAAGTAGGAATGGTCGTAGATGGATCGTGTACAACTTTGCAAAGATATGAGACGTGGAATACATTGTGTACACTGGTGAACTTCTCTGGTAATGCAACTATATATGCCAATGTTCCAACTCTTTCCGTAATCTCAGACGGACCAACAAATCTAGGAGCTAGCTTTCCTTTCCTTCCAAATCGAAAAATATTTTTCAAAGGCGACACTTTCAGAAATACTTTGTCTCCTACACTGAATTCGAGCTCTCTTCTCCTTTTGTTAGCATAGCTCTTCTGTCTATCCTGTGCCATCTTTATTTTCTTCCTGATTTCTTCGACTTTTTCAGAAGCTTCCATAATTATTTCTGGACCAAGCACTAACCGATCTCCAGACTCAATCCAACAAGCTGGTGATTTGCACGGCCGTCCATATAAGGCTTCGAACGGTGCCATACCAATGCTTGCCTGGTTTATTACAGATGATTAATTCAAATTCAAATATACTTATTCAAATTTGAAATTCAATTTCTTTACCTGGTAACTATTGTTATAAGTGAATTCAACCAAGTGAAGATGGTCTTCCCAGAATCCACCAAAGTCAATAATACAAGCTCGGAGAAGGTCTTCCAAAATCTAATTCACCCTCTCAGTTTGGCCATCTGTCTGAGGATGGTAAGATGTGCTCAGATACAGTTTGGTGCCTAAAGTATCCTGAAATGCTTTCCAGAATTTACTGGTGAAAATAGGATCTCGATCGCATACAATACTGGATGGTACACCATGAAGTTTAACAACTTCTCTTATGTATATCTCGGCCAAACTCGAAGCTGTACGAGTGGACTTGACTGGAATAAAGTGAGCGGACTTCGTCAGTCTATCGACAATCACCCATATGCTTTCGTTCCCCTTTCTAGTCCTTGGCAGCCCATCAATAAAGTCCATAGAAATCTTCTCCCACTTCCAACCTGGAATCTCTAGTGGCTGAAGCAAACCTGCTGTCTTTCTGTGATCAGCTTTAACTTGTTGGCAAGTTGTGCATCTGCTAACATATGTAGAAATATCGCGCTTCATCCCACTCCACAAATATAACTTCTTCATATTCTGGTACATTTTAGTAACACCGGGATGAAATGAATGCGAAGATTTATGGATTTCTCTCAGCACTTCCTGCCTAAGACCATCAACATTAGGGACACAAATGCGATTATCAATTCTCAAGACTCCGTTACTGTCAATATGTGCACCCAATTTATTGTCAGCATTTCCAACTCCGTCGAGAACTATTTCTTTAATGCGATAAAGCAAAGTGTCCTCATATTGCTTGGCTATAATACGATCCATCAGAGCTGGGGAGACGGAAAGCTAGAATAACATTCCTTCAACAAGATTACAACATGCCATTGCTTGATTTCTGCTCAAAGCATCAGCTACAACATTTTCTTTTCCCGGAGTGTAATTAATATCAAGATCATATGCAACTAAAAATTCGAGCCATCGGACTTGTCTCTGATTCAAATCCTTTTGTGAGAAGATATATCTCAATGACTTGTGGTCAGTGGATAACTCGAATTTGGTTCCCAATATATAGTGCCTCCATAGCTTAAGAGCAAATACAACCACAAGAAGCTCTAAATTGTGAGTTGCGTAATTTGCTTCATGGGTCTTTAACTGACGACCCGCATATGCAATACCCTTTCCTTTCTGCATTAAAACTGCTCCTAATCCATCACGGCAGGCATCAGTATAGACGGTCAATCCTTCGCTACCATCAATAACTGTAAGAACTTGGGCAGATTTCAATCTTCGCTTCATCTCATTGAAAGCTGCTTCGTACTTTTCGCTCCAAATAAATTTCACATTCTTTCTGGTCAGTACGGTAAGTGGAGCAGCAGTACGAGCAAAGTTTCTATGAATCTGCGGTAATAGCCGGCCAAACCCAAGAAACTGCGGATATCTGTAGGAGTTTTGGGAGTCTCCCAATCCTGCATATTCAAGGGATTCAAATTTAGATATTGATAAGTTGTTTAGATAGAATTAACAAGTAAGAATAGAACTTACATTGATTACGGCGATCTTGGCTGGATCGACCGAAATCCCATTCTCCGAAACAATATGGCCAAGAAAACTAACTTCATCTCTCCAAAAGTGGCATTTCGAAAACTTGGCTTTGAGATGGTCTCTGCGAAGAGTTTCAAGAACAAAAGCCAAATGTGACATATGCTCTTTCTCATCTTTAGAGAAGACTAGAATCTCATCGATGAAAACAAGAACGAATTTGTTAAGAACATCTCGGAAAACTCTATTCATTAATTCAATGAAATAAGATGGAGCATTAGTGAGACCGAACGGATAGCTAGCCATTCATAGAAACCATTTTCAGTGCGGAATGTTGTTTTAGGAATACTATCCTCAGCGATTTGAGTTGGTGAAAGTCGGTAGCCAAATCAAGTTGGGAGAAAACTTTAGCTCCATGAAGCTGATCGAATAGGTCGTTGATGCGGGGCATCAGATACCTGTTCTTGTGTGTGAGCTTGTTTAGCTCTCTATAGTCCGCACACATTCTGAGAGAGCCATCTGATTTTGTGACAAATACACTTGCAGCTCCCCATTCCGAATGACTGTGGAGAATCAAGCCTTTAGAAAATAGATCTTCAATTTGAACATTCAACTCTGCCTTTTCTTTAGGAGCCATTCTCCTTGAAGGAAGAACTACTGGTCGTGCACCAAGAATAAGGTCAATGCGGAATTCGATTTCCCGCAGAGGTGGTAGAGAATTGACTTCTCCAAATACATCAGAAAAGAATTGGACCACAGGAGTAGAGATTAGTTCATTTGGATGGGAGTCAAGAGAGAATATAAAACTCCCAGCATATCCTTGAGGTGATTTGCCTTTAATGACTAAAGGCATACTCTTGTCGTCAATAAGAGAGACAGTTCGAGCTTTGCATGAGATAACGGCTTCGAACTTTCGCAGCCAATCAATGCCTAATAGTATATCGAATGCCTCGAATCCAAGGACATAAAAATCCCAAGCAAAACGGTGAATGCCATGCATAAGAGTGACATATTTGCAAACCCTTTTGAAGTTAGCGGGCCCTCCAATAAGGTTAGATACACATAAGGAAATAGATACAAGAGTGGGTTCCAAACCAAGTTTATCATATAAAATCAATAGATATAAAGCTGTGTGTAGCTCCGGTGTCAAGTAGAACTCTAACAGGCAAGGTATGCAACATAAAAGTACTTTGCAAAGTACCTTGATTATCAAGAACTTCCGGGGCGGGAACTTCCGGGGCAGGTGTGGAAAGTGCAAAGACTCCTGATGGTGTACCTCTCTTTTGTGTTGGGCAGTCTTTCTTGAAGTGTCCAGGTTGTAAGCAGATATGACACATCCCTCCTAGTCATCTGTGCCGGTGGCGGAACAGCTGCGCCTTTTGGAGATGGGTAGCTACTAGCATAATGAACTTTTTGGTTGCAGTTGTAGCAAGTAATAGATGATATGTCAATGGCTTCTTTTGAGGATAGCCAAGCCCGGATTTCCTCTGCCAGTTCTTCTTCTGTTGCTCAAAATTTGGCTTTCTCTTCCCAGTCTTACTAGAGGATGGCTGAGTAGCTGGAACCTTAGTGACTGAAGTTCCCTTTGGCTTTGCCTCATATCGAAGAGCAAAATCCATCAACTCAGTGAAAGTTCCATGGACATGAGCGGTGAGGAGCTCGTAATACTCAGAGCGTGCACCATGAATGAACTTCTCATTCTTAAGCAGAGGTGTATCAATCAAGCCAGCTCCGAACTTAAATAGTTCGTTGAATTTCCTTTCATACTCAGTGAAGGTCATGTTACCCTGCTTGAGGTCCATAAAAGACTGATAGAGTTGGGCCTTCCCAGCAGCTGGCATCCACTGAGCCATAAAGGAATCCTTATTTACAAGTGATATGAAAACGAGTCAAAATCTGCCGAGATAAAGGGAATTTTTTATTTAGATGAAATTGTAGATAGATTACTACCTAAACTGGGCCCAAGTGATGGTTTCCTCATCAGTACGAGAAGTGGCTGATTCCCACCAATCCTGTGCTGCATCCTGAAGCTGCCAAGCGGCCAACTTACGCTTCTGAGCGTCTGTGATCTCCAAGCCAGTAAAGATCCTTTCCAAACTCTTTAGCCATTGTTATGCTTCAATGATACTCTCAGAGCCAGTGAATTTGACTCCGCCAAGCTGAGTGTACTCCTTTCTAAGAGTGGAGAATCTGACTGCGGGAGCTGGGACACGTGGTTCGGGAGCGTTTCCCTTACCCCTGCCTCTAACATTTCTTCTGGTAGCCATCCTGGAATACCAAAAGTGATTTTATAATCAAAGATAGAGATTTATGGAACTTAAAGAAATTCAAATCTAACGAATTCAATAAGAAGAATGGAATCAAAGGATAGGGATTCTGAAATGATTCTCCTCATTCTAGGGTATGTTTACCCTATCTCTAATGAGCTTTAAACTCCATAGGCTATGGTTATCGGGAACCAAAGCTCTGATACCAACTATAACAACCCGTATATTTGTACTATTTAAATTGAGATATTCCATACTTGTCAACTTAAATAATACAAATTATTAATGGAGTATATATATAAATGAGAATCATCACAGAATTACAGAAATATAACATCACAGAATAGTGCAGTGGAAATACAACATAGTCATAAGAGTAGTTCATGAAGCTACCCATAAATACAACAATGTCTCAAATAAAAAGAAATAGAACAGCATAGAAGTCCAATAGTCCAAATAGAAAGAAAATACTGATAAGATAAGATAGTGGTAGTCTTCGGTCTTCAGCTCCAAGCAGAACATCAATAGCAATCCTCGGTCTGATCCGAGCATAAGCATAAACAAACACTCGAATCAGGACATATATTCTTATACAGATAATATGATTCAAATTTTAACAATAACTCAAAGATGAATGGAATAACATCTTTAAGGATCCGTTAAACTATTTATATATAGTAATGTACGATAGATAGATAATGTCTAACAGTAAAGTAAGATATCAAAATAGTGTTAAGGCGTTACCATTGTCTCCCTTAACACATTTCATATAGCATTATAGTTAAAACAGCACTGTAAACTCCACCGTAAACTAGTGGGATATCAGGGAGTACTCCATTGATATAATACAAAACAAATTCGTAGTGGTCACGTATATGGGAATACAAGTATGACAAGGCACATGTGGCAATACCCAAGATAGTGAAACTACCGCTTGCCTGATCCGGACTGGTGAGAACTCATCGCCGCAACAATCGCAACTCCGTGAAACAACACTCCAAATTCAAGGGTGCGCACCAATCAATCACAAAGTAAATAAGTAGTTTATGAACAAGTGTGTTCGCTCGAGGTATCTAACCCCATTTGGCCCGGCACGGCTCCTGTTTTAGTCATTTCCAATTTGACACTAGTATCAAGGCTATCCATTATCGTTCACTTTCTTTAGTCATCGCGTACGTCAATCCAACCACTTCATTCTGGATCACACTCCGCTTATAGTTATTAAAGTGGTTTTCGGTTTAGATAGTGAGTATGTCCCTAACCAATTCTGGTTCCTTTAATAACCTTCGTAATTAATTTATCGATTGGTCGTTTAATATATTTCAAAACCAATTCAAGTTCAATTTCAATTAGAATTTGTAATTCAACATTTTATTTGTCATTCCAACCAATTTCCAAAATTTACGTTTCATAACTTTCAATTCCATTTCAGAATTTCTATAATTCAATTTCAAAGTTTCAATTTAAATATTCATTTAATTCCGTATATAAGTTCATTCCATAATTATTTAACTTAATTTAACGTTCAAATTGAGTTAAACTCATTTATCGATTTCATTCGATATTCATTAAATTAATTTATCATTAAACATTTTCAATTAAATTTCCAATTCATTACAGTACTTTCTTAAGTCAACTTATTATATCAAGCTTACAAATTTAATTTAAATTAAATTTGTCGAATCCAATTCTTTAAATTACAAGTCTTCCATTTGTTTCGATAAAAGCATTTTATTTCTTGTAAAAGAAATCTAATTTCATTTACTTACTACCCTAGTTACACTTTCAAACTTAATAAATAAGAAACTTAGTTTACTTATTCAAGAGGTTCCATTCACTTAGTAAAGAATTCAATTTAAATCAATTATTAAATAATTCAATCTCATCAATTTATCAATCGTTTCAATTTCTTAAATTTTTAATCATTTCAAAACTCATTCATTAATTATTCCGAACGTAATTATTAATAACTTTTAAAAATTAATTATTAATAATTTCAAAACTAATTATTAACCATTTCAAAACTTAATTATTAATAATTCCAAAAATTTATTATTAATAATTTCAGAACTTAATTATTTATAATTCCAAATTAATTTATAATAATTCCAAATTAATTATTACCATTTTAAAAAACTTAATTATTAATAATTTCAAATAATTAATTATAAAATAATTCTACATTTAATTATTAAATAATTAAATTTTAAACAATGTTCTTTTGTCAATTACGACGTTAATATTTGTTTCAAATTCAACTATTCATATTTACATTCATTCGAATTTAAATTCCAATTTTTTTCAAAACCTTGTTATTAGTCAAATAACTTTATTTTATTTTAAATCAAAACATTTACCAATCGGATTTAATTAAATTTTCTATCCTAAGTCAAAGTTATTTGGGTATCTATCATTTTAACCCGATTCTATCTCAATTCAAAAAAAATCAAAGCATACAAAGGGAAATTGCAGTGTGATAACTGGGATGGTGTCAAAGTAAATATACAAGCAATAACATCCATACATAACAATTCAACAGTTTATTTGAATAATCCCAGAATAATCGTATTAATTTATATTTGTTATTTACGCAAATTAATATAATTATTTCTAGAATCTACGCTATCATTTTATGTAGATTAAAGATTATTACATTACGGTTTTTTCACTTATCGTTCAATTTCAATTTTCAATTTCAATATTACAACAATTAATCCAATATACGTTCAATGGTTCAAAGTGTAATTAACCAATTTCTGTGTGTCAATTTAATTAACAATTAAAAGGGTCAAGTTTAACTAATCAATATTCAACATATGAAGGGGTCAAGTTTACAAATCAATATTCAACATATATAATCCATTTTAAATTGTTAACCGTCCTATATCCATTTCAAATTGCAAATTATTTATCACTTAACAATAACAATTAACATCCAATTCAATATCACATAGCAATCAATCATAAATCAAGCTTGTATAAGAATATAGTCGTGAAAATTAATTCACCTTCCATGGATAAAGAAATTGACCCAAAGCAAGAAGAAGCACGAATAGAGTCGGTACAATGCGAACAACGGACACTGTAATATCGACAAAGAAAACGATATTAATTCAATGAACGTCATATATAATTAATAAATTATAGATTCGCTTACCAATGATGGAGAAAGGACAAAAGCTAAAAATCGATGCTGCTGCAATAAGAAGCTCAATCGGTTGCTTCTGCACACAACAAACAGAGAAAAGTTGGTTACTATTTGGCAACCAAAATAGACATTGGCATAAATACTCTACTGCAATATCCAACACTATTTACGAATCTCAGTTTCATTTTTTTTAAAGAAAACAAAACGTGACTTCAAGGAACATTTTACATTTCACGCAAGCATGTACAACATTGTACACGTTCTCATCTACATCCCTCCCCTCTACTTGCTGCGCGTTACACGCATGCATATGTTGAATATCACACACACTATACACGCATGCATACACCGAAACACATACACGCATGCAAACACTGAAACACATACACGCATGCGACTCATTTTTCATCAAAATTTACTTTTCACGCAACTGACTAGTTCTCCCACAAACAAAACCACACCTCACAGCCCTTACTTCATTCTTTCTCCTTCAACATGCTGCCCCCCATCAACATGTATTCACCTCATATATTTTTTTACAAAAGACACGCACATGACACTAACATACACTCAATTCATGCATGCACACACACAACACACGGCCACACACAACACTGAACGCACGCAACTTTCCATATATATATATGTGTGTGTATATATATATATATATATATACTTAAAACACGCACACCACAAACACAGCACTCACACACCACAAAACACACAGCACGCACACCACCATACACACACGTCACACATATGCACACACTCGTGAGGCCAAGAAGGGGTAGTGGCGGAGACGTGCATCGGTGGCTGAAGTATGAACTAGCGTCCAGTGAGGCGCGGTTTCAGGTGGAAGGCGAGATGAGGGGAAGAAGCAAACGAGGGAGGTGAGGTAGAGAGGTCTGTGCATGCTTCCATTTTTTTCTTTCTTTCGGCCTGTACTCCTTTTCATTTGGCCATATTATTTTCTTTTCTTTTTAGCCATGTTTTATTTGAAGAAAAGAGGAAGGAAAGAGAGAGAGGAAAGGGAGCTGCGTACGATGGTGGAGAGTGCTTCTTTGGTTCGGCCTTGCCCTCATTTATATATTTATTTTTTTGAAGAAGAAAGAAACATGAGGAAGAAAAGATGAAGTACCTGAAGCTACAATTTAGGTAAGCGGGAACCGTGAAATGAATGAAGGGTAAGAGGTTTCCTTTAACTTTGAAAATGTAGTAACATTAATAAAATTTTCTTTTTCCCAAGTGTCACGTGTATTTCCCAAGCAACTCCTAGCTTCTAGCTCCCAACTAACGTATTAATTACCAACTGATTTATATTTTCAAATTTCTAGTGGACACGGCTAAAATTTGGGCTGATATTTGTTTAACTGGTCCGTCCGGACCGGTTAAATTAACGCGACTATTTTTACGTTTGACTCCGATTAGCACAAATAAATATACCGTTTTGATCAGTGCGACGATGCGCTTCAACGGTACACATATTATTGCGATACGATGGTTTTAAAAAAATTCGAATTTACGCCGTTTAAATTGTTCGTTTTGCAAAACAATTTAAACAGAATTGGCGAAGACTGTTTTTTACGAAACGAATTACATTATCTTGATCAGAATAATTTTTACAACATAACTATGTAAAAATATTTGGATTTGAAAGATAAATTTTACGCAGCTTTATATGAACTGATATACAGTAAAACGTGAACGAAATTCACTGTAATATTTTGCGACGAAACTTTTTCTATATTCATATCTAACTAGACATATGTCATAAATTAAGTTTGGACATTAATTGAGGTCGTTTATAAATTTTCAAAATTTTATATTAAAACGATGGATTTAAAATTTTAAAGTGGGTCGAAAATTCAGGGTCGTTACACTCATTTAGGTCACGGCCGCCAGAAACACTTCAATGGCCGAAATTTTCAAATTTTCTTCCTTGATTCTCTTCCAATCCATAGATAATTACGCAAATTCTTCAACAACAATCATGTAGAACATCAAGAGAACTATACATTTTACGGTTATGATCGAAAATCTCGTGGTGGATAAACGGCAATTTTGGTTTGAAGACGTCGCATTCATTCACGTTTTCAAGGAGAAGGGGGCCGAGCTTAGCCAAATCACGGCCGAGAGTTGGGGGAAGCTTGTGCTTTCGTATGATGGTTGTTGATCGGCTTCGAAGTGATGGAGTAAGTGGCGTTAACTAGGGTTTGTAGGCAGTAGAATGGGTTGTTGCACGCGTTCGTAACCAAGAGGAAGAAGAAGCTACACGCAACGGTCCTGATTTGGAGAAAACTAGATGAACGGCCGTGATTGAGCAGGTTAAAAATATAGAAGGAAATTGTAAATAATTGTATATTAAATTCGTTCAACCTTTAAAAATTGATATCTTGTTCATACGAGGTCCGTTTCGCACGAAACGAGTTGCATTGGGTTCGTATTGACGAATACTACGCGATGGAGTTGGATTAGGATTGATTGGAGCTAGTGTGAATTTTGGATAAAATTAAACGCGCGTTTAATTTTATTCGGAATAAAATGCTGAAACTGTTATTGGAAGCAAGGTGAGAACTTCTCACTCAATCGAATTTGTTGCGATATAAATTTTAAGTAGTTTGATTTAAAATTGCTTGATTTTGTGATTGAAGGATGGTTGCTATCTGTTGTGTTGAAATAGACCCCATACGCCGCATATTAAGCGGAGGTTATTTTATTAAACACATATACCGCGATATTCCACCTTGAAGTGGAATTGGTATTATATATGAACTTGGAGTTGATTTTCCCGCGTTATATAGCGGATGAGACCCTATTGCGCCGTATAATAGCGGATAATATTTTATATAAACCCAATGTACCGCTAGTATTGTGCTAACATCTGTGGATGCAGGGAAGCAGGTTGGAGGGATCCAACTGGATTCCTCAAGTAATTGAATTTGTTTCAATATTGTGTGCTGATTATTTATAATCTCTGCGTGATTATCTTTGTGATTGAAATCGTTGAAGGCTAAAATTTAGCCGAATATAATTTTGGTATCGTTGGATACCGGAAATAAATAAAAATTTGATTTTTGAAAATTCAGGTTGAAAGTTTATATTGAATTCTAAAATAATAAAGTTTTATTTTTAATCTTATTGAATAAATTCCAAAAATATGGTAAAACGTTTTAATAAAGGAATTTCGAGAATGTTGTTTAATAGTTGAAGAATTTATTTAAGATACGGATTTGTAATATATTGAAAGGGATAAAGGAATTAATTTCAAGAGGAAATAAATTTAGAAATTAACTTTGGAATTTAATTTGGAGTTGAAATTAATTTTAGAAATCGATTCAGGAATAAATTTGGAGTTAGAATAAATCTTAGGAATCGATTTGGAAATTTGGTTAGGTGTTTTGGAAACTACTTAGAAAATCAATGTGAAATTGATTTGATATTCGAAAATTAATTTAGGAAATCAAATTGGAATTTGATTTTGTATTTGAAATAAATTGGAAATAAATTGGGATTTAATTTGATTTGAAGGTGATATTTGGAAATCGATTTAAAATTCGTATATCAGTTGATTTTTGGAAATGTAAATTCACAATGGGAATTTGTAAAGAATAGGGAAATTGTTTGAAAAATAAATATTGGTTTACTTTTAAAGTGTGAAAAGGAATTTACGGATTTGAAATGTAAATTAAAATAAATCGAGAAGATTTATTTATTTATTTGAATGGACCATTTTGTAATGGAAAAGAATTCTTCCCTGGAAAGCCGAGTATATTTTTAAAATAGCTTTTGAATGAAATTTAAAAGTTTTAGATTTGGATTTAAAATAATATTGTTGGGGAAATTAGTTTTGAAAATTGTTTTTAATCTTTAAAGTAAAAATTTATTAAATTAATTATATAAGGGATCATTTTAAAGATTTAGATATTTACTTAGAAAATAGTTGTTCAAATAGTTATACTTCATCTACTAATTTTTATTTTGCAAATTAGTTTGGGCTTAAGTTATATGTAATATTGGTACTATATTTTTATAACTAATATTTTAAGTAAAGTGTTTAAAGAAAAATAGTTTTATTTCAAAGTGTTTTCCCGATATATTTTGGACAAGTGTTATAAATTGTTTTAAAGTATTTGAACTCGGCAGATTTCTAGTGAAAATGAATAAATATTTGGAAGTGTTTCCGCGTAAGGAAAATGATTTGAAATTTGTTTTCAAAAGTTGTAAAGGTGAAAAGTGATTTGAAATTTGTTTCAAATGGTTGAAGCGTGGAAAAATATATCTTGCAAAGATATTTTTGGAAAATAAATAATTTAGGAAATTATTTGGAATCTGGTGATGTTGTGCATATCTATTGATAGTTAAATAACTGACTATCAATATTTACCTTTAAATGGGTACTTGTTGTGATTTGCTTGAATTTGAATGCTACACTTATTTCAAATAGTCGATGTATATATATTTATATCTATTGTGATATTTCAAAAGCTCCTCCGTATAAGGAGACTCTGGCAAAATTTTCCGTAAATTTTGGGAGTTAGAAGAAAAAAATGGAAATTTTTAAAAAATTTTGTTAACGAAAAGTCAATTTCTAAATTGAAATGAAAATGTAGAATTTGAAAACTTAGTAAAGTTATTGTAAGAAGTTTAACTATGGATTTTGGAAAAGGTAAAATGTTTAAATGAGTTTGAAATTTAATTTGAACAAATGGTTTTGAAAAATTAATGGATTCTGTAACTTTTTCTTACTTGGTAATTTCGAGGACGAAATTCTTTTAAGGGGGGAAGTTTGTAACGACGCAGAATTTCTGTCATTAGAAATTCGTATATTTAATTGATTTTAAATATTAATAAGTAAAATTTGTAAGTTGGATAAATTATATTTTGAATATCTGGATTTAATTAGATAATTAAATTGATAATTTAATATTTGAAATTACAGAAATAATTGGAAATTGGGTTTAAAATGATTAAATTTGATTTGTAAAGTTGTATTAAATCATATTAGAGTTAGAATGATGTTATAAAACTATTAAAATTGAATTGAAAGTTAAATTGTGCAAATTGAATATTTTAATATTTAATTGACGAGTAAAAATAGTCATTTTTAAAATAGTCTCGGATTTCTACGAAACCAGTTTCATCGGATCCGTAATGTTAAATTGTTGTAAGATTTTAAATTCGTGTGAATCGGATTTACGGTTTGTCTGGGGCAAGCTAAAACGCATTGAAATCAGTTTAAGTGAATTTTGAATTTAAAATAGTCGATTTGAAAACCTATCTTCCAAATACGATCGAATTGGCTCCCGATATATATTGCATTGCGTTCGGAATAGGGGTGAAACATTATAAATTTCACGCAGCACACTTCGTTTGGAGTTCGGAAAATTTTCGGATAAATAGTGTTTTGAGAATTTTCTATAAAAGGACTTCATAATTCATTATTTTCACAAACCCTAACTCAATTAGGTCACGGCCGGCAGAAACACTTCAATGGCCGAAATTTTCAAATTTTCTTGCTCGATTCTCTTCCAATCCGTAGACAATTACGCAAATTCTTCAATTACAATCTTGTAGAACATCGAGAGAACTATACATTCAACGGTTATGATCGAAAATCTCGTGGTGGATAGACGGCAATTTTGGTTTGAAGACGTCACCTTCGTTCACGTTTTCAAGGAGAAGGGGGGTTCGAGCTTGGCCAAATCACGGCCGAGTGTTGGGGGAAGCATGTGCTTTCGTCTGGTGGTTGTTGATCGGCTTCGAAGTGATGGAGTAAGGGGCGTTAATTAGGGTTTGTAGGCGGCCGAATGGGTTCTCATGTGCTTTCGTAACCTGGAGGAAGAAGAAGCTACGCGCAATGGCCCTGATTTGGAGAAAGCAAGATGAACGGCCGTGATTGAGCAGGTTAAAAATATAGAAGGAAATTGTAAATAGTTATATATTAAATTCATTCAACCTTTAGAAATTGATGTCTTGCTCATACGAGGTCCGTTTCGCACAAAACGAGTTGCTTCGGGTTCGTATTGAGACTACTACGCGATGGAGCTGGATTGGGATTGACTGGATATAGTGTGAATTTTGGGTAAAATTAAACGTGCGTTTAATTTTATTTGGAATAAAATGCTGAAATTGCTATTGGAAGCAAGGTGAGAACTTCTCACTCAATCGAATTTGTTGCGATTTAAATTTTAAATAGTTTGATTTTAAATTTCTTGATTTTGTGATTGAATGATGGTTGCTATCTGTTGTATTGAAATAGACCCTATACGCCGCATATTAAGCGGAGGTTATTTTATTAAGCACATATACCGCGATATTCCACCTTGAAATGGAATTAGTATTATATATTTACTTGGAGTTGATTTTCCCGATTATATAGCAGATGAGACCCTATTGCGCCGCATAATAACGGATAATATTTTATATAAACCCATGTACCGCGATATTCCATCTTGAAACGATATTGGTATTGTGCTAACATCTGTGGATGTAGGGAAGCAGGTTTGAGGGATCCAACTGGATTCCTCAAATAATTGAATTTGTTTCAATATTGTGTGTTGATTATTTATAATCTCTGTGTGATTATCTTTGTGATTGAAATCATTGAAGGCTAAAATTTAGCCGAATATAATTTTGGTATCGTTGGATACCGGAAATAAATATAAATTTGATTTTTGAAAATTCAGGTTGAAAGTTTATATTAAAATTTATTTTTGAGAATTGGATAAATTTAAAAGAAGGAATTCTAAAATAATAAAGTTTAATTTTTAATCTTAATGAATAAATTCCAAAAATATGGGAAAACCTTCTAATAAAGGAATTTCGGGAATGTTGTTTAATAGTTGAAGAATTTATTTAAGATACAGATTTTTAATATATTGAAAGAGATAAAGGAATTAATTTCAAAAGGAAATAAATTTAGAAATTAACTTTGGAATTTAATTTGGAGTTGAAATTAATTTTACAAATCGATTCGGGAATAAATTTGGAGTTAGAATAAATCTTAGGAATCGATTTGGAAATTTGGTTAGGTGTTTTGGAAATAACTTAGAAAATCAATATGAAATTGATTCGATATTTGAAAATTAATTTGGGAAATCAAATTGGAATTTGATTTTGTATTTGAAATAAATTGGAAATAAATTGGGATTTGATTTGGTTTGAAGGAGATATTTGGAAATCGATTTAAAATTCGTATATCAGTTGATTTTTGGAAATGTAAATTCACAATGGGAATTTGTAAAGAAAAGGGAAATTATTTGAAAAATAAATATTGGTTTACCTTTAAAGTGTAAAAAGGAATTTAGGATTTGAAATGTAAATTAAAATAAATCGAGAAGATTTATTAATTTATTTGAATGGACCATTTTGTAATGGAAAAGAATTCTTCCCTGGGAAGCCGAGTATATTTTTAAAATACTTTTGAATGAAATTTAAAAGTTTTAGATTTGGGATTAAGATAATACTGTTGGGGAAATTAGTTTTGAAAATTGTTTTTAATCTTTAATGTAAAAATTTATTAAATTAATTATATAAGGGATCATTTTAAAGACTTAATGGATATTTGATTTAGAAAATAGTTATTTAAATAGTTATACTGCATCTACTAATTTTTATTTTGAAAATTAGTTTGGGCATATGTTATATGTAATATTGGTATAATATTTTTATAACTAATATTTTAAGTAAAGTGTTTAAAGAAAAATAGTTTTATTTCAAAGTGTTTTCTCGATATAATTTGGATAAGTGTTATAAATTATTTTAAAGTATTTGAACTCAGCAGATTTCCAGTGAAAATGAATAAATATTTGGAAGTGTTTCCATGTAAGGAAAATAATTTGAAATTTGTTTTCAAAAGTTCTAAAGGTGAAAAGTGATTTGAAATTTGTTTCAAATGGTTGAAGTGTGGAAAAATATATCTTGTAAAGATATTTTTGGAAAATAAATAATTTGGGAAATTATTTGGAATATGTTGATGTTGTGCATATCTATTGATAGTTAAATAACAGACTATCAATATTTACCTTTAAATGGGTACTTGTTGTGATTTTCTTGAATTTGAATGCTACACTTATTTCAAATTGTCGATATATATATATATATATACTTATATCTATTGTGATATTGCAAAAGCTCCTCCGTACAAGGGAAACTCTGCCAAAATTTTCCGTAAATTTTGGGAGTTAGAAAAAAAATTTGAAAATTTGTAGAAAGTTTTTGTTAATGAAAAGTCAATTTCTAAATTGAAATGAAAATATAGGATTTGAAAACTTAGTAAAGTTATTGTAAGAAGTTTAACTATGGATTTTGGAAAAGTTAAAATGTTTAAATGAATTTGAAATTTAATTTGAACAAATGGTTTTGAAAAATTATGGATTCTGTAACTTTTTCTTACTTGGTAATTTCGAGGACGAAATTCTTTTAATGGGGAAGTTTGTAACGACCCAGAATTTCTATCATTTGAAATTCGTATGTTTAATTGATTTTAAATATTAACAAGTAAAATTTGTAAGTCGAATAAATTATATTTTGAATATCTGGATTTAATTGGGTAATTAAATTAATAATTTAATATTTGAAATTACAAAAATAATTGGAAATTGGGTTTAAAATGATTAAATTTGATTTGTAAAGTTGTATTAAATCATATTGGAGTTAGAATGATGTTATAGAACTTTTAAAATTGAATTAAAAGTTAAATTGTGGAAATTGAATATTTTAATATTTAATTGACGAGTAAAATAGTCATTTTTCAAATAGTCTCGGATTTGGACGAAACTAGTTTCATCAGACCCGTAATGTTAAATTGTTGTAAGATTTCAAATTTCGTGTCAATCGGATTTACGGTTTGTCCGGGGCAAGCTAAAACGCACTGAAATCGGTTTAAGTGAATTTTGAATTTAAAATAATCGATTTGAAAACCTATCTTCCAAATACGATCGAATTGACTCCCGATATATATTCCATTGCGTTCGGAATAGGGGTAAAACATTATAAACGCCTGGCGGCATGCTTCGTTTGGAGTTTGGAAAATTTTCGAATGAATAGTGTTTTGAGAATTTTCTATAAAAGGACTTCATAATTCATTATTTTCACAAACCCTAACTCAATTAGGTCACGGCCGCCAGAAACACTTCAATGGCCGAAATTTTCAAATTTTCTTCCTCGATTCTCTTCCAATCCATAGACAATTATGCAAATTCTTCAACTACAATCTTGTAGAACATCGAGAGAGCTATACATTCAACAATTATGATCGAAAATCTCGTGGTGGATAGACTACAATTTTGGTTTGAAGACGTCACGTTCGTTCACGTTTTCAAGGAGAAGGGGGGCCGAGCTTAGCCAAATCACGGCCGAGAGTTGGGGGAAGCATGTGCTTTCGTATGGTGGTTGTTGATCGGCTTCGAAGTGATGGAGTAAGTGGCGTTAATTAGGGTTTGTAGGCAGCCGAATGGGTTCTCACCTCGTTCGTAACCTGGAGGAAGAAGAAGCTGCATGCAATGGCCGTGATTTGGAGAAAGCAAGATGAACGGCCGTGATTGAGCAAGTTAAAAATATAGAAGGAAATTGTAAATAATTATATATTAAATTCGTTCAACCTTTAAAAATTGATATCTTGTTCGTACGAGGTCCGTTTCGCACGAAACGAGTTGCGTCGGGTTCATATTAACGAATAATACGCGATGTAGCTGGATTAGGATTGATTGGAGCTAGTGTGAATTTTGGGTAAAATTAAACGCGCGTTTAATTTATTCGGAATAAAACGCTGAAACTGTTATTGGAAGCAAGGTGAGAACTTCTCACTCAATCGAATTTGTTGCGATTTAAATTTTAAATAGTTAGATTTAAAATTGCTTGATTTTGTGATTGAATGATGGTTTCTATCTGTTGTATTGAAATAGACCCTATACGCTGCATATTAAGCGGAGCTTATTTTATTAAACACATATACTGCGATATTCCACCTTGAAGTGGAATTGGTATTATATATGTACTTGGAGTTGATTTTCCCGCATTATATAGCGGATGAGACCCTATTGCGCCGCATTATAGCAGATAATATTTTATATAAACCCATGTACCGCGATATTCCGTCTTGAAACGGGATTGGTATTGTGCTAACATCTGTGGATGTAGGGAAATAGGTTGGAGGGATCCAACTGGATTCCTCAAATAAATGAATTTGTTTCAATATTGTGTGTTGATTATTTATAATCTCTGCGTGATTATCTTTGTGATTTAAATCGTTGAAGGCTAAAATTTAGCCGATATAATTTTGGTATCGTTGGATACCGGAAATAAATAAAAATTTGATTTTTGAAAATTCAGGTTGAAAGTTTATATTAAAATTTATTTTTGAGAATTGGATATATTAAAAGAAGGAATTCTAAAATAATAAAGTTTTATTTTTAATCTTATTGAATAAATTCCAAAAATATGGGAAAACGTTTTAATAAAGGAATTTCGAGAATGCTGATTAATATTTGAAGAATTTATTTAAGATACATATTTTTAATATATTGAAACAGATAAAGGAATTAATTTCAAAAGGAAATAAATTTAGAAATTAACTATGGAATTTAATTTGGAGTTGAAATGAATTTTAGAAATCGATTCGGGAATAAATTTGGAGTTAGAATAAATCTTAGGAATCGATTTGGAAATTTGGTTAGGTGTTTTCTAAATAATTTAGAAAATCAATGTGAAATTGATTTCATATTCGAAAATTAATTTGGGAAATCAAATTGGAATTTGATTTCGTATTTGAAATAAATTGGAAAATAAATTGGGATTTGATTTGGTTTGTAGGTGATATTTGGAAACTGATTTAAAATTCGTATATCAGTTGATTTTTGGAAATGTAAATTCGCACCGGGAATTTGTGAAGAAAAGGGAAATTGTTTGAAAAATAAATATTGGTTTACTTTTAAATTGTGAAAAGGAATTTACGGATTTGAAATGTAAATTAAAATAAATCGAGAAGATTTATTAATTTATTTGAATGGACCATTTTGTAATGGAAAAGAATTCTTCCCTGGAAAGCCGAGTATATTTTTAAAATAGCTTTTGAATGAAATTTAAAAGTTTTAGATTTGGGTTTAAAATAATACTGTTGGGGAAATTAGTTTTGAAAATTGTTTTTAATCTTTAAAGTAAAATTTATTAAATTAATTATATAAGGCATCATTTGAAATATTTAATGTATATTTGATTTAGAAAATAGTAATTTAAATAGTTATACTCCATCTACTAATTTTTATTTTAAAAATTAGTTTGGGCTTAAGTTATATGTAATATTGGTATAATATTTTTATAACTAATATTTTAAGTAAAGTGTTTAAAGAAAAATAGTTTTATTTCAAAGTGTTTTACCGATATATTTTGGATAAGTGTTATAAATTATTTTGAAGTATTTGAACTCGGCAGATTTCGAGTGAAAATGAATAAATATTTGGAAGTGTTTCCACGTAAGGAAATTGATTTGAAATTTGTTTTCAAAAGTTGTAAAGGTGAAAAGAGATTTGAAATTTGTTTCAAATGGTTGAAGTGTGGAAAAATATATCTTGTAAAGATAATTTTGGAAAATAAATAATTTGGGAAATTATTTGGAATCCGGTGATGTTGTGCAAATCTATTGATAGTTAAATAACCGACTATCAATATTTACCTTTAAATGGGTACTTGTTTTGATTTGCTTGAATTTGAATGCTACACTTATTTTAAAAATAAGCGCTTGTTATTCGGTTTAGCCAGGAGAGGACCTTTGGGTCATGAATCCCATTCCGAATAGTGATACGTCGTAATGGATAGCATTTGAAGACCGGTGTTGAAGACCGGATATTTTCGGAAACGGAAGGATTACTGTCGAATGTCTCTGCATCGGCTGATCTCCGATATAGAGATTTTATCAACCTTTGTGATGGGAATTCTGAACGTGATTAGTGAATATCCGGATTGCAAAGGCTTCTTTGGAAGTGCCTTCGGTTCCGTTCGATCTCGGAATGGACTTGTATGGATGTGTGTCTGACGTTACAATTTGAGATGTAAAGGTGGTTTATATCAAATACATTTCTGTTGGTGGAGGAGAATTTTTTCTCTTAGCTTAACACCCTTCTCTGAAACGTACGAGCTCAGAGGTTATGTAGTTAATGGTTACTAGTGATACATTCCCAATTTGGTAATGTGGCATACGAAGTGCTGCTGATCATTTGTTGATCAAAGCATAGCTTTTTGTGAAAAGCGTAGCTTTGTGGACGAGACTTCGTCGGACCTCACACCTCGAAATGGTCAAAACAGGAAAGATGCAGCAAGGTTATAGGAAGTAGCACGCCTTAGGATATGTGCATTTCCTTCTGGATAGAAGTGGTACCGTGGTATGGAGCCCAGATAATTAACTTATGTGGATGTCACAAATATATGTGACTTTGTGATTGTTGTTGGTTGAGGATCCTCGGATAAAGGTTGTTTACAACCGGGGGATGACATACTCGTGTTAGTAGTTACCTACTTTTGCAGAGGTAACCCGGCCTTGTGTTGGTAGAGATCCGGTTAGGTTCTTGGGACGTCTTTCCAGAGGCGTACCCATGTGGCAATGGGAAGTTCCTTGGCCTGATCATATATTGGAAAATCCAAAGAAACAACACAAGCCCTATACGGTTTTAGTTGTATAACTTTCCATGGAATGTGGCGGTAACTTGCTATTGAACATGGTAGCTATAGTAGGCATAAGTGCGGAATGTCTATGCTGGCTAAGATTTATATTATACTTTCGAAATATTTACCTACACTTTGCACTTATAGTAACAATATCAAAGAAATTTGCATATCAAGCATTTTTGACTATCATAAGGAGAAATCTCCTTCAATTCTGCATTTGCATGGTGTGTGTGGCGGGAGGCATTATTGTAGTTACATTTTCTAAAAAGCATTGTGGATCTATTTCAAAATATTTCTTTGTTTGTTTTTAAAGATAAACTATTTTAAGTTCTCACACCAGTCCCATGACTGACCTAGAGTTTATTGTTCCCTTTCTAAACTCTAGGTGCCCACCAATTTCCACACGGGCAGCCTAGAGTCAGATTTTCAGGTCATTCTGGAATTCAAGAGATGCTATGGAGATCAGGAGCAAGCTGGATGGCGAAGCGTATCACTTGTATATGATATTATCTTTTCCGCTGTGTATTCAGTTATGAGGACAGGTTTATATAACTGTCCATTATTGTGTGGTGTTGTATATTGACTCTGATGATGTAATGTATAAAAGGTACAGTTCTTTTGTTATAAAGATATTCATTTATCTATTATATGTTGTTTCGCTGTGATTGTGAGATTCTGATATTGTTTCTGTTGCTTCTTTATTTCTTTCTTCTTCTACCTCTTCTTCTTTAACCCTAACAATTCGGTTTTTCCGGCCTTCGATTGCTCGGTAGTTGATACAGTGGACGTATTAATGTCGATTTTCGAGCGTCGAAGAATCGTTTCGTTACATTAATCCATATTATCACAGTTCAACCCAAACATAGCATATCACATAGCATTAAAATCATATTTCAGAGATATCCAATAATCCAAGGAATTTAATATAATTAATCATCCATAAGCAAGATTAATTAGTTGTTCAATTCCTAATTAATTTAATTTAATCCCCTAATAAATTAAATTAATTACTTTAATTACCTTTAAACTCCTGATTAATTAAGCTTAACAAATTATAAACCATCTTTTACATTAATTAATTAATTAATGAAATTAATTAATCAATCTTTAATTACTTACATTAACTAATGATCCCTTAATTAATTATCCTTTAATTAATTAATTTATCCTTTAATTGTCCAATTATCTTTTAATTAGTTAATTAACCTCTTAATTATTCATATTGATTAATTTTCCTTAAATTACTTATATTGATTATACTTACATTAATTACCCTTTAATTTATTAAGTTAATTAGTTAGCCTTTTATTAATTAAAGTTCAATACATTTATCTTTAATCACTCACTTAATCACATCCTATATTTTGAAAACAATCGGAGATTTAATTAAAAGTCAACATAATATTTAATTATTCAATACCAAAACCATTTTTCTTAAAAACATTTAACTTTTAAAATTTCGGTCTTTGTGCTTACTTGATAAACCTGATAGGTACTTTTGCTTGAACTTTGTTCAATTATTTACTTTGGAACTTGTTTAGCTTGAAACTATGTACCTTTCCTATGTTTTAAAAATTTATTAACATTTTTCTTTTACAATCCATTTATATTTAAATTAACTTATTTTAAAAAAAAACTTTGGCCCAACAATTCTTGGCCCAACCCTATCCAGCCCGTACTCTCTACTTTCTTTCCCGCCTTCTCTTTGCTTTCCTAGTTTCTTATCCCCTTCCTCCAACTCGCGTGCACAACTATGCACATTCACCTGCACACGCCGTCGACTAACCCGGCGTTGCCGCCGACCATCGACGCAAGCCACCTTCGATCATCCCTACTCGCTCCACTACCCAGGCCATGACAAAACCTCCACGTTCGCAATTTTGACCTGGATCTGTGACGCTGGAACAACCTGAACCATTCCGACGCCTCGTCCCATCGCTGTAGACCGCTTCCCACGACCAAATTATATTCGGATCTTCGTCACAAACTCTACCTTCATTTTCCCTGGGACTGCACCTCCCATCTCGCCCCTCACCGCCACCATTTGCCCAAAGTCGCACACTAATAACCCACTTTCCTAAACCCTAAATTGACCTCAAACAGACAACCCTCCTAAGAGAAAAATTCAACGACCATTTCCTTGGGTGTGCCACCTTCCCACGCTCCTCCTCAGATATCACAACCGCCCTAAAATTAGATAGACTGCCGCAATTTGACGAAAACAAGCTTTCCGATCATCCCCCCACTCCTCCTTAACCACAAACTTAAAAATTATGATATGATTATAAAAAATCATCAATTTCTAGTTCGAATCAGGATATATAATTAAAATTTTTGATTTAGATACTTGATTTTTCTGACCTTAAAAGATTTTTACTGTAATCATCTTCTGCCAGAAATCTTCCTGTCATTTACGCTTAAAAATATTTTTAAAAATTGAATTTGGTAAGTACGAACAAATTTCTTTTAAAGATCTTAACATAAAACTACACGTATAAAGAGATATGAATTTTCGAACCTGATTTAGTTTGCTAAAAATCAACAGGGGCCAGTTTATCCATACCCAAACATGCACATACATATATACACAGTAATTCAGATATACTTCAAACAATTTATATCCATGCAAATCATATTACTTCACAAATTTATCACCCACAGTCAAATATCAAACAGATCAAGCTAAAAAGAATGGTTATTTACTCAAATTTTTCTTAACATAGAAATAAGGCTTAGTTTTTTTTTGAAATTTTGGAACTTGATTTTGATCTGCAATCTGATATTGATCCTACTTGTTAAAGATTGAATTTGATTCTTGACTTTGCTTGCTCAGGTTGAAAGCTTGACGTGTTTGGATTTGGTTTGATTTTCTTTCTAGTATAATTTTTATGTTGAAGAAGAAAGAAAGAAAGGGTTTGAGAAATTATGTATAGCCTGGTTTTTCTCAAAACACTTATTAATATATTTAAAATTTAAAAACAAATTTGCTTCGCACTTGTTTAATTGCAATATACTCTGCTTATACATGTATTTTGCATGAATTCATTATTTTACAAATGTTAAATGTATGTATTATTATCTTACAAGTGTTTAAACTCTTAATATTTATGTATTATAAATTATGAAATATGTTATTTATTTATTTATTTATTACCATACGTCTTTATATTTATTTTTATGTTAAATGTTTTATTATAAATTTATGTATAAACCACATTTAGAATATTTATGTTTTAAAAAGAAAGTATATTTAAACCTTTTTATTAAAATTTATTCAAATTTTAAAATATTATAACTTAAGTGTTTGAAAAATATAGAGTTTATCTTTAAATGTCTCTTTGAGAATTTATCAAATCCAAATTACGGCTTTCACATCACAGTATATACACACACACACATATATATTATAATTATAAATATCTTATGTAAAATTTGATATTATATATATCCATATTTATCAAACTTTCATATATTCAACTCCTCATGGCATATATATACATGCATATATATATACACACTTATATATATATATACTTATACTTTCAAATATTATAAAGTTTTGCAAATATCTATTTATATAAATTCATTAATTTCATATAATTTTTATCATTTTATAATTCAACACTTATTATGGTTTCAAATCCATTTATATACATCCATATATTTTTAATTATCTGAATTTTATTTATTTAACTAAATAAAATACTATCTCAAAAGTAAAAACAGTTAAATCTTCAATTATCAGATGTCCAAAAATCCGAGTTATCATGGAAATAAGTTATTAGGACTTATAAGTGGGATGAGATATTAATAAGAAATTTAAATTTGGAATGGAAAATTTAATTTGAGTAAGATTGAATGGATTAAAGGAATTGAGACTTAACATATGGAAAGTTAAATAAGTTTTGAACGTACAATCTGAAATTGGAAGATTTCAAGATGAAATTAAGATTTACCTTAGGGAAGCTAAATGGATAAAATTGAAAGAAGAAGTATGGATTTGATAGGAGATTATGTATGGATAATTTCAGACGGCTTTTGAAATAGAAACGGGTTTCAAATTATGGAAATTGTGATAAATGCTATTGATTGGCGCCTTAGATAATTTGGATGTTTATTTACTTTGATATGTCCAGCTATCATCCTATTATTATTGACAGTATTTATAAAACTGTAAAATTAAATTATTTCGAGTAAATTAAGAAGTAGATGGAAATGATATACATCCATTGCTGAAATTAAATGGAAATAAAATTTTATTTAGAAACCATTTAAAGATTTTGATTCTTAGAAATAAAAATGAATTTAGGGAAGTGGAATCACTTTGAACTTAAGATTGAAATGTTAAAAATAGATCTATCAACCGGAATTGTTTAAAGGGATTAGGTTTAGAAATTTGAAGTGTAATCGGGAAATCAATTGAATTCTGAAAATTGATTTGTTTAAAAAGATCTGAACTCGCAAATAAGTTTAAGTAATGAAAATGTAAATGAATATTTGAGATTTGGGCTCATGATTTAATTATAAAAGATTTAGACTATTAAATTAAGTATCAAAGGTTAATTTGATTTAAGTGGTTAAATCAACATTTTGGAAACCGAACCTAAATTTATATAAATCGAGATGGTTTAAAATTTAAGAATGAAATTGGAATTAATTCAAATTGAAATTGAGTTGAGTTAAATTAGTTCGAAATGTAATCTGGGTTGAATTAGTTCAAATTCAAAATGGGAATTGATTTGAATTAGAATGGGAATCGAAGTTGATTCGAATGTGAATCTGGATTGAATCTATCTAAAAGGAAGTGGAAATTTAAGTAGATTCGAATTAGAGATTGGGAATTGAATCAGTTTAACTCTGAAACTATTTTCAAATAAATTATTTTAATATAAACTATCGTAAATCTATCCTCTTAAATATTTAAATTATTTTGATCTCTTCAGGCTATTTACTATACAAACCATTCTTTTAATACTCGAACTATCTTATATCAACTATTCAACTATTTTACAACTATTTAACTATTTTACGACTATTTAACTATTTAAAACTTTTAAAGTTATTTGCTAGTTTCAAACTGGTCAGAGTGGAAATTACTTATTGTAGGATCTAGATTAACCCTAGAGGGGGGGTGAATAGGGTTATAGCAAATTTTCTTGATTTAAACACAGAAACAAACTGCAGAAATAGATCTGCTGAAAAGTAAATCATACACAAAATTTACCCAGCTTCGGCAACCCCTGCCTACTGCTGCATTCCTAGATTTCTATTAGAATTAAACAGTATCCCGCTTACAAACACTCTAATAGACTCGCAAACCCTGCTTCCGCTTACAAACACTCTAATAGACTCGCACCCCCTGCTCCCGCCTATAGAGTTTTGCAAACTCGCAAACCCTTGCTCCCGCCTATAGAGTTTTGCAAACTCGTATACCCTGCTCACTGAACTAATTCTAACTAGACAATCTGACATAACCTACAACCTAGGTAGTGATTTACCAATATTTTGACTCGAAAAGAAAAACTGAATTCAAAAATAAAAGCAGGAGCAGTAATTAAAATACAAACTTGAATTCATAATTTTTTCTCAAATAAAAGTAAATTTAAAAATTAAACCCTATAAACTAAACCCCTCAAAATAAAACCCCTTTTATGAAACAAGGCCCCGCCCTTTTAATCTTTAACCCGATCCTTTTCTCTGACTTGTGAAAGAAATGTCGGCTTTTGTTACTCTTCGTTCGTCCAAATTAGGGCTTTGTTCCCTTCAGAAATTAGGGCTCGTTTTCTTGTTTGCGGCTCTCTGATGATCGAGTCTCTTGTGGCTTTACTCGTTCGCAACTGCTACTTTGTTGACCGAGTTCGTTAAATTGCGATATGTAATTTTTTCTTTCGTTGCTGGTTAAAATGCTTGATTGAACTCGATGCCCATGATGATAATTGGGTTTGGTATTTATATGAATTTGAGACACTAGAATTTGCTCGTATCAATTTACACTATCCTAATTTTTGCGTTCTGTGACTTGATGCGCACGGCTTTGTTTTTGAAGCGTTTGATTTACCTTGATTAACACGGCAGAGACTTTCCTCTTTTAATTTAAGACTTTTTCAAATTTTACACACACTTGATTTCGAACTTGTTGGTCATCACGTTGTTGACTTTGATTTGAGACACGGTATTGAATTTGTTATTGATTTCGTGTATACTACTCCACGACTCTGCATTAGTTCGGTCATCACTGTTTTCATCCCTGCGAGCTTCGTCTCTGGCCTTGTTTGATTTTTTTTTGTGTCTGCATTGACATTGTATCACTTGTGTTATTGACATGATACTCGACTGTTATACTTGGTGGTCTTGTTCATCCAATTCGTTGAGATTGTTGCCATTACTTTGTTGAGTTGTTTCAGTCATTGAGTTCTGGACTTGTATGTGGTCTGGAGATCGAGTTCCATTCATTAGTAGCTTGGTTGACTTTTGCAGTTTTCTGGTCTTGTATCATGATACAGTCTTCATTAGCTCGTGTGCTTGTTTGTATGTTGTAAATGTTGGTGCACTTGTTATCTTCACTTGTATATTTGTTCATCAAGTCTGCACTTTGCACTAGAGTTTTGCATATCATACTCCAAATTGTCATTGTGCTTCTGTTGTTTTCTGTTGCATTCATGTTAGTTTAGTCGTGCACTTGGTCTTTGTTGTAGTCTCTGGTACTTTATTCTTGCATTCACTTCATTGTCACTGCTAAAGTTGTACACTAGTGGTCTTCATTCTGGTTTGCACTTGCATGCATTGCTGAACTGGTTTTCTTGTGCACTGTTGGTTAGTTGATCTTCATTTGGGTTTGTTTCATGTAGCTGTTGGTCTGGAGTTGTTTAATGAAGAGGTTGAACCTGTTAGTCGAGCTTGCATACTTCATGATTGGACTGTTCTCTGCATTTACTTGATTGTTGCAGTCCATGTTGCGGTTGTGTTGACTTATGATATCTTGTAGCCTGTTGGTCTTCATGTGTCTGGTTCAATGCTTGGTGCATTGTGCATTTGTTTTGGACTTGCAGTTTGAATTGCATTGAGTTGAGTCGAGTTTGCAGTGATGGCTTGACCTTTGCACTTTGTTTGTTATTTAGTGCCCTCTTGAATTTGTGTAGACTGTGCATTACACTTGAGTTTGCACTTGCACACACCATACTTTGGTCTGTCATACATTTTTGGCTATGTGTATTCTGATCATTTTGTACATTGTTTCTCGGCATTGCAATCTTCTGTTGAGTTGTTTGGAATTGGACTTCTGGTCTTTGCATCCTTTCATGTTGATTTTTGAAATTTCACTTGAGTTGAATCCAGTTTCAAAACTCGGGTTTGACCTCGTGCTGAAGTCGAGATTTTATTTATTGTGACGCCCCACCTCTATACCCACGCTAGCCAAGAACATTACAGTGAATGCTGTCAACTAGCACGGAGAATAAGGCTGTTGAGGAGCGACCATCCGTGTAATTGCTTTGTGTGAGCATCGATATGTCAGATAGTATAACATGCAATTCTTTTCAAGTGGAAATCCGACATGCCGACACAAACTCAAAGCTACTACACAGTGGCTATAATATCTTCGGAAACAAATATAGAAGTAAACATAACATAAATCAGTCACAGACAATTCATATCACAAAGGCGGAAATAGATATGAATGTAACACATGAAAGTGTACATCAGAGTAGTGGTCAAACAAGATCCACAACATCAAAGAGAATAGATACAAGTGCTAGACAAAAGAATAAGTATACATCATAGAGTCTGTATCTCAAATGTATACAACAAAAACAACTAAACTAAAGTAGTTAGCCAAAAGTCAGAAGATGGTTCCAGATAGGAAGCCATGAGGAAGCACCTGTAATATCTCAGTCTGACCCGAGTATTATTTAATAAGAAAATAATAAACGGATCAGTCTAGCTATAAATATCAGAAGAAATGATATAGAATAAGAAATATGAAAAAACGTATAATAATCACAATGCCAAGCTGTGATAGATAAGTAATTGAAAAAATCAATAAGAGACTAATCAATATCGCAAAGATCTACACAAGAATCAAAGGAAATGTCATAGTCCTAATTTCATTCACCAAGCCACAACAAATGACATATATATCAGTGCCAATCGTAAAAGTTGGTGAAACATAAATTCCAGAAATCAACACAAGAAATCCAGAAATCACAATAAAAGGATGGCCAATCCCAGAAAAATAAACTCCTCCTGAAAGGGTATAGTCCCCCATTGCGGACTTTGAGCCGAAGCTCCTCCTGGTGAACCGAAGTTCCTCATGACTGGGTATAGTCCCCCATTGCGGACATTGAGCCGAAGCTCCTCCTGGTGAGCCGAAGCTCCTCGTGACAGGGTATAGTCCTCCATTGCGGACTTTGAGCCGAAGCTCCTCCTGGTGAGCCGAAGCTCCTCGTGCAGGGTATAGTCCCCCATTGCGGACTTTGAGCCGAAGCTCCTCCTTGTGAGCTAAAACTCCTCCTGACAGGGTATAGTCCCCCATTGCGGACTTTGAGCCGAAGCTCCTCCTGGTGAACCGAAGTTCCTCATGACAGGGTATAGTCCCCCATTGCGGACATTGAGCCGAAGCTCCTCCTGGTGAGCCGAAGCTCCTCTTGACAGGGTATAGTCCCCCATTGCGGACTTTGAGCCGAAGCTCCTCCTGGTGAGACAAAACGCCTCCTGACAGGGTATAGTCCCCCATTGCGGACTTTGAGCCGAAGCTCCTCCTGGTGAACCGAAGTTCCTCATGACAGGGTATAGTCCCCCATTGCGGACATTGAGCCGAAGCTCCTCCTGGTGAGCCGAAGCTCAATAAAAACGACGTAACAATCGAAATATTCACCAAATCAATCCAAACCAAAAGCAATTGCACATGAATAAGTGTTAGGAATTCGTACCTAACAATCGAAGGTAATTCATAGACTTAGATGTGAGATTAAAAATCTCACCTTTGAACCTAAATCAATGAAGGAGAAGCTTTAAAAACAAGCTAAGATCAATCCCTCTTCAATCTCAACACTAGAAGCTTGAATCTAAGATTAAAAGAGAAACATTTCCTAAATTAGGTTTAGGAATTTTCTGAAATCAAAGAGAGAATGAGTTGGAGAAGAAGAAGAGGAAGCTTACCAATGGGTTCTCTTGAGTTTGGAGCTAGAAATTGATTTGCAAATGGAAACTAGGGTTTTGGATTTCTATTTCCCATTCTCTTCCACCATTAATCTCTTTAGAACTGAAATTAGAGGAAGAGGGAGTGAATGAAGAGGGGGGTTTTCAGTTTGGGGTATTAAGTTAGAACATTGGCTGAACCCAACCTAAACCCAAAGCCTTAAGTGAAAAGTAGCAAAATTCTACTATCTCCAAACATATCGAAGTTTATACTCAAAAAGGTCGCAAACGTCATTTTGAACTCAATGGGGGTGGTCTCGAGTCCTAATTCGGCTGTTTGCAAAAAGTAGCTTTTCGGACTAAAATCCGACTAACGATAAAATATTTAAATAAAATATTTAAATATAAAATCGATAAATATGCGGGTTGTTACAGACTCCCCTCCTTAATGAAATTGCGTCCTCCCAATACTTAAGAAGAAAATAAGAAGTAACAACCATAGAAGTATATCAACACAAAAGAAAATTTGAAATAGGAAGTTCACCATAAAGAGCACGAAAGAGTTAGCACGAACGGGATCGCTCGATGAATTCTCTGGATTCCCAAGAGCAATCCATAGGATTTGAGAACCATTGAACTCTCATAAGAAGAACATCTTTATTCCGAAGGCGCTCAACCTCTGAAGCAATGATGCGAATGGAATGTTGCTCATAAATCAAATCCGGTGAAACTTCAATTTCTACAATATCACCGGGCTCAAGAATAAAAATTCGTAATCCCTAAGGCATTTCCGTAGATAAAAGACATGGAGAACATCAAGAATAGCAGAAAATTGAGCTGGTGCAACGACGTAGTATAATAACAGTACGCCCGAGAAACTAGAAACTCAAATAATCTGGAACATCAGCGTAGTACAAAAACGGTACGCCAAATGAACCGATAAACCGGATCAACGATGCAGTAAAATAATGGTACATCTATTGATCCAGATAAGATGGAACATCGATGTATTATAATAACAATACCTCCGATGAACCGAACACCATAAAAGAACATCGGACACTAGTCCATAAAAGGAATGAGATAAGGCTCAATAAAACGAAGTATATCAAAACGTTCGATGAACTTGATAAAAAAGATAATTCCATTCAGACATCATCAAAGAATCAACACTTGTTGCCTACGACAAAGCGCATTGGCAACACGATTTCCCCTCCGGGAATAAAAAGAATATCAAGATCATATGATGCTAGGAACTCGAGTCATAATGAATTTCCTTTTGAGAAAATAAATATTCCAAAGATTTATGATCGAGGTAGAGAACAAATTTCTCATCCAAATATGATGATGCCAAATTCCAAAAGTAAAAACAATAGCAGCGAGCACTAGATCATGAGTGGCATATCTAGTCTCGGTAAGCTATAACGATTTAGAAGCACAAGTGATAGCACGTTCTCCTTTGCAAGAGAATGGCATCCAAACCAATACGACTAGTATCGGTAGAAATAGCAAAGTCTTGGTTCCCCTTCAGGAATCACAAGAACAAGAGTATCGAAAAGAAAGAATTTCTTTTAAATAATCTTCTTTCCCGAAAAGCTAAGACTTTCAAAATTACATTTATCTTTATGTAATAATCTTTCTAGAAAAATTTACATTTTTACAAGTCAATATATCGTGTCTGATTGTCACATCAAAGCGTTTAGGAAATTTCTATCGATAACGTTGATCAAGCGCATCGACCAAAATTCTTAAAGCACTCAAAGGGCAATACAATCACAAAATCATCTTTTATAGGATAAATAAATCTCTTAAAAAGTTTTAAGAATATTCTTTGTTCGTTTCAAGAACAAAATCCAGTTTTACTTATAAATAAATCTTATGAAAAAGATTTGCAAAATTTTAAATTGCTATTTTCATCCATAAATCAATAAATACAAGAATGGTCTCATCGAAATATTCATAGAATATTCGATTTATAAAATGGATGAAATAAGCTGGACAAACTAAATGACAAAATAATTCATTCATAGGAATCATAACGAGTGTGGAGTGCGTAGATGGAATGCAAACTTCCGCAACTCGTAGCAAATGAAAATCGGTGGTAAGGTCGAACTGAAAAGACCTTAGCACCACACAAAAGATTACTTAGGTGGTAATCATAAGACAAGCTCAAAAATTACCAGAAAAGTTTCACAAATTATTTAGATAATACAAATAACACTTTTCTCATCTTGAGGGCTTAAAGAATAAAATGATGCCTTCAAAAATTTGAAATCGAAATCTCAAGAAAAAATAGAAATCTGCTTAACAGATAGAAAATGTCGAAGATGAATAGTCCATACGGAAAATAGGATATGGCCTTCACTAATGATTAAGCCAATCCTATCGCACAAATCAATTCCGAAGCCTAAGTAAAAATCGGCTCGGAAAGAAAAATCACATAAAATAATTTCGACATCAATAGAAAGCAAATTGAGTGTTGCAGATCAACCATCCGGATTCGCAACTCTGAAAGAAGTCATTAAGCCCAAAATATTTAAAGAAAAAGAATCAACAAGTTCTTTTTGATATAAAATAGTGAGATGGAACCCATATCAAAAAGAACACGAACAAGATAATCAAAAAGCAAATGTCATCAAGGATTGAATGAGAAATACCTTGACCACGAGAAGTGTTGCTAGGGACTTGCAGCTTTCCTTCTCTCTTGCTTTGACGCTTGGGACACGAAGATATATAATGATCCGCACTTTTGCAATAGCGGCAAGAAATAGGCCTTGGACACCTATTTATATAGTGGTCCCTAGAGCCACAATTGTAGCATTCTCCGCGATTAGGGATAGGAATATGTGCTATAGAAGTCTCTTGCTTCGCCCTCTTGTTAGGATTAGGACTTTCGAACCTAATAAAGGGATGCCTCTTCTTGGTGTTGTTAGAGTTCGGTTTGGCACTCCCAACCTCGACATCACTTTCTCTATCGGCCTCTTCAAGACGAAGAGCGATATCAATAAGCTGATCAAATGAAACCTCAAGTTTCAGAAGTAATGGCTTCTTAAGATTCTTATTCAAGCCATAGACAAATCTCTGATTTTTCTTCAATGGGGTGTTGATGTATTCAACCCCATACTTAGAAAGAGATTCGAAAGATGCGACATAGTCTGTCACAGAAGATTCACCTTGAACAAGGTCAATAAAACGCCGGGCCAAAGTTACTTTTTCGGCCTCCGGCACAAATTTCAATTCGAACCTTTCCCGGAATTGCTCCCAAGTGAGATCCGCTTCAATGATTTCAGAAATTAAAAGCTCATACCAATCTAATGCTCTTTCTTGGAGCATGCTAGAAGCCACTTGGACTCGATGAAGGTCAATAAGGTTCATGCGAGAAAAGATGCGATCGCATGATTTGAGCCAAGCTTGAATTTCTATAACACTCTCGGATCCCTTAAATGGCCTTCCACCCAAATCAGTGTACTCTCTGCACAAGCGTGCAAAACCGGATCTAGGATGCGTAGGCTCTGGATTGGGTCCTACAGCTTGAGCGTTCTTAACAAGATCTAAAAGCTACTGGGAAGACATAAAAACTCCATCTTGGGGAGTAGCACTAGATTGACCGGCGCTGGGACGGCCAGGTATAACCATTTCTCTTCTTTAAGAAAGAGAGAAGAAGAAAAGTTATTCTCCAAATGAATATCAAGCAATCTTGATAGATAAAACAAGGAAAAATAGGATGAATCGGTACGAAGACTCGAATTAAATCCTAAAGCACGACTCCTAAGATGGACTTAGGACTATGATCCTTGTTAAATTATTCTACTTTGTTCCGAAGTTTGGCTCTGATACCAAGCTGTGACGCCCTACCTCTATACCCACGCTAGCCAAGAATATTACGGTGAATGCTGTCAACTAGCACGGAGAATAAGGCTGTTGAGGAGCGACCATCCGTGTAATTGCTTTGTGCGAGCATCGATATGTCAGATAGTATAACATGCAATTCTTTTCAAGTGGAAATCCGACATGCCGATACAAACTCAAAGCTACTACACAGTGGCTATAATATCTTCGGAAACAAATATAGAAGTAAACATAACATAAATCAGTCACAGACAATTCATATCACAAAGGCGGAAATAGCTATGAATGTAACACATGAAAGTGTACATCAGAGTAGTGGTCAAACAAGATCCACAATATCAAAGAGAATAGATACAAGTGTTAGACAAAAGAATAAGTATACACCATAGAGTCTGTATCTCAAATGTATACAACAAAAACTACTAAACTAAAGTAGTTAGCCAAAAGTCAGAAGATGGTTCCAGATAGGAAGCCATGAGGAAGCACCTGTAATATCTCAGTCTGACCCGAGTATTATTTATTAAGAAAATAATAAACGGATCAGTCTAGCTATAAATATCAGATGAAATGATATAGAATAAGAAATATGACAAAACGTATAATAATCACAATGCCAAGCTGTGATAATTAAGTAATTGAAAAAATGAATAAGAGATTAATCAATATCGCAAAGATCTACACAAGAATCAAAGGAAATGTCATACTCCTAATTTCATTAACCAAGCCACAATAAATGACATATATATCAATGCCAATCGTAAAAGTTGGTGAAACATAAATTCCAGAAATCAACACAAGAAATCCAGAAATCATAATAAAAGGATGGCCAATCCCAGAAAAATAAACTCCTCCTGACAGGGATAGTCCCCCATTGCGGACTTTGAGCCGAAGCTCCTCCTGGTGAACCGAAGTTCCTCATGACAGGGTATAGTCCTCCATTGCGGACATTGAGCCGAAGCTCCTCCTGGTGAGCTGAAGCTCCTCGTGACAGGGTATAGTCCCCCATTGCGGACTTTGAGCCAAAGCTCCTCCTGGTGAGCCGAAGCTCCTCGTGACAGGGTATAGTCCCCCATTGCGGACTTTGAGCCGAAGCTCCTCCTGGTGAGCCAAAACTCCTCCTGACAGGGTATAGTCCCTCATTGCGGACTTTGTGCCGAAGCTCCCCCTGGTGAACCGAAGTTCCTCATGACAGGGTATAGTCCCCCATTGCGGACATTGAGCCGAAGCTCCTCTGGTGAGCCGAAGCTCCTCGTGACAGGGTATAGTCCCCCATTGCGGACTTTGAGCCGAAGCTCCTCCTGGTGAGCAAAAACTCCTCCTGACAGGGTATAGTCCCCCATTGCGGACTTTGAGCCGAAGCTCCTCCTGTTGAACCGAAGTTCCTCATGACAGGGTATAGTCCCCCATTGCGGACATTGAGCCGAAGCTCCTCCTGGTGAGCCGAAGCTCAATAAAAACGACGTACAGTCCTCCACGTGGACAAAGATACATCGCACAATGCTAGTCTAAACCATAAAATGATCGTCATGATCAAAGAGAAGTGTTAATTACAGTAAGCTAGTAAATATATGAGCTTAGCTTCATGTCCCATAACCACTAGCTTAAGTTAAATATTTACGAACAAATTGTAGATCTCCACTAGAAAATTGTCACAAGAAATTCAATCGAACAAGTCCAAGAATTAACCGATGAAGTAAACGCAAGCGTTTCATACCACTCGTTTTACTAAGTCTTTTAATTAGATTTCTCATACGAGTGAGGTAAAGGCTTGTATATACTAATAGATTGGAAAACGGTTTGAGAAAACGAGCTTTGTAATAAAATAGTGTTGAAATCATTTGAAGAAAGAGTTTTGATATTTACTACTAGTATAGAAAACCTTTATATTTTTAAAGTGACAAATCACGAAGAAGATTGTAAGAACAATCAATCACTAAAATTCACATTCGAAGACGTGAATAAAATCCAAAGAAATCGATAAAGAATCCATCAAAATGGATATTCAAAAATCCCTAAAAAGGAGTCATCAAAGTCATAACAAATGATAACAACACATAGGAAACAACACGAATCGATTAAAGTTGGAAATTCAAACAACTAGGCGAAATAGGCAAAAATGCACCAGGTCGGTCGGCCGGCTACAGAGCTCGGTCGACCGGACCCTGTTCCAAAAAAGTCTCGGGAAGCAGGTCGGTCGGCCGAACCCTGTACTCGGTCGACCGAACCTTGAACAGAGAAGTGCTTATGCACTTGGCAACAGGTCGGTCGGCCGGCTACAGGGCTCGGTCGACCGGACCTGTTGCCAGTCCCCTCCCAGTCCATCAAATTGAAGTCCAACCTCGACCAAATTGCATTCTCTCGAGCAACGGCGCTAAGGGATTGTGCCAATCGACTACCCGGCCCTATAAGCTCTTCGATGCATCTCCAAAAAAACATGACCAAAGATCAAAGCTATGATTTTTAAGGAATTGAACCCAAAACACTAAAAATTGAAATATTCACCAAATCAATCCAAACCAAAAGCAATTGCACATGAATAAGTGTTAGGAATTCGTACCTAACAATCGAAGGTAATTCATAGACTTAGATGTGAGATTAAAAATCTCACCTTTGAACCAAAATCAATGAAGGAGAAGCTTTAAGAATAAGCTAAGATCAATCCCTCTTCAATCTCAACACTAGAAGCTTGAATCTATGCTTAAAAGAGAAACATTTCCTAAATTAGGTTTAGGAATTTCCTGAAATCAAAGAGAGAATGAGTTGGAGAAGAAGAAGAGGAAGCTTACCAATGGGTTCTCTTGAGTTTGGAGCTAGAAATTGATTTGCAAATGGAAACTAGGGTTTTGGATTTCTATTTCCCATTCTCTTCCACCATTAATCTCTTTAGAACTGAAATTAGAGGAAGAGGGAGTGAATGAAGAGGGGGGTTTTCAGTTTGGGGTATTAAGTTAGAACATTGGCTGAACCCAACCTAAACTCAAAGCCTTAAGTGAAAAGTAGCAAAATTCTACTATCTCCAAACATATCGAAGTTTATACTCAAAAAGGTCGCGAACGTCATTTTGAACTCAATGGGGGTGGTCTCGAGTCCTAATTCGGCTGTTTGCAAAAAGTAGCTTTTCGGACTAAAATCCAACTAACGATAAAATATTTAAATAAAATATTTAAATATAAAATCGATAAATATGCGGGTTGTTACATTTATGTTGCACCTGAGTTGAACCCGTCTTTTTATTTGGGTTTGACCTTATGCTCACCTTTCCCTGTAACATTATCAAGTGTATATCGGTGTGCACGGCCTTGTGGCATGTACAGTGATACACTATGAATGTCACATTGTTCGTGTATGATGAATTCAAATGTGAATGATGACGAACAACCCGAATAACTGAGGCAAATAATATTTTCAAAAATCCATATTTTATTTTATATTGCAAAAAAATATTTCTTTTTCAATTTTACTGCGTTAGTGAATATTTTTGCAGATTGCTCAGATGCTGGATTCTAACTGGAATGAAGTTGAAGACAAAATACGAGTGTGAGTGATATGTAGTGAGGTTATTAATGTAAATTGAATTGTGATGTATTCAAAAATTTATATGTATAGTGAGAGCTTGAATTTGTACTATTCAAAATTGTAATAAATATTTGTTTGAATAAAATTTCTGTTTGAATTCAAATTCCATTCAAATACTGTGTAATTTATTTTATTCAACAAATATTTATTTTATATTTGAAAAATAAAATAGTACATTAACAAATACATTTAAATGAATATATATATATATATATGTTTATTATCATCAAACAAAAATCATATACTCGCATATTCCACAATCTCCCTCTTTTGATGATAACAAACATATATTTAAGATTTTGACCGGGTTAAATGTATTTGGTCAATGATATACTTTAATCGCTCCCCCTATTTAAATTCTTCCTCTCTACATGATGCTCCCCCTACATATATGCATATAAATAGAAATTTATAAATGACCTAGGTGCAAATGGAAAATTATTTGACCTTTGCTTGATTCTATTTGACAAAATATTAACTTTTCTCTCCCCCTTTTGTTATCAGCAAAAGAATAATAGTGTTAGAGAAAAATAGAGATAAAGTGATCAATATTAATCCAACATTAAAACTCAATTTGAATATAAATATTAAACTTCAATAAAAATCAAACAAAAATCATAACTACCCTTGTTAGGCGCATATTCCACTTTTAGAATGAATGGAAATGATGTTCTAATATAAAATCATACAATTGTATCAACTTGTGGTACATTTATATCAGGAATTTGAATATCTACTAATCATGCATAACCGTTAGGACTTTTAAATGAGATTAGTAGTATTCCAATTTAATTTTAAAAAATGAAATCAAGTATCTTCTAACCACGCATGACCGTGAGGACTTTTAAATGGGATTAGAATCAACTTGTCTATTTAATCAATTAATTTTGATATGCGTTCCATACATGCATATCCGTAAGGACTTTTAAATGAGCATGGAAGCACATAATCAAAAATCCAAGTTATTCACCCATGCATAACCATGAGGACTTTTAAATGAGAGTGAATACTTTGGATATTTATTTATTTTTAAAAAATGTGAAATGAAAAACAAATGATCCCTGATTATAGTACCACATATCGACAAACTATATTTACGATTTGATAAACAATGGTCGATAGAAATATGCTAGATATAGAAATGGTCATGGAATCTTTACCCAACAAAAAGTTTTATAACTCTTGTTTGAATTCCTAAAGAAATTTTCCAAATATACTCTCTTGAGTAATGTATGTTAAATATCAACACTTATCGCCTTTTCAATCACTATTTATCTTTTTGATAATTAGTAGGGAGTCGGATTAGTCAAAATTTGTCATTTAAAATCAAATAAAAATGACTAATCTGAAAATATGGTCAACAATGATTTTATCGAAGGGGTTATATGAAAAAAAATTCTGCTATTTGAAATTTATTTCAAGTGAAAAATATGCAGATATTTTCTTTGAAAAACGATGTAGCAAATGAATGTTTCAAAAATTAATCACGTTCCACTAGTAATTTTTCTTTCAAATGGATTACCAGTATGATCTGCATCTGAATTTCTCTTTCACTCCAAAATATCACTAGTTAAATTTGATAGACCAGATCATGAAGTGTGCATGAAAACTCAAACTCACAAATTTTTACAGCATTCTTGAATTTGAATTGAAGCTGTGTAAATAATCAGAAACTGTGAATATATAGTTAGCCGAATTATAACCAAATGCATTAATATCCAACAAAACACTATGTTTAAACTAATATATATTACGTCAATCAAAGAATAGTGTTTTTGGCATAAATGTAATTGGCCAACTATGTTGAACAAGTCAGAATAAAAAAACATCATCTTTACAACATCTCTATATTAGCTGATTTCATTCAGAATACGGTGCAGATTATCACATTTAATATACCTTTACCTGTTTTACCTTTACGATAATTTCTCGTGGTTGCCCATTGTGATTCTAACACCTTTGTACTAGGCTAAGGAACTTTTATTTTGTTTCCCGTTGTGTTTCTGGAACAGCCAAAATCCAGAAAACACTATTGTTGTTCCTTAGCTTGCCACCATACCTACACGATGAAAGATTTTTGTGACCTATTTGTTTTTATAGGTCCATGATTGTTAGTGGCTGAAGCATTGTGAATAAACAAACCCTTTGGAACCCAAACTTGTTTAGTCCTTTCATTCTTGTTCCAATAGACATGTAATTTGTTTGTAAAATTCTTAGGAACCCAAACTTGTATAAATTTTGTGTTCTTGTTCCTATGACTACAATTTTCAAAACGATGTCCAATTATTTCAAATCTATCAAAGACACTCTTACATTTTGCATTACCATCAACTTGTGTTTTCCCAAAACCTAGTCCTTTTCTGTTGTTAGCAAAAATTTGATTTCCCAATAACATGTTGAATGATTTTTCGCCTCTTGAAAAGTTATTCAGAGATTTCTCAAGATTTTGGACTTTGGTTTTTAGTGTTGTGTTTTCAGTGACAAGTGAGGTGCATCTATTTATAAAATCTTTTTTCCTAGTGTCAATGATTTCCTTAAGACTCAAGTTTTCTTTTTCAAGATTCTCAAAGCTATTTTTAAGTCTTGTCAATTCTGAATCTAAAATTTTACATTTTTTACATTCTAGGTTTTGAATATTTTCAAGTTCAGTTTCTAACCTAAAATTTTCACGAGCAAGTTCTCTCCTATCAGAGCTCAGTTTTTCAATTTTAGATTGAAGAGTATCAACTACTTTAGTAAGATCAAGACACATAAAAACAAGATCTTTATAAGAATAGTCACCTACCTCACTAGATTCTTCTGAGCTTGCTTCTGAATCCAATTTTGCCACAAGACACAAGTTAGCTTCCTCCGAGCTACTATTCGAAACTTCCTCACCTTCTTCATCATCCCAAGTCGCTGCAAAGACCTTCTTCATCTTTTTCTTTCCTCGATTGTTTTTGAGAAGTGGGCATTCTTGTTTGAAGTGGTTAGGCTTATTGCGGTTAAAGCACGTCGGTTCATTATCGGAATGGTCAGAATCTTTTGGCCTATTACGACTTGTTTTCTTCTTGCGTGGCTTGAATCTTGACCATTTTCTAAGATTATTGACAACCATTGCAAGCTCTTCAATTGGATCTTCTTCATCTTCATCGCTCTCTTCTTTGCTTTTTAAGGCAATCGTCTTCTTCTTTGGTTCGGAGTTGTTGCGTTCTTCCTTTGCTTTTAGCTTAATCTCATATGTCATCAAGTTACCGATCAACTCCTCCATGCTCAGTTTACTCAAATCTTTCGATTCTTGGATTGCCGTGACTTTTGCCTCAAAGTTTATTGGTAAGACTCGTAGCACCTTCCTCACAAGCTCTACTTCGGTGAATACCTTCCCAAGCACTCTAGCGTTGTACACCAAAGTTGAAAAGTGTCCAAACATGTCCTTTATGCTCTCGCCTTTGTCCATCACAAAGTTCTCGTATTCATTGCTGAATAAGGCTAGACGAGACTCCTTGACTTGAGAAGTTCCTTCATGTGTCACCTCCAAGGTATGCCAAATTTCCTGTGCAGTTTTACAATGAGAAATTCTATTAAATTCATTCTTATCAAGAGCACAGATCAAAGCATTCATGGCTTTAGCATTTGTAGTTTTTAATCTCTTATCGTTTGCATCCCACCAATCCTTAGGTTTAGGAATCTCAGTATCACCAACGGTTATAGTGGGAGATTAATAGCCAGTTTCAATAATATCCCAAACATCATAATCAACAGAACTAAGATAAATACCCATCCTAACTTTCGAATAAGCATAATCATTCCCGTTAAACATGGGTGGCCTAACAATAGATTGCCCCTCAGAAAAAGCATTATTTGATGAATTCATGACTCTAGAGTTAAAGAAAAATATCGTGCTCTGATACCACTTGTAGGATCTAGATTAACCCTAGAAGGGGGTGAATAGGGTTATAGCAAATTTTCTTGATTTAAACACAGAAACAAACTGCAGAAATAAATATGCTGAAAAGTAAATCACACACAAAATTTACCCAGCTTCGGCAACCCCTGCCTACTGCTGCATTCCTAGATTTCTATTAGAGTTAAACAGTATCCCGCTTACAAACACTCTAACAGACTCGTAAACCCTGCTCCCGCTTACAAGCACTCTAATAGACTCACACCCCCTGCTCCCGCCTATAGAGTTTTGCAAACTCGCAAACCCTTGCTTCCGCTTATAGAGTTTTGCAAACTCGCACACCCTGCTCACTGAACTAATTTTAACTAGACAATCTGACACTACCTACAACCTAGATGGTGATTTACCAATATTTTGACTCGAAAAGAAAAACTGACTTCAAAACTAAAAGCAAGTGCAAAAATTAAAATACAAACTTGAATTCATAATTTTTGCTCAAATAAAACTAAATTTAAAAATTAAACCCAATAAACTAAAGCCCTCAAAATGAAACCCCTTTTATAAAACAAGGCCCGACCCTTTTAATCTTTAACTCGATCCTTTTCTCTAACTTGTGAAAGAAATGCCGGCTTTTGTTACTCTTCGTTCGTCTAAATTAGGGCTTTGTTCCCTTCAGAAATTAGGGCTTTGTTTTCTCGTTCGTGGCTCTCTGATGATCGATTCTCTTATGGCTTTACTCGTTCGCAACTACTCCTTTGTTGACCGAGTTCGTTAAATTGCGGTATGTAATTTTTTCTTCCGTTGCTGGTTAAAATGCTTGATTGAACTCGATGCCCATGATGATAATTGGGGTTTGGTATTTATATGAATTTGAGACACTTCAATTTGCTCGTATCAATTTACACTTTCCTAATTTTTGCGTTCTGTGACTTGATGCGCACGGCTTTGTTTTTGAAGCGTTTGATTTACCTTGATTAACACGGCAGAGACTTTCCTCTTTTAATTTATGACTTTGTCAAATTTTACACACACTTGATTTCGAACTTGTTGGTCATCATGTTGTTGACTTTGATTTGAGACACTGTATTGAATTTGTTACTGATTTCGTGTATACCACTCCACGACACTGCATTACTTCGGTCATCACTGTTTTCATCCCTGCGAGCTTCGTCTCTGGCCTTGTTTGATTTTGTTTTGTGTCTGCATTGACATTGTATCACTTGTGTTATTGACATGATACTCGACTGTTGTACTTGGTGGTCTTGTTCATCCAATTCACTGAGATTGTTGCCATTACTTTTTGAGTTATTTCAGTCATTGAGTTCTGGACTTGTATGTGGTCTGGAGCTCGAGTTCCATTCATTAGTAGCTTGGTTGACTTTTGCAGTTTTTTGGTCTTGTATCATGATAAAGTCTTCATTAGCTCGTGTTCTTGTTTGTATGTTGTAAATGTTGGTACACTTGTTATCTTCACTTGTATATTTGTTCATCAAGTCTGCACTTTGCACTAGAGTTTTGCATATCATACTCCAAATTGTCATTATGCTTCTGTTGTTTTCTATTGCATTCATGTTAGTTTAGTCGTGCACTTGGTCTTTGTTGTAGTCTCTGGTACTTTATTCTTGCATTCGCTTCATTGTCACTGCTAAAGTTGTACACTAGTGGTCTTCATTCTGGTTTGCACTTGCATGCATTGCTGAACTGGTTTTCTTGTGCACTGTTGGTTAGTTGATTTTCATTTGGGTTTGTTTCATGTAGCTGTTGGTCTGGAGTTGTTTAATGAAGAGGTTGAACCTGTTAGTCGAGCTTGCATACTTCATGATTGGACTGTTCTCTGCATTTACTTGATTGTTGCAGTCCATGTTGCTGTTGTGTTGACTTATGATATCTTGTGGCCTGTTGGTCTTCATGTGTCTGGTTCAATGCTTGGTGCATTGTGCATTTGTTTTGGACTTGCAGTTTGAATTGCATTGAGTTGAGTCGAGTTTGCAGTGATGGCTTGACCTTTGCACTTTGTTTGTTATTTAGTGCCCTCTTGAATTTGTGTAGACTGTGCATTACACTTGAGTTTGCACTTGCACACACCATACTTTGGTCTGTCATACATTTTTGGCTATGTGTATTCTGATCATTTTGTACATTGTTTCTCGGCATTGCAATCTTCTGTTGAGTTGTTTGGAATTGGACTTCTGGTCTTTGCATCCTTTCATGTTGATTTTTGAAATTTCACTTGAGTTGAATCCAGTTTCAAAACTCGGGTTTGACCTTGTGCTGAAGTCGAGATTTTATTTATGTTGCACCTGAGTTGAACCCGTCTTTTTATTTGGGTTTGACCTTGTGCTCACCTGTCCCTGTAACATTATCAAGTGTATATCGGTGTGCACGGCTTTGTGGCATGTACAGTGATACACTGTGCATATCACATTGTTCATGTATGATGAATTCAAATGTGAATGATGGCGAACAACCCAAATAACTGAGGCAAATAATATTTTCAAAAATCCATATTTTATTTTATATTGCAAAAATATTTCTTTTTCAATTTTACTGCGTTAGTGAATATTTTTGCAGATTGCTCAGATGCTGGATTCTAACTGGAATGAAGTTGAAGAAAAATACGAGTGTGGGTGATATGTAGTGAGGTTATTCATGTAAACTTAATTGTGATGTATTCAAAAATGTATATGTATAGTGAGAGCTTGAATTTGTACTATTCAAATTTGTAATAAATATTTGGTTGAATAAAATTTCTGTTTGAATTCAAATTCCATTCAAATACTGTGTAATTTATTTTATTCAACAAATATTTATTTAATCTATGAAAAATAAAATAGTACATTAACAAATACATGTAAATGAATATATATATATATGTTTATTATCATCAAACAAAAATCATATACTCGCATATTCCACACTTATATTTAAATCATAGATTTAAAGACCAATTGGGCTGAAATTGAAGTATTAATCCAAATGGAAATGGAAGCAAAAATTGAGAATGGAACCGAAATTGAAAATTGAAGTAGAAATGATTTTAAAGAAAAATAATATATATTGGGAATAATATGATGATTTAAAAATAAAAGATTGGGTAGTATTATAACTGGAACTCACTTTATAAGAAGTAGGTAATGTACAAATGACTATGTAAAGGAAATCGAACTTCAATAAAAATTTGAGTTGGCATTAATGGGATTTATAACTAGAAGAAAAGATCTTTGAATTATATTTGAAATATAAAGTGGAATTTTTATAAGTATGAAATGATCCAAAAATTATTCAAGCTGATAGAACAGTCTTATATATATATTATGAAAAAGAAACTGAAAAGGGATTTTGGAGCCCATGGAATTTGAAAGGTTTTTGGTTTTAGCAAGAAGCAAATTTTGGGTATTTGGAAAGCCAAGTTTGAGAATTATCAATTTTGGGATATCGATTTCATGTAATGGGATTTATATGTAATACATATAAAGAGTATGTTTTGAAAGATACTATATGTTTATAGTATCAAATGTTTTGAGAATGCTACGGGGAAAAATGCGCTCCAATTTAGAGTTGAAACTTATAGTAGGAGATATATGGGGTAGTTCTGCCTTGAGCCCTAAGGGGGATTCTAAATTTTGATCCCAGAGGACGTCCGGACAAAACTATAGTTCCTGTGGATTGTGGTTGGGGTAGCGTAATTCGAGGGTGCTGATGCCTATAGAGACCTTGGGGATATGCTGCGACGGCAACGTAACTCTGGTGTAATTGCAATCTACTGCGTTCCATAGCGTAAGTCTAGGGGCAGTGATTGCCTAAAGTTTATATTTGATTTCACTGGAAGAGCGACGTAACATCGGTAGATTGCGATCTATGTGGCCCATAGTGAAAGTCGTGCGTCAGTGAGTGCCTACAGGCTACATTGGGCCTCGATTGAGGTAGTCTGTGATATATGTGGTGAAGTTTCATTTGGCAACAAAATTCGAGGGCGCTGATGCCTACAGTTACATAGTTTTTACTGTGATGGCAACGCAACCCTAGGTGTAGCTGCAATCTGTGGTAGTTCCATGGTGAAATCGAGGGGTGGGGATACCTACAGTTTTCTATGGATTTCACTGGGATGGCGATGTAATCATCGTGCTAACTATGACCCATCGAGGGGGTGATGATTTCCAGGGCATTCCCGTAAAAGTTTTTTTCATGTATTTTCATTGGGTGTTGAAAACAGGTTCACTATGTACTTATAGATTTTCAGTCTTGCGCCTGATCAACTTATGATTGAATTTCTGTGAGAACAAGGATGGACCGTTGAGACACCGAGTTATAAAAAGTATTTTTATAAAAATAGTTTTTTAATATTGCATGTAATATCCCACCTTTTTGGACGCTTTAAGCAGACACATGTGTCAACTCAAACCATACAAAAGGGCAGATTGTTATTGGCTTAAATAGGAAAAAGAGAAAGAAATAAAACAAAATAGAATCTCATAGCGGAATGATAAAATATAATAATAAAATAATAGTTCATGAAGCTGTTTACAAAACATTTGATTATACTTATACAACACAGAATCCGAGTTGCACATATCAAAGATAAATAAATATTAATGCAACATAATAGTGTGATGCATTGGAATAATATAGTACATGGTAGTAGCACACATCTTCATCTTCGTCCTTCGGAATAAGTCTTTAAATCCTAAAATGCTCAGGCTGACCCGGGCGAGTTGAGAAGAAAAAACACTTGAGTCAGAACTAAAAGATCCTATGCAAGTTAAATCAACGTTAAATAAATATGAGTGGAACGGCATCAGAGATGTTTACGGTGTTTGACATCTCCTATCCTGTGTCTAACGTGAGTGCAGTAACTTAAGAGATGTTTGGGATTCACATATCCTAAGGATCCGTTAAACAATATACTGTGTCGTACAATACGCTATTATAATATGTCTAAAGTAAAGTAATGGTATTAAAGTAGTGTTAAGGCTTTACATTTTCCACCTTAACACATTTTATATATTCCCATAGTCATACATTACTATAATCCCACCACACTGGAGGTCGTCAGAGGGAACTCCATAGGCATGGTACAAAACAAACTCGTAGAAGGCACGCCAGGGTAGGTGCAAAACTAGGCAATGCCAGGATAGATATATCAATTATGCATCCGAGCTGTTTGTAACACACAGCCCAACTGCAGTCCAACTCGAAACACACTTCCGAGTAGAAATCGAAGGGTGGCCACCAAATAAATCAAAAGTCAGAATATAGTATCGATGGAATGTGTTCAATCGGAGGGGCTACCTCACTTGGCCCGGAATCGCTCCTGTTTTAGCCACCTTATGCTAACTCATGTGAGTTAGGTCCATGTAAATAAACCTTTAGGATCATCGCCACCATTCTACTTCATTTTGGAATCTCCACCGCGTACATAGTTGCCAAAGTGGTTTTCGGTATTGGCTGAGAGTATGACAACATGCAATCCTGGTCTCTTTGACAACCAATCGCTTATTACACACTCGATGGTTCTTTTACATTTTCAAAATAATTTCATAATCGATATAAAAATATCATATTCAATCCAAACCATATCACATTCAAAATCATTACTTACTTTCGAAATCATATTCGCCTTGGAAATCATAGTTTGATAACTTTATTTCATTTCAAAGTCAAATTCGCAACTTGTTAGCACCAGATTTGGTCACTAACACCTTGAGTAGAGTTATGTAGAGAGATTAATGAAGAGAGTAAATTAGAACAGAAGAATAGTGTAACTCAATGCAAAAAGAACAACAAAAACGAGAACACCAGATGTATAGTGGTTCGGCGTAATTGCCAACATCCACTTTAAGTTTAATCTTTATTTCTTTGTCAATCACTTGAATACAGATATAATCTGTAAACCAATCACTTGCATACAAGTTTGAATTAACAAGAGGAGAGTAACAAAAATGGCAGGGTCTCCCCAGTATTCTCGGAAAAAGGTCTCTTTCACTGTGCCCCTGCCCTTCTATTTATAGACGAAGATGGTTTGGACTTCCCTCATGGGCTTAGGAACAAGGTACCTCGGCCCACAGTAGGTGGCTTATGCGCACTGGGCTAGGCATGCCGAAACATGTCGATTGCATCAAACCCTTATACCTTCTCGCTCTTCTTGGTAAGAATCTCGTCTAGTGCTAATAATAATATCTTTAACTGTCGTTTTGCAGCCAGCCCAAGGTGTCGGGTAACACAACTTATATCAAAATATCGTATTTTCAAAACTATATCACTTTCAAATCATTACCGTTTCCAAAATCATGATTTCTTTCAAAAAACATACTTCCAAAATGAGAAAAATACTTACTCCAAAATCATCATATTCAACTAGTTATAACTTTTAAATCCCAACTTAGGTTATGACATTATTAACCATATTCACTTTAAAAATCGAGAAATTTGAATATAATCCCATCCATTTTATTTAGTGTGGAATTTGGAAGAAAATAGTTTAAATAGTCATAAATAATTAATATAGATTTAAAATAGATTAAATATAACTAAAATAGATTAAATAGCTTTAAAGTAGATTAATTTGATTTAAAATAAATTAAAACAGTTTAATTAGTTTAAAATAAATTAAATTGGTTTAAAATAGATTAAAATAATTCATATAGTTAATATTAGTTAAATAGTTTAATAAATTTGAAAACCTTAACAATTAGAAATTTTAAAATAATATATTTTTAAAACAGATTATATTGAAATATGAGATTGAAATTAATATCAAATTAAGCTATTCATTTCATTTTAACATAGTTAGACCATTTTAAATTTCCAAATCAATAAATCGAATTTCAATAAACTATCGAATTTCATATCATTTCAATCCATGTTCAAAATATCAATGCGGATTACTCAATTTCAAAATATTTCAAAATTATTTTCAAACAAATTCAATAACTCAATTTTGGTAGAAATTCCTTTATACATAAGTTTAACCTTAAACTTTTGATTTAATTTCTTAAAGATATTCCTTTTTAAACCAATTCGCATTTCAACACAAAACTTGATTTTTTTTTTCAAATACTTCAATTTATATAAATCAAATTTGATTTCAAAACATCATTTAATTAATTCAAAAATTAAAAAGTTCAAAATCATTAAATTCAACCAATCCGGTGTCCATATATAATTTTCTTCCCTAGGGTCAAATGATACGGGTATTTATCATTTCAATCCGCAATTTAAACATTTTATGTTTGTACATCATTTCAAATCGCAATCCCGAAATAAATAAATAAAATGCATAACGAACTTGCAGTTTATATCAATATAAAATAAAATATCCATTCAACCAATATCAACAATCAACATTCATCACAATAATTATCGAAATCAATCAATAAATATCAATATAGAACTGATAATCAATAACAGGTATTTAACTGACAATTTATATTCAACAATAAATTAAATAATGATTTAGTTTAAATAATTTCAAATTAACTGAGATGATGATTGAAAATATACCAAATAGTCATATATAAATTTCTATCACATCATAAATTTTATTTAACAAACATAAGAAATTTTAGAAGTTGTGAGTGGGTTAAAACAATCACCTTTGAATTTAAATCCAATTTAGAGCCCAAATACAAATGATCTCAGAATTCGTCCAAACCAGCATCAGAATGTTTGGAATTTCAATACGATCATAGCGGAGAAAACCGCACACGAAACGGAGCAATGCAGGCCGCTCACCAAATATCGACTACAACGCTACCAAACTGCCTGAACTCACGCCACGACCGGCCTCTGAGATTGCGTCGCCTTCTTGACCTCCGAACCCCCTTGCGATGATTGTCATCCACCTTAACAACAGCAGCCGCCATGTGAAAAATGAACCTTAGTTGAATTTTTGCAGAGCATCCAACTGTTGATTCGACGCCAAAACTACCTAGATGCACTCCACTCACTGCTCTCTACAAAGCTGTACCATTGATTCGTCGATCGGATGAAGATGATCTCGACGCGACGGATGACCATGATTTTTTCATTGATTTCTGTACAAATAGTGGTTCAAATTGGAAACTGAATTGTAGATCTGAGATGCGCTCGTCGAGAGCTTCAAATCGATATATAATTCGATATAGGTTAGAGAGTTTGAATTTTTGGTTTGGTTTCAATTTGAAATTTGGAAATTCAATTTGTAGACATTGGAATGAGGAGGAGCAAATGGAATTGTACGTACTGAAACCAAAAATAAGAAATGACCTAGGGTTTATAACGACATATATACGGGTAGAACAAAATAGAAAGGAATGGCCTCGATTGATTTCGAATGTTGAATGATACACGACCCGAAATGCCCGTTTCGACGCCGAAACGAAAATGGGTCAACCCATATATCAAAATAGATATTTTCAAACATTTTAAACTCAATGGAACAGGATTCATGTCCTAATTCCATCGTATGGAGAAGTTATTTTAAAATCAGCTTATTTCAAATTGATCTCAATTTAATCAATTTTTAGGCGTTTCGAGCCCGTACGATTAAATGACAAGTCCGATTTCTATGAAACTTGAAATCCAACAATAATTCACTATTACGGATCCGAAGAAGCTAGTTTCGTGAAATCTGAGTCAGTGGCCAAAATGGCTATTTTCACGTTAATTAAATAAATTAATATTTAAACCACTTTTTCATTCATATTTTAAAGTTTACAATTTCTATCACTTTGGATTACTTAGTGATTTATAGTCCTTTAAAACAAATTTCATGTTGATTCAATTTAATTATTTCGCTAATTACCATGTTTACTTTTAATTTCAACAAATTCTGAAATTATAAATTTAATTTTCAACAATATCGGTTATTTTAGTTTTAAATTCCAACTAATAATCTTGGTTTCCATTCTTTTTATTCAACCGATTATCATATTATGAATAAAATTAACATTATTTCCAAATATTAATTTAATTTACATTAACATAATATTGAATTATAATCATTGTAATTGATTTCCAATTTAAACTAACAGGCTAAATAAATAGGTAACATACAATAATTATTACCGTTAACTTTTAATTACACTTATGAATTCATTATTTACACATAAATGTTACAATTTCTTACATAACCTAAATTTTATTCGATGGTCATTTATTTCATACTATTTCATTTATCACTTCAATGTCTACATTTGTTTTCTTATATCAATTTATACCCAAGTATAACATTTACATCATTTCATTCATTGGAATTTCGTTCAAATGGTTAATAAGCTGCTTTAATTAACATTGTTAACATTTTAATTTAGTTATTATTTCATTATCAAATCACAATGTTTAATCCCTTTAATTTTAAATTACCAAAATCTTATTAAATTAATCAAATTTAATTATCGAAAATTTACAGGACGTTACACTATGAATTTTAAAGTGTTTTAAAAAATGTATAATTAAAGAAGAAGGAGTTAAAATGCTTAAGAGGATCTAACTAATAATAATACTCATCAAATTAAAATTTTCACTTCGTTCCTTTTCGAGGACGAAAAGTTATAAAAGGGGAGGAACGTGAGGACCCGGTTTTTTGACCATCGATATTTGGCAATTAACTGATTTAAATTATTGAGATATTAATTTTGGTGGATCGAACAAATGAATTTCTGATAATTTAAAAATATATATATATATATATATATATATATATAAATTGATTTAAAACTATAATAAATGTTGAATTATAAAATCTCTTGATGTGATAAATCTTATATGAAATAAATATTTTATTCTGGCTATTAACTACTTACTTATATATAAGTATATGGATTTTAAAAGAAGACTATGAATTGAAATTCAAAAAAATAAATCTCTCAAGAATATTTAAATATAAAAATCTACCTTATTAACACTTAATATATATGTATATGTATATGTATATGTATATGTATATGTATATGTATATGTATATGTATATGTATATGTATATGTATATGTATATGTATATGTATATGTATATGTATATGTATATGTATATGTATATGTATATGTATAGATAGATGAATATGAATTAAGTGTTGATACTTAAGCCTTGGCTAAGAATACAAATAAAAATAAAAATATACGTTTAAACAGGAATAAAGGAAAATAAGTGATTATATAGTGTGTATGAAACATAAAATAAAACATATAAAATAACTTTGGTTAAATATAATATATGTGTATGTAAGGCAGTAAGACAAAGAAATATATGTATGCATATATAGGATATGTAAATACATATGAATGGATGTGCATGTAAACAAAAATGGGAACACATACATTAAATGTCATCTCCTCAAGCTCATAAAGGGTCAAATATCCTTTACAATAAATGAATTTATTTTAATAAATCACTTCAATTTAAAAAGATCATTTTAGGTCAAAAATAAAATTCTGACCAAGAGAAAAAAAAGAGAAAACCAGGTCACTATGCACACAGAGCCTACCTTTCCCTATGTATACCTCCACCTTCTATTCTTTTTCATTTGAACTAAGGATACTCAGAAAAATAAAGCAACACTACCATTTTACAACCTAAAACTTAAATACAAACTCAACAACTAAGTAAAAGAAGATCAAGACCAACAAGCAAGCTAGCAGCTTTTTAAATTAGGATATTGTTCGCTGTTCAAAACAAATCAATGTGAGTAAACTTCTTTTCAAAAATCTAATCTTCCGTATAACATGATTATGTTAAAGATTAAATAGTAGTAATAGTCTTGAATATCTTCTGCATAGAGGAAAATGTATATATGATTGTGTGTGAATGTATGAAAAAGCCTATATACATTGTCTCTATTTTTTTCTTGTTTCTGCCATGTTCAAATCGTTCTAAATCCAATTCTTTTCATCTATGTACTTTTAGTTCATGGAGACTAAAAGGTTTTTATTGCATTATAGTGCACTAAAATTTAAAATAATTTCATGAGATATTAGCCAGTAGAAACGCTATGAAGAGGATGTACATGCGAGTTAACAGTTTTTGGCAAAAAATCGATCGTCTCAATTCGTGTCTTCTTTGACATAGTTAGGATCTGTTTTGAAAACAATCAATTTTGGCAGTAGTTTCGTGATTTTAAACAATGTATTTAGTGGGATATCGGGTGATGATCGGAATTGGTTCGTTGGCTGATTCATGGCGATCTGGACATGGTTGAATGTTGGTATTCTACACAGGGGAGGCCGAGGGGATGGTGGTCGTGGGAAAAATGGTGACGTAATTTTTTGGTGGACGTGGCATTGGGTCGAAGGGAGAATAGGATTTTAGGGCTCATTCTGGTCGAGGTTGTTTCCCTAACAAGTGCAGCGTCTTGGTGCGTCAGAGTGATTTGATGTAGGGGAAGAAAGAGGAAAGAGCTTCTAGCGTGGTGGTTGGGTCTCTGGTGGTCAGTGCGACGGCACGGGGTGGAAGTAGGTGATTGGGTTGCTTCCAAAGATTGTTGGATTGCTTAAATTCGATTTCGAGCATTATCGTGGGATTTTGGGTGATTGAAATGGTAGAGAAGGTCGTTGGTGACTTGGTGGAGTCGTCGATGATGGTCGGTGCTACTTCGATGAGATGAGCATATGCACAGCGGAGGATGTGCCGATTAAGGTAGCGGGTAGAAAAATTAGCAGGAATTAAAAAAGAATCTAGAAGAAAAGGAAGGAAGGGGGAAGGGAAGACAGGCCGAAAATATGATGGGCCAGTAAAAAAATAGGATAAGAAATAAAAAATAATAATAAGGGAAAGAAGTAAACGAAGTTGCAAATGGAAAAAGATAAGAAAAAGTAAAAAGGAAATAAAGAAGAAGAAAAGAATAATGGAAAATGAGGGAAGGAAAAGTATAAGATAAAAGGAGAAAAAAGGAAAGAAAACGAAGAAGGAATGGGATTTATAATGTATGCAAAAGATAATTCATATTTCCATTCTAATTTTTAAGCGAAATGGTATTTTATAAGTTTAAAGAGCAAATTTTAGTGGTAGTGAATCATTTTTGCTATTTGACTTAAACTTATGAATAATGATTGGTATTTTAAAATATTTAATAAATCGTTCAATTTATAATTAATTTGGTTTTAAATGTAAATGAATGCGGTTAAGAAAGTGAATTTAAAACCATGAGGAATCGTTTGGATATTGATTTATAGATCGTTAATTGGGTTAACGATCTATATCTTTGCTTAATTCTGTGAGATATTTGATTTCAAATTTGAATGGTGAGACTAAAGCAATGATATTTGTTATTTGAAATAATACATCTGTAATAAGTTACCACAAATGATATTGTTACCCTGAGTAATAAATTGTTTATTTAGACAATTTACCTTTTAAAAATGTGTTATTTAGACTCGAGGAGACCGCGATCGAATATCAGTGTTATCCGTAACCATTTCGATTTTAAAATCACATCGAACCTTTATGGGTTTAGTTGTTGAGATTGATAAACTGGAATTGGTTTGCTTTACCAAAATTTAACCATTTCAAATAAACGGCTGGATTTGGGCATTATTATAATATCAATGGATTTTGTAACAAGTGTTTGGTTATAATAAGATAAAAATCATAGCTTTGTACGAATTACCTATGTTTCAAATGAAGTTGTAACTTAAGTATTTCCAGTTAAGTTGGTTTACTCACGTTGGTTTCAAGCCTGACTCGGGTGTTACTTTATTGTAATGCTCTGGTCAGACCAAGTATTACAGATTTTAAGGTTAGGACCTTTTGGATCCCAGAGGCGAGCTGGATGGCAGAGTCGCATTGAGCTATATTCTGCTGTGTATTTTCGACTGTATAGACAGTGGTTGAGGACAAGTTATTATAACTGTCTAGATTTGTTGTACTCTGATATTTTGTATATATATTGACAATTACAGCTTTTCCTTACATAAATGCTATTATTTTATATTATATTTATTTCTTAACCCTAACAGTCTGGGATATCCGGTTTTCGATTGCTCGGTGCTCTGTACAGTGGATGTATTGGTGTCGATTTTCGGGGTCGAAAATCTTTCGGCCCGTTACAATCAGGACTAGTAGCAAGCAGCCCTTGCACTTCAATGTTCCATCTTTGATTCCATATTCTTCAAGATGTCTTCAGTTTGAAACGCTTGAGTTGTATCAAAGTGGGTATTGGATAAAAGATCCGATCTCGATCTTTCGAAACAACTTTCAATAATTTCCAGTAAACTCAACCCCGGTTCTTTAGGAAATAAGCTGATAAAAGATAAGAACGGAGTTCACCTCGTAACCGTTAGTGGACGAGTTTCCTTATCATTTATCCTAGAGGAAACAAAATGAATTATACGTACAATATAGCACTACTGACGGTAACTGTACCACATAATTTCCATGTTTCTCCTGGATATTTTTGAAGTTACATTTTGGTCCAGATTTGATAGTCAATTATTAAACTATTAAATAAACAAACAATCAAACATTGATTCAATTTCATATGGAATCCTATAAGCCTTTATTAAATAATCTTTAATTAATAAAATCACTTTATAGAACTTTATTAAAGGATCTTTTCTAAAACACTTTTCCCAAACCACTTAAATTCCTTTTACTTGTAAAACATTATAAACATTTACTAAAAACATTTGGAAAATTGTCTCTTCTCACATTCCATATTAAATGGCCAAACCATTCCCTTTCAAAATATCACTTACTATAAAACCCGTTCACTTTATAAAACTCATTCACTTATTCCTTATGAAAATTCTTTTATAAGTTCACTTCACATTTCAAACCTCTTTACAAATTTTCAAACTTGATTTAAAACATCTTTCAAAAGTATCTAAAATGATTTATAAAATCTCTTTCTGTTTTTGCAACTGTTTAAAAATCTTCCTTCATGATTCCTTCACAGAATCTCCTTTATAAAATATCATTTTCAATATATCATTTATAAATCAATTTTGGCAAAACGTTTTATTTAATAAACCCTTTTTTAGAAACAATGTATTATTTAAAAATAACTTTATAAAAAAATAATAAAATTTGAAAACTATTTATAACCTTTAAACACAAATCGATTTAAGAATTAAAGTTAATTCAAAAACATACTTTAGTAATTTGAAAAGAGGCTTAGCAATCCCAATGTTACTTATTTAAGTCACCATTCGATTTTAATTTCAATTCACTTAACAGTTATTTACATAAGTCAACATATATTTAAATACAACTCATATCTAAATTAGAGAACAACATGTCAGTATGGACTAACTAGCATATACGTGTTCAAATAACATAATAGCAGGATGGTGATTTGTCCAGCTAAACAGATGTCCAAAAAATTCAATCAATTGATAGCAGAATAGGGATTTGTTCTGCTAACATATGTTCACACAAACACACAAGCAAGCCAACCATCAATTTATTGCAAAATGGAGATTTATTCTGCTAACACATGTACACACAACAAACAAACAAACAATTTATAGCTGAACGGGGATTTATTCTTCTAACATATGTTTACCAACAAAGAAATAATCAATTTATTACAAAACAAGGATATATTCTGCTAACACATGTCCACACAATCCAACAATCCAAATTATAACTCATTCACAATTATATTGTTCCTTGGTCGTATCGACACTTGAATTCGTTGAATTCAAAACCATCCTTGGAAAATAAGTTCCTGTAAAACAATTTGATTCTTGGAAAAAAAAAAGGATTTAAAACTTCAAACTCTTTTAAAAATAATAAATTATAAGTTAAATCCATTTTTAAACCATAATTAATCTTTATTAAATCTTAACTCAATTTATTAAGTAATTAAGAAATAATTTAACCTTTAAATAAATAATAACAATAATTAATTATTAAATAAATTATTAAATCATAATTAATCATTATTATTATATTGTTAAATATAATTTAAACCTTAGTTAATAATTTAATATTAATTAATATCAACTAATTAATTAAACAATGTTTAATTAAAACTTAAATAATAATTTAAATAATTTTAATCATAATTAATTAAAAGTTAAAACTAAGTTTAATCAAGAAATAATTAAATAAATTATAATCCTTTAGATAATATTTAATTGATTAATTAACTCAAATTAAATAAATACTTAACATAATTAAACATCATTAATTAAAAATTAATTACTTTTTAAAAATTAATTAATTATTAATTAACTTCTAAGTTAATAAATGATTAATTTACTTAATTAGTATTAACTAATACTAATTACTTAACCTTAATTACTAATTAATTAATAATTAATTATCATTATTTACTTAATTAAATAATTAAGTTATAATTAACTTAGTGTCGCTAACTTAGTCTGAAAAGATTTCCAAAACAGTTTAAAAGAAACTTAAAACTTGAAATTTTTAAAATCCGAACTGCATCTATAGCGACTATCGCTATGGATACCCAAAATTTCTAACTTGTTTTCCACTTCTATATCACAACCAACCCAAAGTCTATTGAACCATAATCATCACATAAGCAAGCACATATCTTTCGAACCAAACATAATCAACATCATAACTTTTATAACCAACATATCCAAACAATACCACAATCAAAGCCAATCATATATATATATATATAACCACATAACCAATGCACACACGCATATATAAGTAAATTCTTTCAAAAATGTTAAGAAGTTTAATCACCAAAACTTTTGAAAATTTGAAATACTTTAACATTCAGAAAGCATGGAAAACCACAAATTCTTCTTGAAAATAGGTCATTTTGCACTCGAATTTTAAACCTTTATGATTTTGGTAAAGTGATAAAAAGTAAAGTTTTAAACTTTTCTTTTCTCTATTATTTAAAAAACAATTACTCAAAAATATTAAATTTTGAGGACGTAATGGCCGAAACAAGGAGGACCATTTTCAGCCTTTAGAATCTAAGTTCAAAAACACTCTGTAAAGAATTGAAATTTTGGCCTAGCTATATTCAAAATAAAAAAATTTGATGAATGAAAAAGTTGTAGCTACTGGAATTCTACATGTTTTGAAGAAAAGAAAATTTTTGTTTTGGAGTTGTTTGTAAAAATTTATGGCCGAAACTGTTTCCGGTAAAAATGAAGGAAATTGAGATTGAAAAGAGGAGTTTGAAGCTAAGTTTAAAAAGTTTAAACTTGAAAATATGAAACTTGAAAAACTAAGGAAGCCATGAAATTTCTTTCTAAGAGCTTAGGAATTTTCGAAATGAGAATAAGAATGAGAAGAATGGGAAATTATTTAGAAAATTTGGTTTAATTACTAGGACACAAATCGAATTACCAAAATACCCTCATGTACCATGCCCTCCACATCCTTATGCCACGTCATCATCCATGTCCCTTCCTTACCAATATCAATTAATTGTTAATGGTACCTATGTACTTGTTAGTCTAAAAAATCATCTTTATAAATATATATATTTACTTTATTCTTATAAAAATCTTATCTTATCTTTTATATGTGTGTGTGTATACATACTTAAGCATATGCATACCTATATATACATCATCCCCTAAAAAAAATTATAAATTTCCATGTCCCTACCCCAATACATCAAGCCAAACATGCATGTGTACCCTTTGTCCTTTTTGTCTCCCCTTGATGTGACTATTTTCTATTTTTTTATTTAGTTGTCAAAGTGTCACATTGTGATTATCTTAACTTAATTAACTTAATTAACACTAATTATACCATCTTAAACCATATTATATAATTAGTCTCTGCGTGCATATATATAGGAAAGTGTGCATAATATTTCAAACAACTTTTATACGATGAAACATCGAAAATTCGAAAAACGGTTTGCTGTCACATTTTCTGTTTTTCATCAAACAATATATTTTTGTAAACACATTTTAAAACTATTTCACCATTATTATTTACCATTTAAAAGAGTTTTATTTTCATTATAAAATAATTTATTTGAATATTTAAAATTAATTAAATATTCGCAAATCAAAGCAATGAAATTCTGGGTCGTTACATTCTTCCCTCCTTAAAAGAATTTCATCCTTGAAATTACACCTCTTAACCAATTCAAAAACACTTAACACTCTAAATCATTCCATATGATGTACATATCTCATTCTCTTGCAAAATCTGACTCGATCACAATCAAATACATAACTTCACTTTCAAACTAGCATTGCTTAACCGTTCCTCTTGTGCGGACTCCGATCAACCTCCATGATTTGAAACCTCTGTTCTCCTTATATAGTTGTAACTATGATAGAAAATTTGATCCCAAACCAAAAATCCTCATCAAATGCTCATCTTAAGAAATCGAGTAATAAATCCTTATTCGAAACAGTGCAAATACCTTAAAGCCATATACTTGAATCTTCGATCAAAACTCAATGGAAAAGAGAACTGATCTGCGTCCACCCTACATACTTGCCATATTGGTTCTCCCTAATACCAATTCTATATCACTAAATAATTTGTGAAAATATTTCATAAACAACTCTTTGCTTCAACTTAGATAATAATCCATTATAGCCTATGAGTATATACCTCTATTTGATCCCACTATTCCATTTTGAATTTTATCTCCCTAAGAAAACTTAAGATCCAAATACCTAGCTTTTATTTCAAAAGCTTTTTGAAATGATACTATATATTTTAAATTATACAAATATATAAATATAGCTAGAGTAACTCCAAAAGAATACTAGGAAACTGGATACTACCAAATAATATCATGCATTCCCATACCAACAAGGGTAATGCTTAAGAGAAGTGTTTACCACCCGAACACATCTCTTTCTCAAATTTTAAGTTAATTTTGAGCCACTTGAACTAGTTAAATTTAAAAAAAATTATTTCAAAATATCATTTTCGAAACAATACTTTACATTTTCTAGCAAAACATTTATCACTAACTTACTTTGGATTCATTCAGGTTGAATTCGGTCGATCGTAAAAATGATAAAGAGAATAATTTACTAAGTGCACAACAAAGTTCACCTAGGCAAACATCCGGTCATCACTTAGCAGATTATTCCGATTATCACAAAACAATCAAGACCTATTTTTCGAAACTAATCTAAAGAAAACTCTTCTTACTTAACCTTTTCATTCTCAAACTTTTGTACTTGAACAAAAATACTTTCAAATAATACTATTATTGTTATTTAAAACCTTAAAAATCATTTTTTCAGAAGCACTGGGATTTAAGTTCTTAAGTTTTCCTATCTTAAATCCTTTTTAAATTAAAGACACATTCTTATTAATCCATTTCCAAATATTTATTTCCAAATATTCGATCCTCTTTTTTCTACATACACCTTTTAATCCAATTTTATCCCACATTAACATCGAACGCCTTTTACTCAATAGTGAAACTTAATTCACATGGTATTTTTTTAAATGTTTATCTATTTCTATTTACCCAACTCAAATCTTAAAAAGGGAAAGCTAACTATACACATTAACTATAGTCAATGCTCAAACTGGCGAGCATGGCTAAACAAACCCTGCATGATAATAATAAAATATTATTATCTCTTAGCAAAAGCACCTCAAAAATGCCATACTACTTTTTAAAATCATTCTTTTATATTCAAAATATATTTTTGGGTAAAATTATTTCACTTTCCTAATTTCCTAAACAATACTATGCTATGTCGATTGCCTAGTTCAAATGTTTAGAAACCCTTACCAATATGGGTGTACCTTCTGTATCGACCAAAATTCATAAGCCACTTAACCGATAAATCAATGTAATATGAATTTTATTTTATATCACTAAGAAATATGCGCTCTTATGTATTACACTCAAACTCAAATAAGGCATTCCATTACCTTACCTCTTAATGAGTTGCCCTGCCAAAGCCAAGGTTCTCGCTTAACCTTGCGCTCTGATACCACATGTAACGACCTGCCTTTTCGAACCTGAGAAGTCGACACTAATACACCTAATGTATTGCGTGTTGAACAACTAAGTGCCAAACCACAGATTGTTAGGGGAAAAGAAAGAAGATAGAATAAACTAAAAGCTAACACAGAATCTCATAGTGCAACAAAATGAAACATATTAATTAACATAATCCTTTACAAAGTCATTTCAAAAATGATACATCAGAGTTACACTAATAAAATTTCTAAGCTAGGACGTTTATAACAGCCTGTCCTTATACATCGGATATAAATTATATAGTATACAACGGAAACAAAATAATAACTAGCTAACGATAAAGCCTCCTACTCCGAGCTCCTCCAAATGCATCCGTAGAAAACCTGGACTACTTGGCTGCTCATAAAAATTTAAGCACCCAAGAGTTTTAAGGAAAGAAAATAAAATTCTGGGTTAGAAATGGATCTGGTGTGAGTAAACTCGAACAACTTGATTATTATATTTCAAAACCTTTTAAGAATCAAAGGTATCTCGTAAGACCATGACGCATCTAAACATGGACGGGTGTTTACCTTACGATAGCTAAAACACTTCTATAGAAAATCCAGTGATATTATAATAATGTCTGAAGTACAAATATTTATTAACCTTAGCCGAAATTGTTACGTTAATTAAATTATAACATACTAGGCTTTACAATCAAAGCCGTAATGGCACGTATTGGAGAAAAGACTACATACCGTGGCCATGTAAGTAACTACCTCCAATGGGTACATCTCTTGAACAATGCACCTAGGTCTGACAAGAACATCTTGTACCCTGCCACACAGGACCGGCCTACCACTTGACTAGCAGTACCAAATAAGTCATCATCCCGATCATCTAACCTTAATCGATATCTCTCATGCATAACCAAATCCATCAAAATAGGGTAATATAGAAAGATGACGACAATCCCTAATGGGAACGACCCACTTAGCCCTGCTGCATGCCCTACTTTAGTCACTTTCCGGTTGATGAGGCTTGAGGCTACGTTGCCTTTTATATAGAAAACAAATTTGAAATGCTAAGACTGCACTCTAGGCAGTAATGCAGTGCCGAAATTCATCCGTACAACTTGTCCAGGATAGGGACAAACCGAAGGTACCACTTCTACTAAATCCATTTTGGAATCACCCTCAGGACAAGTAGCAAGCAGTCCTTGCACTTCAATGCTCCATTTTCAATTCCATATTCTTCAAGATGTCTTCAGTTCGAAATACTTGAGTTGGATCAAGGTGGTTTTTGGATAACAGATCCAATCCTGATCTCTTCGAAACAATTTTCGATGGTAAAATCAACCTCGGTTTTTTAGGAAATAAGCAAATAAAAGATAAAAGTGGAGTTCACCTCCTAACTGCTAGTGGACAGATTTCCTTATCGTTTATCCTAGAAGAACGAAACAAATTTATACGTACAATATAGCACCACCAAAGGTAACTGTACCATATGTTTTCGTGTTTCTCTTAGATAATTCCAAAGTTACGTTTTGGTCCAAATTTTAAAATCAGTGTGATGACCCCGACTTTTAACCTTCGAAAATTAGCATCCAATACATCGCCCGTATTCAAATGCCGGAGATTCAAACGTTGGAATCTGGATCGCTGGAGTCATAACATATTAGATAATAACAACACGATGGAAACAAAATAACTTTCATTCGTTCACTTCATGGATTACAACATTCTTACAACAAGTGTCCATCATCATCAGAGTCCTATGTATTACACAATAGCGGAATACAACATAATAATGGAATAATAACATCAACATGGTCTTCCAAGAGAGTCCAACATACCGCATCTTCATTTCCAAAGCTCCAAACCAAAAGCTCAAAACAAATAGCTTCCAAACCAAAGACTTTCAAATCCACATCTACTCCCTAACTTAGATCAAGAACCTACTAATAACCTAACTCTAGGCTGCCCATGTGGAAAATTAAGGGCACCCAGAGTTTAGCAAAGTGAACAATAAACTCCGAGTCAGTCATGGGACGGGTGTGAGAATGTAAAAACAGTTATTTGTGCAAAAAGAAAATCCGCTCGTGCTTTTGGAAAATGAAACTACCATAAGGTCTCGCGGCACACACTCAAATGCAATCGCACACATGGGGATGGTTTCTCCTTATAGTAGTCGAACATGCTTGGTATGCGAAAATCCTTTTGATATTAATTTTAGTGCACAGTGTGGAAAAATATTTTGCAAGTGTAATATTAATCTTAGCCAGCATACGTACCATTATAGTATGCCTACTATAACTACCATGTTAAATGGCAGGTTCTACAACTGAAATCGTAAAGGGCTCGTATTGTTTCGTTTGGGTTTCCAAAAAATGGCCAAGGCAAAGGAACTTCTTTTATCCCAATGGGTACGCCTCTAGTGGGACGTCCCGAGAACCTGACCGGATCTCTACCAACATAAGGCCGGGCTACCTCTATAACTAGGTGAGTATGCTATCCCCCGGTCATAACCGATCTTTACCGAGGCGCCTCGAATTCCAAGAAACACATAAGTAAAATATCTGGGCTCCATACCATAATACCACTTTTATCCAGAAGGAAATGCACATACCCTTAGGGTCACGAACCCCTTAACCTTGCTGCATCCTTCATGTTTTTGACCATTTCTCGAGGTGTGTGGTTCGATGAAGTCTCGTCCCACAAAGCTACACTTTACACAAAATCCATGCTTCGATCAACCAATGCTCAACACTTAGCATGCCACATTACCAAATTGGAAATATATCACTAATAACCATCAAATACATAACATCTGAGCTCGTACGTCTCAAAGAAGGGTGTTAAGCTAAGTGAATAAATTCTCCCCCACCAAGGAGAAATGTATTAGATAGAAACCTGCTTTATATCTCAAAGTATAATGTCAGACATACATCCATACAAGTCCATTCTGGGTCTGAATGGAACCGAAGGCACTTCGTCCAATTAAGGAAAGAAGTCCTTGCAAATCCGGATATCCCCTATCTCGTTCGGATTCCCATCACATAGGGTAATCTCTATATCAGAGCAACTCGGCGCAGAGGCAATCAACAGGCAATCCTTTCATTTTTTTAAAATATCCGGTCCTCAACCGCCGTCTTCAAATGCAATTTCATTCCGTCGTATCATTATGCGGAACGGGTTTTCGACTTAATGCCCTTCCCCAGCCTTTCTGAATAATGAGCGTTTTTTTAAACATATGGATATATTTGGATCTTAGTTAAGTCACAATTTTTTAGCCCTTATTTCTAAAAAACCTTTCCTTTTGAAGGGTGTAAACAAGTTTCCATGTTTTTATCTTTTAAACAAAATATACACCTTTTATAGTTCAATGCAGAACATTATATTCACCAGCAATTCATCACAGATAAATAACTTACATTTATCATAGTTCAATCTAAAGCAATTCATATCATAGAATATTACAGACTAACATACTAGAGATATTAATCAATCCATACATTCAATATAATTAATCATCCATAAGCAAGATTAATTAATCACATAATTTATAATTAATTTAGTTTAAACCAAATAAGTTAATTAGTTATGAATTAATTACGTAACCCTGCTTAATTATCATTAATTAATTACAAACCATTTGTTATTATTTTAATTAATTAATGAAATTAATTAATCATCCTTCATTACTTACATTAATTAATTATCCTATAATTACTGATCAATTATGCTTTAATCATTAATTAATTATCCTTTAATCATTAATTAATTGGCCTTTAATTATTAATTAATTAACCTTTAATTATAAATTAATTGGCCTTTAATTATCAATTAATTATCCTTTAATTATTAATTAATTAACCTTTAATTACAAATTAATTGACCTTTAATTATTAATTAATTATCCTTTAATTATTAATTAATTAATTATTCTTTAATTATTTTCATTAATTAATTAATCTTTAATTACCGAAGACCTTAATTAATTTAAAGATAAACCATTTAGCTTAATTAATCACTTACTATCATTTATCTTATTTAAATTAGATGCTTAATTTATACAAAAATCATTTGAGAAATTTTTGATTAATTAAAGTTTAATATACTTACTTTAATCACTTCTTAATTACATCATTTTATTTTTGAAACAATTAGAGATTTAATTAAATAATTAACTAATATATAATTATTTCAAAACAAAAAAATTTAAATTCAAAACACACTTGACTTGAGAATTAAATTTGAAACTTGTTTAATAACATTTGCTTCTGAATCTTGGTTTAGTAATCCTTTTGAAAACTTATTCATTTAATACACTTAAAACTTGGTCATTTCCTTTTGCTTTTAAAAACTTATTAGCTTACAAAAGAAACCCGAGCCTTAAACAAAATTTCCTGAACCAAACCCCGAGCCACTCACTCTCGTCTCATTCCTCCGAGACAAACCACGATCGACTTCGAGAAAATTCCAAGAAAAACCCTTCTTCCCCAATTACCACAAACAACACCAAACATAAACATTCACACGTGCACCATGCACGCCGACCGGACCATCTCCGACCAACCACGTCGCCTCCAACAAGTCGCCGACCTTCCCCTTCGTCATCACGACTACCCAGATCGATGATCGACTCGGCCAATCAAAAATGAACAATTCAAGCACGTGGAACCCAAAGTGATCGTCAGAATCTCGTGCCACTGCCTACGATCGCCTGAGGCCTCGCAATCACGTCCGAAGCTACGCCGCGACACCATGCTTCGATTCCCCCACCACCGGTCCAAACCGATGCACCTATGTTGACGCTATCGCCTCGACATTACCATCGACCAAAACAGGTCTTTAAACCCTACTTCGCCGTGTCTAAGCCACGCCGATGATCTATAAATCCATCCACCATTTTTCCCCTGACCATCGACTCACGAGCAACTTCCAGACCCAAGCACGACGCTCCGCCACCTCCCGATCGTCGGAAATCGATGCAAACCCAAATACCGTTCAACTCACGAATTCTCTATGATTATGAGCTTAATAGTCATGATATCTATATAAAAATTCATCAATTTAAAATATGAATCAGGTTGTAGAATCAAAACATGAATTCCAGACATTTGATTTTCTGACTTGAGTTGATTATTACTGTAATTTCCTTTTTTTGAAATAATTACTTAATATAAATACTTGAAACCATTTTTAAAAATGATGTTACAGTCTTACAATCATTTCTTCTTTAGAGATCATAGCCTAAAATTGATTATACGAAGAGCAATTGAATTTATTTTAGTGGATTTCTGACTATAATAAAATAGAGGCATATATATATGCATATATACGACATGCGTAGGCATTTCATATTTATATACATGCAATTACATCCATTTATCCATACAAACATTAGAAAAGCCATTTCTATCATTAATCACCACATGCGCAAGTAATAAAATATTTTTAGCTTTGAAAAGTTTAGTTTACTCACTTGTATATTGATTAAGCAGAGACAGAGCCATATTTTTGAAAATCTGGAAAATTGATTTTGAACTGCAACTTGATTTTGATTTGCTTGATTAAACTGAGTTGAATTAAACTTTGCTTGATTCAGGTTTTAGATTGAAAGAGGTTGTTGTTTAATTTTCTTTTCTGGTTTTAGTTTTAGAAGAATGATAGAAGAAGAGATTGTATATGAAAAAGTTTTAACTGCTTACAACCTTAATCCTCTAATCATTTTATTATTTATATTTTCAACTTAAAAGAAAACATATTGCCATTTGTAATTGTATGTTATCCTTAGCTAACATATGTTAAATTGCATGCATTTATGTTTTTATTATTATCATCATTTATGTTTTAAAATTTATGTTATATGTTTAATTTTAAGAAAAAAGTGTATTAAATATTTTGTTAAATCTTATTTTTTTTAAGCTTAAGCTATTATATCTTAAATTAATAAATATTTATCTATAGTGTTTTAAAATATAGAATTTTAACTTTAAATAAACTTTGAGAATTATTATATTGAATTCAAACCATAGCTTCCTAAACACAATATATATTATAAATTAGAAACATATTTTTTTTTAAAATGAAAAGAAGATAAATAACTTGACACTTGTTTATTTGCATGTCTTCATGTTTTAATATGTTTTTATATAATTTTATATCATACTTTCTATTTTAATTAAATACATTACCTTTTATTTATATTTATATAACTTTAAGGAAAATGATTTAAAATCTAATTATACATTAATAATTAATCATATATATATTATTTTTAAAATATAGATTTTTTAAATCCAATTCATTTTTAAGATATTTATTTTTTAATTTCAAATCAAAATTCTATTTACAATCTATTTAACATACATAAAACAAACACATATCTTATTTGTTTTGGAAAAATTCAAATTAGATCACAAATTAATTCTAAAAATTATATTAATTACTAAATTAAATTTGGCTTAAAAAGGGGATCGTTACAATCAGTTATTTAACTATCAACTAAACAAACCATCAAACAATGATTCAATTCCATCTGGGATCCTCTAAGACATTATTAATTAATCTCTAGTTAATAAAATCACTTTATAAAACTTAAACATAGGATATTTTCTAAAACACTTTTCCCAAACCACTTACATCCCTTTTACTTGGAAAACAATATAAACATTTACCAAAAACATTTGGAAAATTGTCTCTTCTCACATTCCATATTAAATGGCCAAACCATTCCCTTTCAAAACATCACTTACTATAAAAATCGTTCACTTTATAAAATACATTCACTTATTCCTTATAAAAATTCTTTTATAAGTTCACTTCACATTTCAAACCTCTTTACAAAATTTCAAACTTGATTTAAAACGTCTTTCAAAAATATTTAAAATGATTTATAAAATCTCTTTCTATTTTACAATTATTTAAAAATCTTCCTTCATAATTCCTTTATAGAATCTCCTTTATAAAGTATCATTTTCAAGATATCATTTGTACATCACTTTAGGTAAAAAAATTTATTTAAAAACCCTTTTAAAAAAAGATATTATTTAAAAATAACTTTAAAATTTGAAAACCATTTATAATAAATCCAAATCGATTTAAGAATTAAAGTTAATTCAAGAACATACTTTTGTAAATCTAAAAGAGGCTTAGCAATCCCAATGTTACTTATTTATGTTACCATTCAATTTCAATTTCAATTCACTTAACAGTTATTTACATAGGTCGGCATATATTTAAATACAATTCATATCC